>CM068833.1:56604390-56654390 GCA_028554795.2 Sinohyriopsis cumingii | reverse complement strand
TTAGTAAATTCATTCATTGATTTATAATTTCTAATCTGAATATGACCAGAGAGGACCTAACACTGTCATCACTGCCTTTCCTGCTTAATGGACTTTACATACTAACACTACGCCATGTTGCGTACGCAACGGGCAAGTTGATTTCCCCGGACAACATTGTGATTTAGTTTATCCTATTCGGTAATGCCTTAAATTACCATGCTGTTTAGAGTTTCCAGTTTTATCCTTTGCACACATGTACATGTAGTCGTACATGTTAGACCTCTATGTTGATATCATGTTTTGGGCATCTAGGTCTTAATGCCTAAATAACGGCGCTGTGTAGCTTGTTTTGATGTCAAGTAACATTGTAATGAAAGTAAAATTTTCTGGAATATTTCTCACAAATGGCAGCCAATGACGACACTGTTCTACAAAGTAAAGTCATAATGATTTAGTTGGACTTTACTTTGATGTCTTTTCTCTTATGAATTCAAATTCTCACAAAAGAGATGGACCTGTTTTCAAGTTTCATTGGCCTACATTTCAGTTGGCTGGAATGCGATGGAAGTCGGGAGTGCCGCAATCAGGTTAAGTTATAGTGTACTTCTTTAACAAAACGAATAAAAAATATATTAATATCAAAGAAAGATTTTAGATAGCTTTGTTTCATTCAGTATTCTTATCATTCTTTTCGGTATTTCTGGCTTCAATCCAGATCTCTGAAATATAGGCCAATGGAACTTGAAAACGTTCATTTGCTTGTGTATCATCTTTTACACTGAAAACTTCTGTTTGGAATGAAACGCATAGATGATAACAGTGTTAGGGTCCCATCCAGGCATAATCAGGTTTGAATTTATAAATCAATGAATGAACTAAATTCTGTACATCTTTTATCCTAATTTTGCTTTTCATCTTTTAAAGCGGTGGGAGGGGGTGCAAACAAACGGGGAGGTATATTCAGACTATAGTACAAAGAGTTCTACAATTACTTCTTAGATGTGGTACTAAGTTGTTCCTATGTATCAATGGAGTAGCTGGAGCTTTTTCAGCATATTGTCAGAATGTTTGAAGAGATTATGTACATATTGTTAGATATATAAAGTAGTATTATTATTTAATTGCACTAATTCTGAATTTCAATGTTGACGAGTAAAAAAGCATTCATATTTTTCATGTGAAATTTGTTTTGGATCGTCTGCCTTAGTATAATACGTTTTTGTTCGCACACACTTCATCATTTCATTCATCAATTTATAATTTCTAACCTGATTGTCACCAGGGTGTGACAGGCATTGTTAACCTAATGGCATTTAAAATCCAATGGGAGTTTCTTTAAAAAAGTAAGAGTAATGGCAGTACATTACCACAGCTCAGTCCCATGCATTAGTTGGTTCTCACTGTTACATGCTCGCTTGACAGTTTCTACACATTATTTGCCTTGGGGTGATGTTTCTTTCCATGCAGTGCAATCTGAGGTCAACAGCCACTGAATACGCAGTTTTTCTATTCTGACAGAGATTGACACTAAAAATTGTGAGTGTTCTAAAGGATTTCTATCCTGACAGGGATTGTCACTAAAAATTGTGAGTGTTCTAAAGGATTTAATGCCATGGATCAATAGAAGAGGGATTCTACTTACTGCCTGGATACAAAGGTTTGTCAAAATAAGTTGATTAAGTAGTAGTGAGCGCCCAATAATCAGAATGAATAACAAAGCTGATACTCCATCATTAATCATGTCTTCATACAGTTGTTCTATGCCTCCCATTATCTCAGAAAAGAAAATGGTAGAGAACATGTTGCTGGCTTACCCAAGGCAAGAGCAATGCATTATTACTATATTGCAAAACGTTTATATCCAGGAACTGACTAAAGCATATGACAGTTACTTAAACAAACCGTATCTTAACACAATTCTTCACCTGCAGTCAATCAAAGATTCTGTTACTCCGGTATGTGCCAGTTTTTACAGGTGAAATTTGTCCTTGTAATGGAATAAACTAAGACTGTTGATATTCATGTAAAATGTGCTTTGAACTTTTAAGTTATGAAAATTAACTTTCTCAAAATCAAAGGCTGTCAAAAGCCAATTTTTTGCATGCATCTTTAGTTCCATATCCTCACTGACTTTGATCATTGATTGACGACAGCTGCACAGCACCAGAAGAAGAGTTGGCTTGTCTCTTTGATTGATTCAGGTGACATAATGGTATATACATAAGGTATAATTTGGTCTTCCTAACATGCTAAAATAAATTATAGTTATGGCAGGAGCATCTTTGATAGCCAAGGTTCTGATACGATAACCCTATCTACACCTTGGCTGAACTTTCAGATATTTCAGTGCTATCCTGGCGACATCAATTGGATGTCATGAGTTGTCTCCCTTAGTATGTAATGCCAACTATACTGTAGTGTGTAACAGCAGTGAATTGTACATGGGCCAAAAATGGTGGAGGCAATTGGCTTCAGTTGATACCTTGTAAGTTTAGCATCAAAAGTATGACAACATACCAGAGAGAAGCCATTATCGATGTATTTGAGGTAAAGAATGTATTTTATACAAACACAGACCAGTAGTGGAAAATTGCTTATTTATGAGTTCATTCCAGTTGAGTGCTCCTCTTGACAAAATACCCTATCTACACCTTGGCTGAACTTTCAGATATTTCAGTGCTATCCTGGCGACATCAGTTGGATGTCATGAGTTGTCTCCCATAGTATGTAATGCCAACTATACTGTAGTGTGTAACAGCAGTGAATTGTACATGGGCTGAAAATGGTGGAGGTAATTGAATTCAGTTGATACCTTGTAAGTTTAGCTTCAAAAGTATGACAACATACCAGAGAGAAGCCATTATAGATGTATTTGAGGTAAAGAATGTATTTTATACAAACACAGACCAGTAGTGGAAAATTGCTTATTTATGAGTTCATTCCAGTTGTGTGCTCCGCTTTTCAAAGATGAGTTTGGAGTTCCTATGGTTATCAGATTACTTAAACATAGTAGTGGATTGCTGCTACAGCTTAACAAGTGAGGCCATTTTCATTATGCATTATCATTGGTTGCTGTCAAAACTTGAAGCCATTTAAAAAGATAAGCCTGCTCATCTTATGGTGCTGTTGTGTGTAGCTTATTGTTAATGCACAAAGGAATATAAATGAATGCACCCATATTTCTGATTCATAGATGTTAATGCAAATATATATTTCTTTTTTTCAAAATATATTAATAACCACATGTTTGTTTGCAGACTAGCTAGGTTTGGATTTTGCCACTTTCTATTTATGGTTGACTGTAAGTCATGTGATCTTATAAGCCATGCTGAAGTTCCAAATTTCATTCTAAGTCACTGAAATTAAATATTTCATATATTGCATGTAAATACATTAAATCATGCATTTACTTTATAAGTGAACTCTGAACTAAAGTTCTTAATTTTATGTGGATTATGTTAGCAATTGTCAGGGACGATAGTGGAATGGGATTATGTAGTCCAAGTTTCCACTGCTCTTCCCACCCCATTTTTGATATTTGGACATTTGTGTTGGGGTATGAGTTCAGAGCAAGTTGGCTATTGAAAAACAGAAATTTTCTGCCACCTGGAGAAAACCAGATTCATGAAGCACAGAGCACTTGTCAATGATGTTTTTGTTGGTATCGTGTGACTACTGCATTGGCATCTGGATTTCTCCAGGTTGCTGCAACAGCAACAGGTTTCTGGTCACTGTTCTCAGAATTAATATGTGGAGAATTAAGTATGCTTTTTTTTTTTTTTTTTTACAAATATGTGATTTCGATTTAATTTTCTTTTGTAGAACAACATTTCACATGGGTTTATTGTTGATATTGCATGACTATTGGACCTCTGATGTTATGGACATGGAGGGTTGCGAAATTTGTTTAGTCATGGTACTAGCAATGCAATTGGCAAGTACCAGGTAATTTTTATCAATGCTGTAGTTTTGTCTTGTCCAGTGGTCTTGCTAGGATTTTAAAACTAGGAGCCCCACCATCAAAAGTTGCAGTCCCTTCTTTCCTACAGAATCAACACTGACTTGAGTGCATCTATTTATAAATAGAGAGGTTTTCTTAATGTAATCATTCACTATAATATAGCTTCATTACAACAGTCCATTGATAGGATCGCAGATTTATGGTTTATTTATTTGTATACGTACTTGTAGTAATTTTAGGCAAATAAATAGTATCTGATTTGCTGTTTTTTCTCTCTCTGTATTTTCGCAAATACATGTCAAGTCAGAAAATAGCTTAGATCTTAAGATGCATCTCACAATTTCCACAACATAGCATTGTCCCATACGTTTCTGAACAATATGATTTGCATTGTAAAGTTAAATCTTTAATAAAATAATACCTAAGCTTTGGTTTCAATGATTTGTATATTTTTTCTGAATATATTTGCCAGATGATTTAAGAAAACAGACAATCTAATAAACTGTTATATCCCAGACTTAGCAAGGTCCGCCATTATTTTCCGTTAGGGCTACTGGTTCACTTACAGTTTCAAACTAATTTTATGACGAAATAGTGTATAAGAGGCAGTTAATATATATCCAGATCACCGATTCTGATCTTAAAACACATGTTTGTTTGTTTTATCATCAAAGGATAGCATGCAGGAAATTGATAGTTGCTACCTTACTCGAAAAACGGTTAATGGTCAGTCAGCTATAAAAACATAATGCTTGTGAATGGGCAAGAGTTTGTTTGTCAATGTAATTGATATAAAAATTAGGCCTAGCTACTGATGCCTTGATGAATACATTTCGCTACAACACTAGAACTAACCGGGCTAAGGCGAGGGTCATTTAAAAAAAATATGGTATGGTCAGTCAATGTACCTCTTATATAATCACAGGGCGAAGTCATTTTTGTTTTCCTAACAGAAGAAGGCAAAGTTTACATTTGTAGGCGACTTGTCACCCACTTACAAATGGCATTTTGTCTAAGTCTCAACATGTCTTGATTCTGAGGTCACGTGCAATGCTTATTCCCCTACATTTTGGAAATGAAGACAATAACGAAAGTTAAAGTTGTTTATTTGATGTACTTTTATAAATGACCACACATGCATCTCTGGGTCTTTCTGCCTCTGAATTCAATCACTTTAAATATCAGTACATTTTCCCAACTGGCCGCCAGTCGGTGTTTGAACTTGCCGCCCAGCTATTGCATCATGTTCTTTTTTGACGTACTCTTATAAAATGGCAACATGTATATACATCAAGGGGTCTTTCAGTCACTGAATTCTGTCATTGTAAATATCAGTACAGCTAATTGATCAACACATTTTCCCACAAAGCAGGTGGCTGAAGCAGGTCTGGCAAGTCTTTGAATTTTGCCACACACATATTACGTTCGTATGGAGGACTCCCATCTCAGTGATTTTCTGCGTACCAGAACAAAAATTGGTGTCCAAATACGCGTAATTAAGTGTTTCCGAGATCTCTGTTGTCTAAAAGCAGATGAAAGACATAGCAAATATTATTATTGCAATTTATGAGAAAATAAACGATTATATGCAAGTTATGGATTGACACATGTATGTTTAAGTTTGCTTGGCACGCTAGTAAGCTATTACCCTATGCTGCCAGTATGCTGTGGTGGTGAATTCCAACTTTTGTCAGTAAATGTCAACATATCTAAAATGGGGTTGGAAGGGTCAGAGAAAACTCAGTTTAGGGAATCAGTACTGTTGTTGTGTTGGTCGTGTCATTGTCTGTTATCAACACAGCTCCTGTAATGGTTATTTTTTTCTCATAAGTATTACATACAGCATAAGTTTTCCCTTCTTGATGCAAGTGATAAACCGTACAGTATGATATTGGCAGATTAGCATTTGTACTGGTAATATTATTTCTTTGTAGTGACTTTTTCTGTCAGTGCTGGTACAAAGTACTGTTAGCTGTGAAACTATAGTGAAATCTCTTTCATGTCAGGGGGGCCCTGAGCGGCCGAGTGGTCTAAAGCGCTCACCATTCCGGATCACTGCCATCTCACCTTTGTCTGCGTGGGTTTGAGTCCAAGGCTCGGCTAACGTGGGTACGTGGTAAAGCCTGCCAGTAGCTTCACGTGGGTCGATGGTTCTTCTCTGGGTTTTCCAGGATTCTTCCTCCACCAGTTATACTGGCCGCAATGTATAGCCTATCTTGTGCTGAAAAATGGCGTTAAACCCTAGAACAACAACTTTCCTGTCAGAAAAATAACAATGATAGTGAAGAACTTGTTGTCAAATCATCATCATCAGCAGCTGAGTAAAATTATATATCAGTTGAGTCTATACCAACATGAAATTGGGCTCGATCCATGGTTGGTGGCTTCATGAGAGAGAAAGACAGATTGCCATATGTTTTTTCTCTATTTCAGGATTCCAAAATCATACTGAAAATAAGATTTCCTTGCCATATCATTTAAGGGTTGGGTTAATTGATATGCTTGGGCTGATCAAATCCAATTGCCTTCATCCTTTAATCTTCCTTTTCAAAGTACGAAACAGGCACTGATTTTCATGCCTTAATAGATTTATCTACTTTTGTCAGGCTGTTTATGTCATCCAGGCCAACTGGCTGCTTGAATCTACCTCTACCTTTATCCATTTGCATCCTGTGGTGACTCTTTCAGACATTCTGTATTTGTCATACTTACATATATACCTGTTTTATGTGCATGCATTCTGTTACCCTTGATTACATATCAGGCAAAGGGATTGAATTCTTTGCCATTCGAAACACTTTAAAAAAAATCCTGTATGAGTAATTGGCAGTGTTTTAAACTGTACAAATCTATGGTCTTAATTTGTAACAGAAGGAATCAAACTCCAAAAATTTAGTCACATGATTAAATAGTTTATTTCCTGGGAATACAAAATGAAAATTCAAAAGGTACAGTATTGTGAATTAAATCCCAAATAATCGTAAATGTCCTATCATAAAAACAAATTTATAGAATGTTTTGACTGAATGTTTTGATGTATCAGCATGATATAATCCAAAATGTCTTTGAATGAGTCAACAATAATCCCAAAGTAGTAATTTAGTTGAAACATTGAGTGAGCTTTTTGTAATACCAGTGAATAAGTTGTATAAATAATTCCTCTCAAATTATATCTGAATGCAAATGCAAACCATGATTATAGATTCCCAAAGACTGATACTTTAAGCAGGAATGAATAATTGTTTACCTTATGTCCTTAATATGCACCATACATTGCCTAGGTCCCAATAGTATTTTCTGAAAAATCAATGGAAATTTCCTCTAATTCTAAAGCAAGGTGGTTAGGCCATGAACTTAAATTTTAGTAAACATCTTGTTTACCTCATAAAAGCATGATGAAAGTCAGGTAGGCAAAACGTGACAAAAGTCAGGTACACAATACAAAATTAAATATACATTACAAAATGCCCTTGTTATTGTGTTTAACCAACCTAGATACTCACAAGAAGATCACCCTTTGATTTTAAGCCAGCAAGTCAATGCATAGGTATGTCACTGCCATGTACTCAGATTATCATGTCTGTAGAGTTTGTGTATGTTCATGGTGTGTTGTGTCATCTCACTCTTAAGCTCTACCTACAGCTGATTGGACTGGTTGACTATAAAAGTATTTTTCAGTCTATTCTTTCAAGAAAGAAAGCTGAGGAAAGATGCACTTTTTTCTTCTTAAATTTTGATAAAACATATGATTAGTTTTGTTTTCCATGCAGATTTTAGTAGAAAACATCGCCCTGTAACTGACCAGTCAGACCAGTCAATTTTACATGTAGCTATGAGCAGAGCTTACATACATACATCATGGAATTCAGATTACCCACTCTGTAAAGTGGATGTGGATTCAGGGATTGCGTTTCCACTGAGCTTGTATAATTACACCAAGCCGAATGGACATCCACCCAATCTAGTGGAAATCCATCACAAATTATATTGCAGCTGTTGCTGGCAATGTTATTGCCTTTGCCATGCAAGTTGAGATGTAAAGATGGGAGAAAGCCCAATGCAATATACCCGACCATGACAGTGACAATTTCATACTAATGGAAACTGTACAGTAGTAGCATTTTGGCACTTATCAGTGACCTATCTAGGGATATGTATCAACAAAAGTGCATAACATAGAAAGATATACCAAGTCATATGTTTCTAGGATATTCTTCTATGTACTTAACAGTGTATTATCAGAAAAATGTGTCTGTTAGCATACAGTCATGCAGAAAATTGCATACTGTTCCAGTGTTTCACTTTGCGAGAGGGATAACACTTTTATTGCAATACTGTAAGTGTCAGAGGAAAATATGATAGTACAGTGCAGACTACAAAGTTACGGTGGCAATTTAATTATCAGTATTTTTTTTTAAAATTAAAAATATGAGGCATTAACGAGATGATTGTTTATTTTGCAGGCAAAGTTCCACTTTTTGGTAATGCCAAAAGTCAACATTCCCAACCTGAAGAGTTTGAAGAGTGAACATTTAGTGTTACTGAAACATATGGAGACCAAAGGAAAAGAGATTGCACAGAGGTAAGGTTTCATGACTGTATAGAGGTAAGAATTCATAACTGTACAAAGGTAAGAATTCATGACTGTATAGAGGTAAGAATTCATGACTGTACAGAGATAAGATTTCATGATTGTACAGAGGTAAGGTTTCATGACTGTATAGAGGTAAGAATTCATGACTGTACAGAGATAAGATTTCATGATTGTACAGGGGCAAGCTTTCATGACTGTATAGAGGTAAGAATTCATGACTGTACAGAGATAAGATTTCATGATTGTACAGAGGTAAGGTTTCATGACTGTATAGAGGTAAGAATTCATGACTGTACAGAGGTAAGAATTCATGACTGTACAGAGATAAGATTTCATGATTGTACAGGGGCAAGATTTCATGACTGTACAGAGATAAGATTTCATGATTGTACAGAGATAAGAGTTCATGACTGTACAAAGGTATGATTTCATGACTGTACAGAGTTAAGAGTTCATGATTGTACAGAGTTATGAGTTCATGATTGTACAGAGGTAGGGTTTCATGACTGTATAGAGGTAAGAATTCATGACTGTACAGAGGAAAGATTTAATGACTGTACATAGTTAAGAGTTCATGATTGTACAGAGGTAAGATTTCATGACTGTACAGACATATGATTTGCTGATTACAATGAGGTATTCTTTGCTTCATGTCTTGGGGCCAGATAGTGCTGCATCACAAATAATTTTTATTTTTTTTGCCGATGAGGAATGCCATAGTTGGTTGAAGTAAAAGCTTTTGCTATTTAATGAAATGAATATGAGGTATTACTGCTTTTTAACTAACTGGATTGCCATTCCCAGATTTTTGAAAAACCCAACCACTTGATTTTGCAGAATATACTTCAGTAAGCAAAAGGGTATAAGAGTACGTTTGCATGAATAAACAGAGCCCCGACTCAGATTCCACAAGCCCAGACTCTGATTCCTCATGTCCTGAATTAGATTCCAAAAACTCTGACTCAGTCCTGACCCCCAATATCATGTGCCCAAAAAGAGCCCTATTTTTTACTATTATCTTTCACATGATTTTGCAATTGCTGTACTTTATATATGAAATAAAATAATATTCAATGAACATGAATATTTATTTAGATCTCAAAATATTAACATAAAACCAAGTTTTCCTCCAGGTCCAGATGTCAGCCATTGTTCATTTGCACTATCAAGCAGTATTGATGTTCATTATCATCAGAAGTGCCATGCTTTATGCGGTTTTTCTATACACATTTGATGTTGTTCATGTTTAGGGCATCCTCCTCTGATGTGGAAGGTTGTGGGTTTGAACCCCAGCAGAGTCATACCAAAGACTTATTACAATGATCCTAGCATGACCCATAGCATTAAGAGGTTAGTGTTAGAACAGTTCAGCCTGGTGTCAGGATAATGTGGCTGGGTGGGACATGATGCTACATGTGTGTGGCATGATGCCCCAGTGCTAGACATCATTATAAACTGACATACCGAAGACATCATAGTGATATGACTGAAAAATTGCTAAAGCTAAGTTAACAATCAAAATCACATACACACATTTTTCATAATTCTGAAATTTCTTTCACATTTGGCTGTAGAGGGGTTCACAACAAACATTATTTCCAACAACTTAACAATTGCACTATTTTCTGGAACTCGTAATGATTATGACCTACACCTCTGCTTGTGGGATCGCATAATTTTTGTGCAGCTTCAGCTTTTAGTAACAGGTGTCTCAGCCAGGTCAATATTTAATAAGAGACAGGCATCACAACTAAGTCAATATTTAATAAGAAATGGGAATCACAACCATATCAGTATTTAATAAAAGACAGGTGTCACAACCTTGTCAATATTTAATAAGAAACGGGAATCACAACCATGCCAATATTTAATAAGAAATAGAAATAACAGCCACATCAATATATAATCAGAAATGGGAATCACAACCATGTCAATAAAAAAAAGGAGACAGGCATCATAAACATGTCAGTATTTAATAAGAAATGGGAATCACAACCATGTCAATACTTAATAAGAGACAGGTGGCATAACCATGTCAATATTAAATAAGAAATGGGAATCACAACTATGTCAATATATAATAAGAGACAGGCATCATAACCAGGTCAGTATTTAATAAGAAATGGGAATCACAACCATGTCAATATTTAATAAGAAATGGGAATCACAACTATGTCAATATTTAATAAGAAATGGGAACCACAGCAATATCAATGTTTAATAAGAAATGTGTGTGTGTGTGTGATTTGGATTTTTAACGTAGTTTTAACAATTTTTCAGTCATATCGCTACGATGTCTGCAGCGTGGCAGTTTATAATGATGTCTAGCACTGGGGCATCATGCCACACAGATGTAACATGATGTCCCCCCCCTTTCACATTATCATGACACCAGGCTGACCAGTCCTAACACTAACCTCTTAATTTTGAGCGCCGAGCGAGGCAGCTGTTAGTACCATTTTTGTAAGTCTTTGGTATGACTCATCTGGGGATTGAACCTACGACCTCCCGCATCCAAGGCGGATGCTCTAACCACTAGGCTACCGGAGTGGTCAGGAAATGGGAATCACAACCATGTCAATATATAATAAGAGACAGGCATCATAACCATGTCAATATTTATTAAGAAATGGGAATCACAACCATGTCAATATTTAATAAGAAATGGGAATCACAACCATGTCAGTATATAATGAGAAATTGGAATCACAACCATGCAAATATTTAATAAGAGAAAGGCATCACAACCATGTCAGTATTTAATAAGAAATGGGAATCACAACCATGTCAATATATAATAAGAAATGGGAATCACAACTGTGTCAATAATTAGTAAGAGACAGGCATCACAAACCTGTCAGTTTGTGTCCAGTATCTCTCAGAATTTTTAGTGCTGTGATTCACATAATTAACAAATGATGTCATACAAATTACTTCATATTAAAAAATAATGTCCTTTCGATCTCTGCAGTAACTGAGGAAGAGTTGATATTTACAAAGTAGATATCCTTAATTTTTGCCATTTCGTTTCTTAAAGTTAAATGCCCATTTATCCTGTAGGCATATTAGAGTTGATAGATAATTGTCATTTAAATTGTAAATGTCTACTACCAGTAAGATGATGATATATAGAAGTAGACGTTGGACTGCTTGAGGATGTTCCACCTCCTTTACCCATGTAGTAATGACTATGGCAACTTTTATTTAGTATTTAAAGCCACCTGTTTATGGGTCATCTTATGAATTATATGACCAAAGGGATTTTAGTGGTGTGTATAGTGCAGACTGACATGCAGCCTTGATGTGCCCCAATTTGTTGCATTTAAAGCACCTTGCATTTTGAAATCTACAATCGGATTCTTTATGGCAATACTCACCACATAAGTGTGGGTCGGTGGTTCTTTCTGGGGTTTTCATGGGTTCTTCCAGCATTAATACTGGCCGCCATGTATAGCCTATCATGTGCTGAAAAATGGCGTTAAACCCTACAACAACAACCACATAAGTAACATGGGTGTTTTGTTTCTCTTGAATCCCCAGTGGTTTCAGCCTTTTTTGCTGTTTCCTTCTGCAGGGTGTTAAGAGAATTATTGTTAGGCTTCAGTTGTTGAATTTCAGCTCTTAAGTTCAAAATCTCTCCCTCCAGTTTTTGGGAATTCAATGCCTCTGCCAGATGAGTCATGCTTCCATACTTTGCTATATCTTCCATCGTTTTTGCCTCCTTTACCAAGATGAATGAGCGAACGCTTGGATCCAGTCCATTTATAGCTATGTCAGGAATTACCGAAGTCAATTTCCACATGTCATTCTCCTTTGATTTTACTTTCTCAAGATAACTGAGCACAGAGTCACTTCCTTGTACCACCAAATAAAGATCTCTCATTCTGCTGTATTGTGAGACCTCTGATGGGAAGAACCTTTCTTTAAACTTTTGCGACAGTGCTGTATAATCAGCCTGCACATACTCTTGGAGTGAATAAAACCAGATTTCAGTTTCCCCAGTTAGTCTTAATGCCAGGTATGGTGTTTTTACTTCCTCATTTAGTCGTTTGATTTTGCAAAACTTTTCAATTTTGAATGCCACACTTTGGCACTGTCCTGGTCCCCAGAGATGGCTGGTATTGTTTTCTTCAGTTCCAGCTGAGCTAAAAGGTCAGCTACCCCAGACTATTCTCCACCATGTCTAACCCATTAGGTGCAGTCTGTCTGACCTCTTGGGTCAGTCTGTTGACTTTGGGGTGTGGCAGGGACCAGGTGTATACTAACTAAAACACTAAGTCATATTGTAATCTACCAAAATACACAATAGTGTATCACTCCATTATGTCTGTTAGGTATCCTTTCTCTTAACTCCCCATCTTGTATATCTCTGTCTGATTCTTATTTCCAACTACATCTTATCTCTGCTGTCCATTTTTCTTTCTCTGCCCTCTTTCTACCACCAAAAGTATTGTACCCAGATCTGCTGAGGTGGGGAAAAATGCAAAGCATAAAGGTAAAGGAAATATGGGGAATACTAGTACCTTTGATAGGAGCATGATAAATATTAAAATAGGAAGACAAGTATTTCAGGCTCGAATAGATACAGGTGTGCAGGATATGTCATGCATTGCAGAGAGGGCATACAGACACTCAGGGTTAGCTAGTGAATATTCTTTGTAAAATTCACATTTGGTAAAATTTTCGGGGTGCTGATGGAAACGGTACTTTTACTAAAGGCCACTTAAGGTTGGTACAAAAGTTTCAAGTCATCGAAAACCTCATTTACTCAGTCATATAAGGCACAGATTTCTTGCAAACCAAAAAGCAAAGATAGATTATGTTAATAACTGCATAGAGTTACAGGGTGGTATGTCAGTGGTGGGAATGTCACAGAAAAGCAGACAACTCTGGCAAGGTTAGCATGCAGTATAGCTGTATTACTAAGGTCTGTAACAACTGTTCAAGTTAAAATAGGATCAAAGGCAAGAGCAGGCACTAATTTGTTAGAACCAATCTACCAGCAAATTCACTATTGTAGGATCTAGGTGCTTAATGGAAGTGAAATTTACTACCTATCAAATACTAAATCCAACAAATCCAGAGATTAAACTGAAGCATAATCAGCCATTGGCCTTGGTAAAAGAAGTAAAGCCAGAGGCTGTACTTAGTGATCTCTCTGAGAAATTAAACACTCAAAGAAATGTTAGCTCATGATATAACAGAAGAGGCCAATACCCCATGGTACTGGTAAAGGAACCAAATGGGGAATTCGGGTTTGCAGTTGATTATCAGTTGATTATCGGGCATTAAACAAAGATACAAAACCAATGAGCTTCCCTATACCTCGGTTTTGATGATATTGCAGATGTAATTGGACAGTCAAAGGTTAAATTGTACTCCAGTCTTGATTTGAAACAGGGCTTTTGGCAGATACCTCTCTCAGTCCTTTTGCTTTTTCTATGGTCATGACAAGAGGTTTTACGAGATTTAAACTGGAAGTTCGCTCTAGTCTATATTGATGATGTTCTGCGTTTCAGCAAGAATTTTTATGAACACTTGGAGCATCTGAATTTGGTGTTTGATAGACTTCGGAAGGCCAACTTGCACCTGAACCCTACAAAATGCAATTTTGCTGTCTCTCAAGTAAAATACCTTGACCATATTTTCTCTAAAGAAGGCATTGCTGTAGATCAGGAAAAGGTGAAGGTTATTTCTGAGTTTCCCCTGCCCAAATCACAGCATAATGTGAGATCATTTTTAGGCCTGTATAATTACTGGCACAGATTTGTAAAGGAGTTTGCTAGCATTGCTGCACCCTTAAATGGGCTCCTACAAAAGGAGGCCAAATTTTTCTGAACTGAAGAATGTAATAACTCCTTTAAAACTCTTAAGGCTGCCTTGACCAGAGCCCCCATTTTGTGTTACCTTGATTTTAAGAAGGAATTTACCCTATACACAGATGCAGGCAACATAGGTATTGGCTATAGTTTAGGACAGAACTAGTGTGTAATTTGGATATAAACAGTAGATTACAATATAACTTAGTGTCTTGGTTAGTATGCTTCTGGTCCCCGCCTCACCCCAAAGTCAACAGACTGACACAATAGGTCAGACAAACCACACCTAGTAGGTTAGACGTGGTGGAGAATCGGGGTAAGGCGGGGACCAGGGGTATACTAACTAAAACACTTAAGTCATGCTGTACACTAAGAGACAGCTCTCTTCCCCCAGATCATACCATAACTAAATGGTGCTGAAACAGCAGAAATATGTCATGATGCTGACCTGTTTAACCAGATTTGTCAAAGCCTTCCAGAAACCCCCAAAACTGTACTTGCTATTGATGTGTTCTCACACCCAACTTACATTAGTTTATATTATGCTGACCTAGTTACCCAGATTTATCATTGCTTCCCTCTCATCTGTCTCTGAAATTCCCACATTCACACACCCATCATATTACTAGTTGGAAACCTGATATTGGTATTACTATTTATTTTACTTGTATCATAATTTTATAAGAATATCTTAAACATGTACACAAATTACAATATTATACCTTAAATATTCTTATATTATGAGAGACAGACTATATATGGAAAAACAAAGCATTAATAATAACACTACACTTTGAATATATTAATTTATTCAAGATTTTAGAAATTGTTTTCTCTTTTAAAAAGTGTGATCAAGAAAGGAAGATTAGATTTCATTCCCATTAGTATTTTGACTCTATGTAAGTGAGTAGCATTTGTTTCTTTTCTAGGATAAGATGGATACATTGCTCAGAGAAAGTTTGATCTTAAATCCAGTAGAATCGACAGATCATATGTTGAGTGGTGTAGTGCGTGTGGCTGTAGTCGCACCCTGCTGCTCACGAGGGCATGGTCGGAGTTGCAGTCTGCACTGTGGTAGGTTCTGGTGGTGAGGATGCTGTTAAGGGCAGAGCGCCTGGTGATGACCAAGTCGAGTTGGTGCCAGCAGTGAGACCTGGGGTGTTTCCATGACACTTTGTGTTGTGGCTTACACTTGAATAAGGTGTTTGTGACACACAGGCCATGGTAGGTGCACAGCACCAGCAGTCTCTGACCATTTTCGTTGGTCTTTCCAGTGCCATGATATCTGAGGCAGATAGGCCATGACTCATGGTCCGCACCTACTCTGGCATTAAGGTCGTAGAGGAGGAATAGTAGTTTGTGTTTGGGGCATCCTTTGATCTGTTCATCCAGCTGCCCATAGAACTGATCCTTTCTGTCTTCTGAAGACGTGAGGGTGGGGGCATAGACACTGATGATGTTGACAGGACCTGCAGCAGTGGTGAGGCGGATGGACAAGAGACGGTCAGTGCCCCCTGTGGGAGGTTCAACCGAGGCCAGGAGATTGTTTTTGATGGCAAAGCCCACTCTGTGCTGGCAGGGCTCCTTAGGTTCTTGACCCTTCCAGAAGAAGGTGTAGTTTTTCTCTCTGAGGGAGCCACGAGAGGCAAGCCTGGTTTTCTGGAGGGAAGCTATGCTGATATTTAATCGGGTGAGTTCTCTATCGATGATGGCTGTCTTCCTGGTGACGTCCACTTGCCTGAGGTCGTCTGAGATGCCTGTACACATGGTGCGCACATTCCAGCTTGCAAATCGAAGAGCTGGAGTCTTTATTGGTTTCTTTTGTCTGGTGTAGAATTTCCATCTGCTTGTCATGCTGAGCAACACACTGAGCTCCAGACACCCACTGGAGCAGGCAGGTGATGGCGGGTCAACACCTTATTGACAGGGGGCTACCTGGCTTGAGGCAGGCGGTGGTCGGCCAGTGGGACATGCTGATCCCTCCCACCATTCAAGCTGACCCATGGCACCCCTTCCCTACACCAATCGGGTGGGACTTATAACCAGTAAAATGTCAGCTTCCATGTTGTTTCCTCACTCAATAGCTGGACTGGAGTGACCTCTCCAGGGTGCAAGTTTGTATGTGGAGTATGGAGATCCTGGGCTGCCCAGACGTCAGGATACTGCTCTCATTCTTGTTGGTGGTGTCCAAGGGAATGCTGAGCATGACATTTGGCACCAGTTTGATGCAGAAGCTGCCGGAAGGAAGTCGTAGTCGACACCCAGCCACCTTGGGGGCTCCACCCTGGATTTTCTGTCTGGGTTTACTCCCATAGCCTTTCCTTCTCCCGAAGATATCCACAAGGTAGTAGAGCCATCATCCAATGGATTTTTGAATCAGATTTTCCTTCTCCTAGACGAACTACCTGACATGGCTAACAAGCTTCATCTGCCCGGGTTTGGAGTCATAGTTTCCCATCTGTTAGACTGGCTGCCTGCCAAGGCTAACAAGCCCAGTCTGCCCATCCAGTTATACTGCTGGGCACTCTGTCGCGCCACACAGCAGGCTCTGTGAAAACAGCGGGCCCCGCATGAAGGTGCTGCTGTGCACACAGTAGTGCAGGAGAGGCCATATGCAGGTAACCTCCTGCCCAGCAGAGCGAGACAGTGGTCCTGCGGTGATCACTATTCCTGGAAAGGAGAGGCTATGAGATATGCTTCACTTTCCATTGGCAAGCGGGACGTCAGGTCCAGGCCTCGCACACCCACCCACCCCCCGTATTAAGGTTTAGCCTTCAAAATTATTTATGAGTGTGAGTTGAACTTTTGTGGTTGTAATTTAGTTAGGCAGAAATATAAACTGTGACATGTTAAAGTCTGTCATATTTAAATGTTATGTTAATTTCTCAAAGAACTGTTTTGGTACTGTTTTGCAAATGTTTTGAATTATTTTCAAACATCTAATAAAATTTGGTGTTGAGTTACCATTTTTCACATCTTAATTGCGAACCCTGATTATACCAAGTTGCCAATCAAAGAGTGTAGGGTTTTTGATGATGATGAAACTAACCTTTAGTTATATCACTCTGTGAAGATGTGTTGACTTTGCGCATATAATATATGATCTTTGTACTTTGGTATATGAGAATTCTTTAACTTGGTTTTGTAAAAATGTTTTGTAATTTTGGTCCATTTTTGGCAAGAGTTTTCTCAGCACCAAAAATCGGAATATTTGTGGAACACAGGTGAAAAGTGGAACTTTTCAGTTACCCTGTATGTTATTAACATATTGCAATTATGATTGGACACAATTCAATTATGTAGTTTCAAATAAATAACTTATTTAAGGACAGTAAGAATACAAATACAATGATAAGTGAATAATATAGAGTAATGTTAAAAATAATAGTGAATAACCTAAGTATTGCCATATGATCAATGACAAATACATAACATTCTTTGGTAGCAAACAGTGTAGTTCTTGATGTAGTACATATAAGGCAGCAAATAGCAGTGTAGTTCTTGAGGTAGTACATATAAGGCAGCAAATAGCAGTGTAGTTCATGAGGTAGTACATATAAGGTAGCAAATAGCAGTGTAGTTCTTAAGGTAGTACATATAAGGCAGCAAATAGCAGTGTAGTTCATGAGGTAGTACATATAAGGTAGCAAATAGCAGTGTAGTTCTTGAGGTAGTACATATAAGGCAGCAAATAGCAGTGTAGTTCTTGAGGTAGTACATATAAGGCAGCAAATAGCAGTGTAGTTCATGAGGTAGTACATATAAGGTAGCAAATAGCAGTGTAGTTCTTGAGGTAGTACATATAAGGCAGCAAATAGCAGTGTAGTTCATGAGGTAGTACATATAAGGTAGCAAATAGCAGTGTAGTTCACGAGGTAGTACATATAAGGTAGCATGTATCAGTGTGTGTGTTTTGGATTTTTAACATAGCTTTAACAATTTTTCAGTCATATCGCTACAATGTCATCTGTGTGACAGTTTAAAGTGACGTCTAGCACTATGGCATCATGCCGCAGACATGTAGCATGATGCTCCACCCAGTCTCTTTATCCTAACACCAGGGTGACCAGTCCTGTCACTAACCTCATCCCACCCAGTCACATTATCTTGACACAAGGCCGACCAGTCCTGGCACTAACCTGATAAAGATGAGCGCCAAGCGAGGCAGCTGCTAGTACCATTTTTATAAGTCGTTGGTATGATTCTGCTGGGGTTCAAACCCATGACCTCCCACATCCAGGGTGGATGCTCTAACCACTAGGACACCAGATTGGTCATATAGCAGTGTAGTTCATGAGGTAGTACATATTATAGAGTGCATTGTGTATGTTGGTAGATACCATATCACATGTAATTTGTGTTCTTCTATGAACGTCCATGGGGTGTGGTATTTCTAGTAAGTGTTTCAGTGTAAAGGCTGGGATGGTGCCTTTTTTATTCATGCCTAAAGTTTGGAAGTATTTCAAGGAAGAAATGCAATGTAGGGAGAAGATAGTATTGCGAATTAGGAATTTGTAGATGAAATATGGTCTTGTACTGCAATGAAACCACATGGCACAGCATTAAATATGGTCTCGAACTGCAATGAACCACATGGCATTGCATCATATCCTCATCTAAGATTCGTATTGTCCTAAAAAATTACGAGTCATATTTTTGACATAGCATTATAAAATGCTTTAGATGTATTAAAAGTAAAAGTATGTAGCAATCAATAAAATGACTGTGCCTTTGGAGGTACAAGAAATCATTGTTTTTTTATAGCCTGATCATCATATTCACCTAGTTTGTACAGTAATAATAGAACATTATTGAACAGTTAATATGTGAATATTTATTTTGAACATATCGGTAAATTAATAATAGTACCATACTGGACACTTGACATGCAACTATCCATGTTAAAAATACATGTGTTTCCTAACTATTTTCAGATTTGACAGTAGGAGACAGTTCAGATTTGGATATCATGCAGTCCCAAGCATGAGGTAATTGGTAAATTCAGGTCTGAGTTTAGAAACCAGCTCAGTACTATATGGCCAGTACTTTTTATCACTGAGTCAGCTAATATTTTGAACAAGGTCGTTGTTTCATATGCATTTTTAAGAAATTTAAGCATCAGAAGCAATTCAAATATTGTCATATATTTTATGAGTTCTGTTAAATTCCACAGAATTCCACATATAAATCTATTTAAAAAATCAAAGGCATTTATGGGTTTCTGGCCATTATCTTCACATCTTGATCAGTTTTCCTAGAGTTATGTAAGATATGATTCCGTTAGTCAGTGATCCAGGAATTAAGTAGGATATGTGCCCATATGTCAGTGATCCTGTCATGTTAAGATATAGATCAATGATAACCTGCCATTTTGTTGTGATTGTTTCATGTGACAAAATAGGTACACTTGTGTAATGTTTTCTTGTTGAGTAGTATATACTATCTGGAACCTGACAATGAAACTTAGGGTTAGAAGTGCATGCATTTTTAAGTGATGATTATTCTCCCATACCTGATAATAAGTTTGTCTTTACTTTACTGCTTTTAGCATTTTTTTTTCAGTGAAGAAGTACTTTTAATGCAATTAGAGCCCACCAGCTTCTTTTCAAAAATAGGAAAGCTTGTAGGGATTATTACAATTTAAATACAGGACAAAAACAGGAAGGCTTTGAGGGATTATTACCTTTTTAAACACAGTACAAAAACATCATTATTTTTGATGAGCATTATTTAAGATATGCATCTGTTTATTCATCTATACACACATGCTTATCTAGAAGTCATACTTTTTTGGAGCAAAAATAATATCTAACAGACCATTCTGGCCAAAAAAATTCTGGAGAACCAGTAGCTTCCTACCTTGGCTCACTTTGCTGGCTAGTAGCTTACAACCTTGGGTGGCCTTATTGTCCAGTAGCTTCCTACCTTGGCTTGCTTTGCTGGCTAGTAGCTTACAACCTTTGGTGTCCTTGTTGTTGAGTAGCTTCCTACCTTGGCTTGCTTTGCTGGCTAGTAGCTTACAACCTTGGGTGTCCTTGTTGTCGAGTAGCTTCCTACCTTGGCTTGCTTTGCTGGCTAGTAGCTTACAACCATGGGTGTCCTTGTTGTTGAGTAGCTTCCTACCTTGGATTGCTTTGCCTGCAAGTAGCTTACAACCTTGGGTGTCCTTGTTGTCGAGTAGCTTCCTACCTTGGCTTGCTTTGCTGGCTAGTAGCTTACAACCTTGGGTGTCCTTGTTGTCGAGTAGCTTCCTACCTTGGCTTGCTTTGCTGGCTAGTAGCTTACAACCTTGGGTGTCCTTGTTGTCAAGTAGCTTCCTACCTTGGCTTGCTTTGCTGGCCAGTAGCTTACAACCTTGGGTGTCCTTGTTGTCGAGTAGCTTCCTACCTTGGCTTGCTTTGCTGGCTAGTAGCTTACAACCTTGGGTGTCCTTGTTGTCAAGTAGCTTCCTACCTTGGCTTGCTTTGCTGGCTAGTAGCTTACAACCTTGGGTGGCTTTGTTGTCGTAGCTTCCTACCTTGGCTCACTATGCTGGCCAGTAGCTTACAACCTTGGGTGTCCTTGTTGTCGAGTAGCTTCCTACCTTGGCTTGCTTTGCTGGCTAGTAGCTTCCTACCTTGGCTTGCTTTGCTGGCTAGTAGCTTACAACCTTGGGTGTCCTTGTTGTCGAGTAGCTTCCTACCTTGGCTTGCTTTGCTGGCTAGTAGCTTACAACCTTGGGTGTCCTTGTTGTCGAGTAGCTTTCTACCTTGGCTTGCTTTGCTGGCTAGTAGCTTACAACCTTGGGTGTCCTTGTTGTCAAGTAGCTTCCTACCTTGGCTTGCTTTGCTGGCCAGTAGCTTACAACCTTGGGTGTCCTTGTTGTCGAGTAGCTTCCTACCTTGGCTTGCTTTGCTGGCCAGTAGCTTACAACCTTGGGTGGCTTTGTTGTCGTAGCTTCCTACCTTGGCTCACTATGCTGGCCAGTAGCTTACAACCTTGGGTGTCCTTGTTGTCGAGTAGCTTCCTACCTTGGCTTGCTTTGCTGGCTAGTAGCTTACAACCTTGGGTGTCCTTGTTGTCGAGTAGCTTCCTACCTTGGCTTGCTTTGCTGGCTAGTAGCTTACAACCTTTGGTGTCCTTGTTGTCGAGTAGCTTCCTACCTTGGCTTGCTTTGCTGGCTAGTAGTTTACAACCTTGGGTGTCCTTGTTGTCAAGTAGCTTCCTACCTTGGCTTGCTTTGCTGGCCAGTAGCTTACAACCTTGGGTGTCCTTGTTGTCGAGTAGCCTCCTACTTTGGCTTGCTTTGCTGGCCAGTAGCTTACAACCTTGGGTGGCTTTGTTGTCGTAGCTTCCTACCTTGGCTCCCTATGCTGGCCAGTAGCTTACAACCTTGGGTGTCCTTGTTGTCGAGTAGCTTCCTACCTTGGCTTGCTTTGCTGGCTAGTAGCTTCCTACCTTGGCTTGCTTTGCTGGCTAGTAGCTTACAACCTTGGGTGTCCTTGTTGTCGAGTAGCTTCCTACCTTGGCTTGCTTTGCTGGCTAGTAGCTTACAACCTTTGGTGTCCTTGTTGTCGAGTAGTTTCCTACCTTGGCTTGCTTTGCTGGCCAGTAGCTTAGAACCTTGGGTGTCCTTGTTGTTGAGTAGCTTCCTACCTTGGCTTGCTTTGCTGGCCAGTAGCTTACAACCTTGTGTGTCCTTGTTGTCGAGTAGCTTCCTACCTTGGCTTGCTTTCTTGGCCAGTAGTTTACAACCTTGCCTGACCCTGTTAGCCAGTAAAAACTACAGACTTGTCTTCCCCTGAATTTGCTCTAATTTTGCCAAACATAAAGTGAGTTATCAGAAATTTAGTTCTTTTAACTGTTAGCAATTTGTAACAGAAATCTTTGAGTAAACTGTCACTAGGATTTTTATTGCAATGGAATAGAGTTCTGACAAAATCTGTTAATAATAGATTGATTTTAATAATAATCAACCTTTGAAACAAACTCTGACTTGCCTGTAACAGACATTTATATTTTCTTTATGCATACTGTTACACAGCAGCTATAGATATACTTAAATAGATTTCAGAAATGGTTAGAATGGGGTAAAATGTTGGAAAAAAAAGATTGTACTTATTCCAGTTACCTAAAATTCATAATGACCCAAAACTCTTATCTTGAATGTTCCTTGATTGCTGTTTTGGAGGAGACTACATTTTAGGACTTTGTTTTGACTGTAAACTAATATTCTTTCTAAAAATTGCATATCTTTTGGAGAGATGTTAAAAAAGCACTGGATTTAATATGAGCCATGGCGAGCACAGATTTGGGATCTGACCAGGTTTTACTTTGGTTATACAGGCCTTTAGTAAAAACTACTAATGCTACTACTACTAGTATTACTACTTTAAATAAAATGGCAAGAACTATCATTATTATCTTCATCATTACACAATGATAATGATGGTGTATCAACTTAAGGTAACAGTTACATAATGATAATGATGGTGTATCAACTTCAGGTAACAGTTACATAATGATAATGATGGTGTATCAACTTCAGGTAACAGTTACATAATGATAATGATGTTGTATGAACTTAAGGTAACAGTTACATAATGATAATGATGGTGTATCAACTTCAGGTAACAGTTACATAATGATAATGATGTTGTATGAACTTAAGGTAACAGTTACATAATGATAATGATGGTGTATCAACTTCAGGTAACAGTTACATAATGATAATGATGGTGTATCAACTTCAGGTAACAGTTACAGCTTAACAGTCATGGTAGTTTTAAATTAAAAGCACTCTTTAAGTTGTGCAACTTTGCAAAACATAATACTGTAGTTGGACTTATGAAGACATTACACTTAGGAATCTGAAATACCTACAGCTGCCATAATTAATTAACTTGAGTATACTCCAGCCTAGTATACCCTTAGTTGTGTAAAAGTCCTAAGACTTAAGAATCTGAAATACCTCCAGCTGCCATATTTAATTAACTTGAGTATACTCCAGCCTAGTATACCCTTAGTTGTGTAACAGTCCTAAGACTTAAGAATCTGAAATACCCCTATCTGCCATATTTAATTTAATTGAGTATACTCCAGCCTAGTATACCCTTAGCTGTGTAACAGTCCTAAGACGTAAGAATCTGAAATAGCCCCAGCTTCCATATTTAATTAACTTGAGTATACTCCAGCCTAGTATACCAATAGTTGTGTAACAATCCTAAGATTTTGTTTTTTCTTTATGTCTGGCTTGTTTTTGATTTTTAAAAATCAGGTTTATTGCTTCAGTGTTATTTTTTCTTTTGCAGTCATCTTCATATGCACATAATTAGCCAGGACTTTGACAGCCCATCACTGAAAACCAAGAAGCACTGGAATTCCTTTACCACTGAATATTTCCATGATTCAGAAGGTGGGGATGAGTATGATTTTGTTATCTGGACAGCAATGATACTTCTATATCATTTTAGTCTGACTGTAATACATGGCCTGTAATAATATTCCACATCATTCTAATCAGACTGGAATATCTAGCCTGTAACAATATTCCATATCATTCTAATCAGACTGTACTATCTAGCCTGTAACAATATTCCATATCATTCTAATTAGACTAATATTTGACCTGTAGCAATATTCCATATCATTCTAATCAGACTGTAATATCTGGCCTGTAACACTATTCCATATTATTCTAATCAGACTGTAATATTTGGCCTGTAACACTATTCCATATCATTCTATTCAGACTGTAATATTTGGCCTGTAACACTATTCCATATCATTCTAGTCAGACTGTAATATCTGGCCTGTAACAGTATTCCATATCATTCTAATCAGACTGTAATATCTGGCCTGTAACAATATTCCATATCATTCTAGTCAGACTTTAATGTCTGGCCTGTAACAATATTCCATATCATTCTAATCAGACTGTAATATCTGGCCTGTAACAATATTCCATATCATTCTAGTCAGACTACTATCTGGCCTGTAACAATATTCCATATCATTCTAGTCGGACTGTAATATCTGGCCTGTAACAATATTCCATATCATTCTAGTCGGACTTTAATGTCTGGCCTGTAACAGTATTCCATATCATTCTAATCAGACTGTAATATCTGGCCTGTAACAATATTCTATATCATTCTAATCAGACTGTAATATCTGGCCTGTAACAATAGTCCATATCATTCTAATCAGACTGTCATATCTGGCCTGTAACAGTATTCCATATCATTCTAGTCAGACAGTAATATCTGGCCTGTAACAATATTCCATATCATTCTAGTCGGACTGTAATATCTGGCCTGTAACAATATTCCATATCATTCTAGTCGGACTGTAATATCTGGCCTGTAACACTATTCCATATCATTCTAGTCAGACTGTAATATCTGGCCTGTAACAATATTCCATACCATTCTAGTCAGACTGTAATATTTGGCCTGTAACAGTATTCCATACCATTCTAATCAGACTGTAATATCTGGCCTGTAACAATATTCCATATCATTCTAGTCAGACTGTAATATTTGGCCTGTAACAGTATTCCATATCATTCTAATCAGACTGTAATATTTGGCCTGTAATAATATTCCATATCATTCTAGTCGGACTGTAATATCTGGCCTGTAACACTATTCCATATCATTCTAGTCGGACTGTAATATCTGGCCTGTAACAATATTCCATATCATTCTATTCAGACTGTAATATTTGGCCTGTAACAGTATTCCATATCATTCTAATCAGACTGTAATATCTGGCCTGTAACAATATTCCATATCATTCTAATCAGACTGTAATATTTGGCCTGTAATAATATTCCATATCATTCTAGTCAGACTTTAATGTCTGGCCTGTAACAATATTCCATATCATTCTAATCAGACTGTAATATTTGGCCTGTAACAATATTCCATATCATTCTAGTCGTACTGTAATGTCTGGCCTGCAACAATATTCCATATCATTCTAGTCAGACTGTAATATTTGACCTGTAACACTATTCCATATCATTCTAGTCGTACTGTAATGTCTGGCCTGTAACACTATTCCATATCATTCTAGTTGGACTTTAATAGTAGAAGTTACTGTAAAGGCTTCATCAATAAAAACCAGCTGATGCAAGTTTCGGGTATGGCTCATTATTATTGGAAATTTTGCTCCAATTTTGTTTATAAGGCTGAGTCTCTGACCAATTTGTTGAGTAAGAAAACCAAGTTTTTTTGGTCTGAAAAATATCAGGAGGCTTTTGATAATGTCAAAGGACAAGGTAGGGTTTGGTGGAATGGGTTTATTAGCAATTATGTAAACAAGATAGGGTTTGGTGGAATGGGTTTATAAGCAGTTATGCAAACAAGGTAGTTTTGGTTGAACGGGTTCATAAGCAGTTATGCAAACAAGGTAGGGTTTGGTGGAATGGGTTTATAAGCAGTTATGCAAGCAAGGTAGGGTTTGGTGGATAGGGTTTATTAAGCAACTGAGCAGATTAAGCTGGGACATTAGCAGTATAAGTAAGTGCCCAAGATTTATTTAATTGTTTAAAATTTTGACAAGCTTTTCTAGACAAAAAGACTAGAAAGGATGGTTTGCTGATTTCTATTCATCTGTTGTGTTTGTCAGTATATAGAGTCACGCACCTTATCTCATTTATATCTTTTAGTTGTCTTTATCCAGAACTGCAATAACGACTGTGTCATATTTTGAATCATTGGTCAGTTACACCAGTGAATAACACAGCATGCACAGCAATTTCTAATGGCAGTGGCATGAACTATGTTAAGGTCCTATGTTAAATATGCCAGATATGCTGTATGTCTTCTACACGAGTTTCTGTATTCAAAGAAAATGTTAATATAGTAAAATAAAATGCCTGGAGATTGTATAATGATACACATGCTTTTACTCTGTGTCTGATTTTTGTTGTTGGTGTAGGGTTTAATGCCATTTTTCAGCACACGATAGGCTATACATGGCGGCCAGTATAATGGTGGAGGAAGAACCTGGGAAACCCCTGG
Source organism: Sinohyriopsis cumingii (assembly GCA_028554795.2). NCBI lineage: Eukaryota > Metazoa > Mollusca > Bivalvia > Unionida > Unionidae > Sinohyriopsis > Sinohyriopsis cumingii. Next base: position 56,628,026 of record CM068833.1, on the reverse strand, counting down.
AAAGAACCACCGACCCACAAGAAGCTACTGGCAAGCTTTCTCACATACCCACATTGGCTGAATCCGAGACTCGAACCCAAGCAGACAGAGGTGAGATGGCAGTGATCCGTAACAGAGAGCGCTTTAGACCACTCGGTCACTTGGGGCCCCCCTCTGTCTGATAAGCAGAAAACTACATCATCACAAATTTGTTTACAAAGTTGTTTACGGGTAAGAGTATGTTCCAAATAATACACTCATCTAGACATCTGAGTTAATTAGATGAAATTTTTTAAATATATAATTTGTTGACTAATCAGAAATGTGAACATCAGCTTACATAAAATGTCATAACATTTTCTAGAGATCATCAGCATGTTGGAGAAAAATGGAAGAGTAGAACTAGACACAAAAAAATATCAAGAATTGTTGAAGAAACCCTTGAGGTGAGTTATTTTTGAAGTATTTCATTGTTATTACTAGTTCATTTTGCAACATCCTTGTATCTCTCAATGTGATGTTTATCAAGTTTGTTGATATAGTTCTAAAATAAGCCCCTGCCCCTTAAAGCATAATTACCTTGTAAGTAAGTAGTGCAGGGTTTTTAAACTCCAAAATAAGCAATCTTATATATAAAGGAAACTTTACACTAAAAACATGTTCTTGTTTGTATATGTTTGGCAATTATTACAAAACTTTTCATGGAACACATAACAAAAAAAGTGGACATATTTTATTCCTAGTTTTGATAAAGGGGAGGGTGCTGTGTGTCATTTTTGGCCAAGATAATAGGACATGTTTTCAACATGTGTACCACTGGTTTAAAAAATAACTTGTAGAAGGGACACTTCTATTCACATTGGTAAAAATAGCCATCAAGGTAGATCAAGACCTATATTAGTCAAATTTAGAATGTTCTGAGCTTTCGTTAAGCGCTTCAGTGTAGAACCAAGGTTATGTATAAGCTGCCTTGATCTCCAGCATATTAAAAAATTGGTTTTGGTTCATTGAAGCATTGAAGGAAATTATTATTGTTATTCATATGGAAAACTTAATGAATGGGGAATGTTCATTTTGCATGCAAAAAGCAATCCAGTTTTTCTTTTTTTGTGTGTCGACACTGCCCTAGAAAAAACTTGTTCAGCCATATTGATTTTCAACATAGCTCTGTGTGTTAGTTGAACCAATTATTAGGCATACTTAAATATTTCTGGTGAAGAATCAGTCCAGTTCTTTCATCTTTTTAACTAATAACGAAACCAGTATTGTGATTGAAGTTTGAGATGGGTTGTGAGATGTATTGTGATTGAAGTTTGAGATGGGTTGTGAGATGTATTGTGATTGAAGCTTGAGATGGGTTGAGAGATGTATTGTGATTGAAGTTTGAGATGGGTTGAGAGATGTATTGTGATTGAAGTTTGAGATGGGTTGTGAGATGTATTGTGATTGAAGTTTGAGATGGGTTGTGAGATGTATTGTGATTGAAGTTTGAGATGGGTTGTGAGATGTATTGTGATTGAAGTTTGAGATGGGTTGAGAGATGTATTGTGATTGAAGTTTGAGATGGGTTGTGAGATGTATTGTGATTGAAGTTTGAGATGGGTTGTGAGATGTATTGTGATTGAAGTTTGAGATGGGTTGAGAGATGTATTGTGATTGAAGTTTGAGATGGGTTGTGAGATGTATTGTGATTGAAGTTTGAGATGGGTTGAGAGATGTATTGTGATTGAAGTTTGAGATGGGTTGTGAGATGTATTGTGATTGAAGTTTGAGATGGGTTGTGAGATGTATTGTGATTGAAGTTTGAGATGGGTTGAGAGATGTATTGTGAATGAAGCTTGAGATGGGTTCAGAGATCAGGCTGAATAGAGTCCTTTGGATTATAAGGCCCAAAGGAACAAAATTACTCGGCTGTTTTATATACAATCAAACCTACTTATCTTGACCTCGGTTATCTCAAGAACCCATGTATGTCAAGTGTTTTGGTATGGTCCCAAAACAAATCCTTCTTTGTTATGCTAATTTTTCCCCGCTTGTCTTCACCCCTGTTAAGTGGATAATCCCATTATGTCAGGCATAAGTTTTGGTCCGAAGTAACATGTGGACCTGCTTAATTTGACAAAATGTGACTTTTAATGTCCATATCAGAGAAATTTTGCAAGAAATGATCCAGCGTTTCCACTACTACTGGTACTTGGTACCTGCAAGGATGGAAAAAGTTGGTGCAGGACCAAATTTTACTGGTACAAATGTTAATTAACCAATCTTGTCAATGCAAAGTTTAATTCTGAACTAAGCTGGTCCTCCCATCCCCCAAACACTTGGTTATTAATTTGTTTTGAACAAGAGTAAACAAAAACACCAATGATATTGTAAAAAAAAAATAGCATCCATCATTTTAAAAAATGGCCTTATCAATTGCTGTGCATTGATTGCATATTCTTCAACACAAACAGAATTAAGCAGAAAGTGACTGATCCGATTAATGTCTTGAAACAGAAAGAGAAGTGCTTTTATTTGTATTATTTTTATTTTGAATATCAAAGTCTTACAGTCCATCAAAGAGATTAGCCAACTCTCCTTCTGGTGCTGTGTTCTTGCCAATGATCACTGATTAAAGTCAGGAGGGATACAGGACTACAACTGTATGAATAAAATAAGTTTGCCTCTTACAGAATTTCATGTTGAGACAGTTAACTTTAAGGACCTTAAACACGTTTTACACTCTGTTGGTATGTGAATACAGTCTTGTCCTTTTCTGGTACAGAGGCAAATTTTTATCAGTAAAAACTGGCATATACTGGTTTAAAGGAACCTCTGAAGATCAATAAAAATGATTGATTTTCATGCACAATATTGGTCAGTTACTCTTTGCTGCTAGTCATAAGTCAGCACTAACAAAAGGAAATATGTTTTAAAATTGTATAGTCCTACTTGTACATCTACTTAAATTGGCCTAGATTTTGGACAGCATGAGAAAATCATTGTCTTGCTGAGGCTGCCAAAAGGGATGTGGCAATTCAGGGGGAAATAAAAACAACTTTAAACAACTAACCATGTTGCGATAACTTGAGTGTTGTAAAAACTTGTTACTTATTCTCATTTAAAAGACATCCAATCTTTTTGCTGCAACCAGCCATGACAGAATTTTTTTTTATTGAACATTCAAAATGCCAGTTGCTTTTAGAAACAAAAGTCCTCCTTTTTGGTACTTCAGATACATAATCAGATACAGTATTTTGGTTTATTAAACCCTGATATCTTGGGACCCAGTTAGGTTGACAGTTTTGTGATACCCCTGATGTGGTCGAGATAACCAGGTTTGACTGTAGTCACCTTAATAGTGTTCTCCTGATATTTGCTCAAAACAAATTGTACGGTATGTTAACAATACAGTTGTTAATGCATCATGTTGAAACATGGCCTTGGTTCTAAATTGACGTGGAGCTCAGAATGTTCTAAATTGGGATGCATGTACTATAAAGGCCATTTTAGACCAGGATAATTGGTGATTTTTTTTTTCTTGTTTGCTAAATGAGTACAGTTAGGTTAAGTTTGAAATCAGTTTTGTATACAGAGACGTTTTCAACTGGTGTTCATATTTACTGTGCTAAAAGTAGTCTTAAAATGTGTCTGAGTCAACAGTTTTTTTGTTGTTGTTGTTTTAAATTTTAAATTTAGAATTTTGAAACTTTTTGTTGATATGCATTTCATTCTGTAAATGAATCTACTCGATATTTCAGTATCGATTTTATGATGTCTATACCTCCAATGTGTCCAATATTTCTTTAGTTTTTGATTTAAGCATTGACCAGAAAGAGGAAAAATAATGATAATTTTGCAACCTAAAATTAATTAATATGGGGTTTAGTTTTATTTTAGACAAAAGCATATGGGTTTGAAAAACATTTATATTATCATTATACATCATGATAAAAGCTACTTTTTCCTAAGGCTAACATGAAACCTTGTACTTCGTGATAAAAGCTACTGAAAAGGTTACCTGCATTAAATTTTACTTGTATGGCAATGAATTATACTACACTAGAGTTTTCCATTGAAAGATCAAAGGTTGGCTTGAAATACTTACTGAAGTATCATGAATAAGACAAAATTGCATCCAGGAAAAGCATGTTATAAAAGTTATTTTAAATGAAACATATGTATTAAAAATATGCTTTAATTTAAGATATATGTAAGTTTTTAGCCATATTAAAATAAAACCCTGAGTATATGGGTTATAACTTTGGAGTGTATATTTACTGTACAAGAGCTTTGAACTTTATTTTCACAACCACTTATGTTACAGCTTCATTAAATTTTGTTCCATATATAGTATGCCATTAAATGAAGAGAGTCTGAGGTTTTTGTCCCATATAGTATGCCAGTAAATGAAGGGATTCTGAGGTTTTTGTCCCATATAGTATGCCATGAAATGAAGGGATTCTGAGGTTTTTGTCCCATATAGTATGCCATTAAATGAAGGGATTCTGAGGTTTTTGTCCCATATAGTATGCCATGAAATGAAGGGATTCTGAGGTTTTTGTCCCAGATAGTATGCCATTAAATGAAGGGATTCTGAGGTTTTTGTCCCATATAGTATGCCATTAAATGAAGGGATCTGAGGTTTTTGTTCCATATAGTATGCCTCTCCCTAGACTTTGAAGGCATTACAGTAAAAATTCACATTAAGCAAAGAATTCATGTATTCCATTTTTATAAACCTTTTATTGTTTTGCAGGTGCCATGTCTGTTTGAAAGATTTTCCTAACATGCCGAATCTGAAACAACACATAAAGTCACATGATTATAGCAGTAAGAAGTGAATCAGAAAAACACAGTTCATGGAGCTATGGATTATCTTGCCTGGAAAATGGCATTATTATAGTGTACAGTTCAGAAATGATTTGTGACATAGTGACAGAACACTTTTTCATTTCAACGTTCATGGCCAATTTAAGAAAAAGACAGCACACAAGATGTTGCATGAAGTAGCTGACCAGTTACCTAAGGGAAGATAACCCCATCATGGCAGAATATCATTTTCTATTACATGAAAGACTATTGAAAATAATATGGAATATATATGCTGGATTTTTGCATGTTTGACCAAGGTTAATCAAGGCAGAAATAAACTTTACATGTGACTGTGAAACACACTTCTTTGCTTGTTGCTGCTCTTAAGACATGACAAACATTTATCAGGTTTTTTTCAGGTATTAATAGTTTAGACAGAAGGTCTGTCATTACTGCACATAAATCCAATGTACAGTTGAACATGCATTGAAAATGTATGTGTGTGTGATTTAGATTGTTAATGTAGCTATAACAATGTTAGTCATATCACTATGATATCTGTAGTGTGGCAGTTTATGGTTACATCTAGCACTGGGGCATCATGCCACAGACATGTAACATCATGTCTCACCCAGTCACATTATCCTGACACCAGGCTGACCAGTCCTAATACTAACTCATAATGCTGAACCCCAAGCAAGGCAGCTGCTAGTACCATTTTTATAAGTCTTTGGTATGATTCAGCTGGGGTTCAAACCCGTGACCTCCAGCATCCCAGGTGAATGCTCTAACCACTGAGGCCACTGATGTGGTCTGCATTGAAGATGAAAAGTAAGTTGTGACAACTAGCTAGTTTAGTACTTTGTTTAAATTAGAAGATATTTCTTTCAATGGAAGACCTTTAGGTTTGCAAACCTTCAGGATATTTTAAAAATAATTGAAACCTTAAAGTTTGGAAAACCTTTGGGATATTGTAAATATAATTGTGACTCATGATACTTTATGAACACAAGTTGGAGGATATATTAATAAGTAAAAATAAATTCAGGATACACATTTCATATATTAAATGTGTTGTTACGACTCAAGGTCTTAAAACACATAAAAGAAGGAAGTGAAACCAACAATTTAAGTAAAATCAGCAAATTATTTCCCTACATTAGCAAGTGAACATTTATGAGACACTTACAGTATTGTGAATTTAATCCCAAATAATTCTATATGTCCTATCACAAGTCCAAAAGTATTGAATGTCCTGATGTACCACAATGGAATAATCCAGAATGTCTTGAATGAGTACATAATAATTCCAAAGTAATGTGTTAATCTAAAGTCAGTGATACTTAGTAATTCCAATGAACGATTTCTCTGGAATCACAACACAGCTGTAAAGGATTCCGACAGACTGATCATAAAACAGGAATGTAATATTTGTTTACCAAGTCTATATTTATACACATTTATACTTGACCTGTATGTGAAAATTCTAATCAAATTGTTAACAATTCTGTTTCTAGAATATTCCAAGATTGTAAACAACCTATTTATAATTATAATCTACCTTATGGACAAAAGTTAGTTATGTAAACTTTTGTTTACAAACGACCATTATCTTAAATTGCAATCTAAACTGATGGACAAAAGTTAAGCACACAATATAGATATACATAAGTGTATGCACAGTTTACAAAATTGTCATGATATGATGAAGTTAGCAGTAGTTTGATCTGGATTAGTCATAGACTCATTTCCTTAAGCTGTCAAATGAGATGTGATACAAGCATTCAGATCAAGTTAAAGTACTGGCTGTGTGTTTATTATATACCTGAACATTTAGTTCATGATAAAAGGGACAATCTGTATGTTTTTTGTTGTTCTTTTCCATCCATATGCTCCCTTCACATGCTCATTGTCGGGTGATATTATTCTTGAAAGTAGGGTATTGATGTTTGTGTCAGATGCATATGTACAAAGTTTAAATCATCCTCAGGAAAAGCAAGCTTTCACATCTGTACATGATTTTGTGTCAGCCTTGGGAAGAGCAAGCATTCATATTTTTACAAGGTTTTGGATCAACACCAGGAGGAGCAATCATTTACAACTGTATAAACTTTGAATCATCCTCGGAAAGAGAGAGCTGTACAAGGTTTCGGGTCAGCCTTGGGAAGACAAGTTTTCATGTCTGTACATGGTTTCAGGTCAGTGTCAGCAAGAGAAAGCTTTCACATTTGTACAAGGTTTCATGTCAACCTCAGGAAGAGCAAAATTTCACGTTTGTACAAGGTTTTGGGTCAACCCCGGGAAGAGGAAGCTTTCACATTTGGACAAGGTTTTGGGTCAACCTCGGGAAGAGCAAGCTTAATCACAAATTTTGTAATGATGTTACTGTATATACTTTATTATAAGTTGAGTTCAGCTGCAAACTGCACAGACACAGAGCTGCAATTGCATAATCTACATTTATGCAGTTAGGAGTAATCAGTAAAATAAACAAAATAGACCATGATTTGCCAGTACTTTATGAACTGCAGATCAAGATGTAATGTTGTTTGTAGTTGGACTTGACTTGTATACAGCATGTAGAATTATAATTGATGACAAAACTAACTACCGGCAGATTCATATAACAGTGTGTTTCCAACCTTACATGCATGAAACCTTATTTGCCTGAGTAAGGGAGATAATTCACCATTTAATTACAATATCAGCAAAGAAAGCAGTGAAGAGAATCTTTAGTTTTGAATAGTTATTGAAATGTGAAAATATGTCTGATCTTTTGAGAAGTAATGTCTTTGTTAAGAGCAGTGTGTGTGTGATTGGGATTATTTTAACGTAGCTTTAACAATTTTTCAGTCATTTTGCTACGATGTCTGCAGTGTGACAGTTTATATTGATGTCTAGCACTGGTGCATCATTCCTCAGACATGTAGCATGATGTTCCACCCAGTCACGTTATCCTGATACCAGGCCGACCAGTCCTAACACTAACCATTTAATGCTGAGCGTCAAGTGAGGCAGCTGTTATTACCATTTTTGTAAGTCTTTGGTATGACTCGACCGGGAATCGAACCCATGACCTCCTTCATCCAAGGTGGACGCTCAAACCACTAGGCCACCGGAACGGTCTTGTTAAGAACAAGATAATTTCATATATTTTGTTTAAAAGCCTTTGGTTATTATCTATTGACGGCCTTGAATAAAAGTGTTGACCTAGATACATTTTGAACAGTTTGAAATTATTGGTAGGTAGATCAGTTTATTAAATGCCTTGATTGTGTAATGCTACACAGGGCTGGTTAGGGATGTAATGTTACATAGGGCTGGTTAATTGTGTAATGCTACACAGGGCTGGCTAATTGTGTAATGCTACACAGGGCTGGTTAATTGTGTAATGCTACACAGGGCTGGTTAATTGTGTAATGCTAAACAGGACTAGTTAATTGTATAATGCTACACAGGGCTGGCTAATTGTGCAGTGTTACATAGGGCTGGTTAATTGTGTAATACTACACAGTGCTGGATGGGAATGTATTGTTACATAGGGCTGGTTAATTGTGTAATGCTACACATGGCTGGTTAGGGATATAATGCTACACAGGGCTGGCTAATTGTGTAATGCTACACAAGGCTGGTTAATTGTGTACTGCTACACAGGGCTGGTTAATTGTGTAATGCTACACAGGGCTGGCAAATTGTGTAATGTTACATAGGGCTGGTTAATTGTGTAATACTATACAGTACTGGATGGGATTGTATTGTTACATAGGGCTGGTTAATTGTGTAATGCTACACAGGGCTGGTTAGGGATGTAATGCTACACTGGGCTGGCTAATTGTCTAATGCTACACAAGGCTGGTTAATTGTGTAATGCTACACAGGGCTGGTTAATTGTGTAATGCTACACAAGGCTGGTTAATTGTGTAATGCTACACAGGGCTGGTTAATTGTGTAATGCTACACAGGGCTGGTTAATTGTGTAATGCTACACAGGGCTGGCAAATTGTGTAATGTTACATAGGGCTGGTTAATTGTGTAATACTACACAGTGCTGGATGGGAATGTATTGTTACATAGGGCTGGTTAATTGTGTAATGCTACACAGGGCTGGTTAGGGATGTAATGCTACACTGGGCTGGCTAATTGTCTAATGCTACACAAGGCTGGTTAATTGTGTAATGCTACACAGGGCTGGTTAATTGTGTAATGCTACACAGGGCTGGTTAATTGTGTAATGCTAAACAGGGCTGGTTAATTGTGTAATGCTACACAGGGCTGGTTAATTGTGTAATGCTACACAGGGCTGGTTAATTGTGTAATGCTAAACAGGGCTGGTTAATTGTGTAATGCTAAACAGGGCTAGCTAATTGTATAATTCTGCAAAGGGCTGGTTAATTGTTTAATCTTACATGGGTCTAGTTAGGCGAACCCAAAATCTGGATCGATTTTCATTGTTATATCAATATATAATCAGTTTTAAATCAGTTTTGGCAATTACAGAAAAGGACACCAAGGAGAGTGAAAGTAATGTGTTCGTTGTCTTGCACAGTATGCTATATCAACCTGCATGTGCCTAATGCTATGCAACTTGTTTATACAATGCACTATAATAACCTGCATTTACCTAATGATATAAGACCTGTTTATACAATGCACTATAACAACCTGCATTTACCTAATGATATAAGACCTGATTATGTGACACCATATGAGCTTAGTTTCAGATAATTATAACATTGTTTAAATTAAAATTCTAGTGATGATTTTAGTTGCATTTCAATGCTGTATTACTGATTTGTACACCTCTCCGGTGGCCTAGTGGTTAGAGCATCTGCCTTGGATGCAGGAGGTCGTGGGTTTGATCCCCGGCCAAGTCATACCAAAGACTTACAAAAATGGTACTTACAGCTGCCTCGCTTGGCGCTTAGCATTAAAAAGTTAGTGTTAGGACAGGTCGGCCTGGTGTCAGGATAATGTGACTGGGTGGGACATCATGCTACATGTCTGCGGCTTGATGCCCCACTGCTAGATATCATTATAAACTGCCACAATGCAGATATCATAGCGATATGACTGAAAAATTGAAATTAATTTGATGCAGAGAATATTGCTGACTTTGTTCATTTTATGACAATACTTTATACTGGAAATTTGTTTCCATTTTCTTGACACAATTACCAGTTGGAGAGCAAAATAGACTAAGTAATTACTTTCAGCTAGAGTTAGAAGGGTCACAGAATAAGTTCTAGAAACTTTAGGTTGTTAACATCATCTACTTTATTTCTACACTAGCTGTATGAGGAAATGTTCATTCTGAGCAAGTAAATTCATCTAGCATTTGCCTGCCATGGTAACCAGATTTTTAGAGAATTTGTAACCTTTGCATTTGTGCCAGTACTCTGCTTGGTCAAGTCCTTTTGGTGCATTGTTCAGGTACTTTTGTACTTCAGACAGTCTGTGGTTCCTAGGATTGTCACAGATTTATATACTGCCCTACTCTGGAATTGAAATGTACAGAATCTGAGCTTTGCAACAAATTAGATCAAGTAAACCAATTTGATTCGATGCTTTTTACAAAACTAAGAAAGGCAGGTATCTATAGAATACACTTTTTCCCCTTTTTCTGATTGTTTCAAAAGCAACACTTAATTGATCTATCCAGCTGACTCTTTTAAAGCATATTTTGCTCATTGATTACCAGTAGTGTAGTGGGATATGCTGGAGACAATGGAAATCCCAGTCCAAAAGGTCGTGGGAACGTTTGGAGACAAGGCTTTTACAGACCCCCCTGGGAACATTTGGTGACAAAACATGGGTGGGATTATAGAATGACAAAAAAGATGGGGCCAGTATAGTGACAAGGGTATGAGACTGTTGAACGAATTGATGTCACGGTACTGGGGATTGGTAACAGTGTAGCAAGTGGTTGACCTGAATACATGCTACTCTATGAAAAACAATTACAATAGAGATATAGACATAGACATAGATAATGCATACAACACATAGACATAGAAAACATGTATATGGCAAAGAGAATAAATATCTTCTTGAGGCATATGAGTGGCCCTGAAAATGGCCTTTGGACTTTTTTTGTTAACATAAAGGGCATTGCACAGGTCTTCTCTTCCTCAAGCTTCTTCTGACTTCTGGACTATAGATGAGAACTCTCTTCAGACAGCATTGTCTCGCCACATAGATTCTTTTTTTCCAAATGCTCGTATTGTTGATCCAGATGATTGTCCATGATGATCTGACATAACATGGGTAAGTCCATATGGAACAGCTTTGACGATACGAGTGTAGATGATTCATGGTTAGTCCACATCTTTTGACAAGAACAGGTGAAGCAAATGCAGTGAACCACTGTTATTTATAGTGGAAGAGCAGATCAAAACGGATTTTTTTTCACCAATCCTAACACGCATTACAAAATTCAGTCACAGTGCAGAGTCTGTCTTCCAATCCAAAGAAAGCTGCCTGTGATGTCACATTCCCTATATAGGTGCGCTAGCATCTGTGCACAGTGAATCAATGTGACATTGCTTTGAAACATGATGGAAACTAAGAAGACAATGAATTGGGGTGCACCAGCCTTGGAGACAAGAAGTGATGGCACAGCAGTGGCTACCAAAGTCAACACAGTCCTACTTCCAAAAGAGACCAATTTGAATTGGGATTTAGTGGATTTTCTCTCTACTTTGCAAGAATGTGTTCCGGTACCAGCACCTTTGCCACCTTCCCCTTCCTTACCACATGTCGAGGATTTTAAACAGAGACAGAAAGAAGAATTGAAGAAATTTTTACAGCAGCAGAAAGAAGCAGAACAAGCTTTTCTCCTTAAACAGCAACAGCAAGAAGAAGAAGCAAGAAAAAGGAAATGACAGGAAGAAAAAGCAGCAGAGAAGAAACAAGGTAAGGAGAGAAGGAGGACAGTGAAAGTCAAACAGTGATGGTACTCTTAAATATTTTGGCAGAGTTAAGGAGTCTGAAAGAAATTTATCAGACTCCTTTAATGCAACCCAAGAGAAAAGAACCTTCCTGGACCAAACAGTCCAACCCTGTCCACACATCTGCTATGCCTCAGATACCATAACTAGTGATTCTACCAAATCATCCACAGGAGCAAGTCCAGAAGTAGACCTTGGCTGTGGTAAAGGCTTAAGGCAGTTAAAGCTGATTACGTCCCGTTCCTGAGGGTTTTTTTTATATAAAAAAAAACACCTAACGGTCCTTTTCAGGGCCACCCACTTCACTCGAAAAGAGATATTATTAATTTTGCCAAAATCAATTAAAACTCAAAATCCCTTTTTTTGTCCATGATGTGCATGTGTGAGTGTAGGTTCATATTCTTAAAATCAAAACCAAGAGACACTTATGTTTTCTGTCTTATATATTCTAGTACAAATTTTACAATCCAATTCACAACACAACACTTTAAAAAGTTCATAGACTTCTGTGTCTTTGTTCACTCTCACTGTTTTTTGTAATTCTTCACTTTCACAGGTTTTTCCTCCTCTTTTTCATCACTTTCTCCTCATCTTCTTTTCTTCTCTTTTACTCCTTCTGGACATGCCTGGGTTCATCCTTTTGAGAGGGTACCTCTTCTTCTTCCTGTTTGGAACCTCTCTCTTCTTCTGTTTGTTTGCACAGTCCGAAGACCAATGTCCTTTCTCTAGACAGTGATAACATGTATCTTGACTTTTGTGTCTTCTGACACTTGTCTTGCTTTTTTGTCGGTCTTCACATTCTGAAGCCCAATGCCCTTTCTTCTGAAAGATAGAGCAAGTATTTTGACTTTTATCTCGAAAGGAGGGTGAGTAGTCCGTCTGCTTGTCTGAAGAAAATTTTCGCATAACACCTCGCAAAGCTCTGATCAAAAGTTCGATCTGTGTGGGTTCTTCCATCGTTCTGGTCAGTTTGAAAGTGAAATGAATACTAGGAGGGAAGACACTGGTCTGACATGGATATAAGGGACCATGGTGTTTAAAATGGAGTCATTTGAGGTTTTGCAGTCATGATGAAACAATCGCATCATTTCGTGGAGAAAGGAGAAGAAAGTAAGAGGCAGAAACGCGATTTATCGCCTCGCATAGTAGGTGAAGTCTTGGCTCAAATTCATGCCAGTGAGTTTGAAGATGGCATGTATGAGCCAGAATCCAGGCCCAGAGAGTCTGCACTCAACCAAAGTCCACCATTAACTCCTCAAAAGTACTACCACATTCATGAGACGGAAAAGCGCTCCTCTAGAAAATTCAGAACTACGGCTTACACGTACAAGGGGAAGTTTAAAGATTTTAAGTCCAAAGTACCCTTGGCGAAAACAGAGGGGTTGATCACCGGGGTGTGGGAATCCTTGTTAACCACACTGTAACGGCAATGTCAAGCCAAAGAAGACGATCACTTGAGACTTTCCATTCATCACGACAGTTTGAAGTCCTCAGTTTGGATCGAGTTTAGCAGCCCAGAAGAATTGATACCTCCAAAGTCATCGACAAGATTCGACATTTGCAAATATCCAATGACAAGTTTCACATCACCAATGGAAAAGCGACACTGTTCATGACCCATGTTTCTCTTCCCCAAGAGTCAGGACGCAAAAGGTGTTATTGGTGGATGACCTTCGCAGCACCAAAATGAGTCCCGCCCGAGTTAAGAACCCTCAAGACAAGATGTGTTTAGCCCGTGCCATCTTCGTAGGACGAACGTATGCCGACAAGAACAACACGGCAGAATGGAAAAGAGCTTGGAAAACCGTTTAAAAATCGAACCGAGCCAAACAACGAAGTGAAGCAGAACTGTTACAGCAAGCGGGGCTATCCAAAGACACACCCTGTGGCATTCCTTAAATGCAAAAATTGCAAGATGTCCTGGCTCCACGCTGCACCTTGAAAGTACTCCCTCAAGAAGTCACGGACCTCTGTTGCTTGGAAGCAAAGATTTCAAAGATGGAAAATACATTCACGTATATCATCACAATGAACATTTCGATGCCATTACCAGTATCACTGCATTCCTGGGATACGGTTATTATTGTGAGAAATGTGACTATGGCTATAACAATCGAGAGCGATACAAGCATTGTGGATCGAAATGTTCAGGATATTTGGCCTCTAAATCCTGTCTGGACGAAGGACAAGAACGAGTGCATTGCCATGCTTGTCAGCGAACGTTTGTCAGCCCTGCCTATTACCAACAACATTTGAAGACGCAAGATTTACAGCAGAAAAGTGTTTGTCAACTCCAGAGATTGTGCCCTACTTGTGGACAAGGCATACGTATGTTCAGTGTGGCTCATCGACCATGCGAGAAATGCATTCAAGAGCCAATCTTTAGTCATTGCCCTCACTTCAGCAAGATTTCTGGAGGACGTGAAAAAATCTTTCGGGGACCGAACACGTTGGCCGATTTCGCCCAAATGACGAGACGTGGAGCCAAGAGGACATCGAACGTTACGGAGATTGTCATCGCCATGTCACGATAATGGCTCACAATTTCTCGGGATACCTTGGACAGTTTCTTTTGAGACACTTTCGGGAACAAAGTACCGAACGCCTGAAAGTGACTTTGAACGGAACCAAAATCATTTCCATGCAAGTGGGACAAGCGCAGTTTAAAGATTCGATGAGTTACTTGGCCATGCCTATTAATTCGAATGCCTAAAACGTTTGGAATGACGGAAATGGCCAAAGGCTATTTCCGCACTTTTTCAATACCCAAGCCAATCAACACGGAGTTCTACCCCATTTACCTGGAGATCATTACTACGACCCAGACAACATACCGAACAACGGGAAGTTTTATATGCTTGGTACCAGACTCATGCCTCGGACCCCTTCGACTTTCAGGAAGAAATGTTAAAGTATTGTCGTTCCGACGTAGACATTTTACGGTGTTGATGTGGAAAATTTCGAGAATTGTTCATGGAACAAAGAGGGATCGATCCTTTGAAGGAAGCCTGCACCATTGCCAAAGCATGTTCCTTAGTGTACCACCAACGATTCATGCCCGAAAACACATGGCTGTCATAAGCTCTCAAACTACGAACTTTGTCAAACGTCAGTACTCGGTCAATGCCCTACGCATGCTACATTACTTGTGCGACAAGGAAGACAAATGGATTCAACATGCCCAAAACGGAGGAGGCGAAAAGACCATCGGAACGTATTCGGTAGATGGTTGAGACTTAGAAAACCCCAAGAGCTTGTATGAGCTTAACGGGTGCTTATTTCACGGATGTCCCCCCTGCTACCCTCAACGTGACACAAAAAATCAGTTTTTACAAAATACTATGGAAGGCTTGTACGAGGCCACTTGTCAGCGGCGCTTGAAGTTAGAACAGCAAGGATACCAAGTGGTGGAAATGTGGGAACAGGAGTACGATCACCGTTTGAAAACCAATCCCGAGTTTAAACGCATTGTGGAAAATTAGAAGCTGGTGGACCCACTGAACCCTCGGGATTGTTTGTATGTGGGACGGACAAATGCCACCTGTTTGATGTACCACGCTGACGAGGAGAAAGGAGAAGAAATCAAATATTTGGACGCGTGTTCACTGTATCCTTACGTGTGCAAATATCGTCACCCCGAATTGCTGACGGAACACATCGACCTGGACAAAATTAGACAAGAAGAAGGATTGATTAAGTCTTGCCTCCCGCGGACTTGTACCATCACGCTTTACCTCACCATTGCCATGGAAAACTGTTGTTTTCCTTGTGCCGAAACGTGCAACCAAGACCGACCTTGTCAGCACACCCAGGAAGAACGCTCCTTGACGGGAACGTGGGTCAGCGTGGAATTGTTTAAAGCTCTGGACCTGGGATATCAACTGTTTGAAGTGTACGAAATTAACCACTTTCCCAAGACACAAAAATACAAGGGCAACAAGACCCAGAAAGGCATTTTCGCAGACTACGTGGATGCATTTTTGAAACTGAAACAAAAAATCAGCGGCTATCCTTCTTGGTGCCACACTTCCGAAGGCCAAATGACATTCAAAAAGAAATACTGGGAGCAGGAAGACATCACTTTAGACCACGTGGAGAAAAACGAAGGAAGGCGATCGTTTGCCTAAGTGATGTTAAATTGCTTGTGGGGCAAAATGGCAGAACGACCGTGTTTGCCCAAGACGGACTATTTGACAGACCCTTCCCGCTACTTCCAGATCGTTCACGACAAAACTAAATAGACGAAACACGTAGACGTCATTCGTGACGACTTGATCTTAGTCAATTACGAAGAAGAACTGGATTTTGTTGAAGCCGACGAATTTGGAAATGTCATCATTGCGGTTTACGTGACAGCTCATGGTCGCTTAAAATTTACGAAGTTTTAGAACTGTTAGGAGATTGTATGCTGTATTTTGACTTGGACAGTTGCATCTACGTCGATCACCTGGGTCAATATTACTCTAAAATCGAAGGAGACCGTTTAGAAGCCTGGACGGACGAACATCCCAACGACAAGATTCTAAGTTTTGTTAGTGGCGGTCCTAAATACGACGGCTACGAATACGAGACCTACAAGGAGAAGTGCAAAGTGAAAGGATTGGCTCTCAATTATCGAAGCAGTCGAGTAGTGAACTTTGGCGTACTGAAAGAAGCCTTGCTGTTCTGGAGAGGATGGAAACTTTAAAGTGACCACCTACGAACCGCACAGTATTGTACGTTTGGCCACACACCAAATCGTCAGTCGGTCTTTAGAAAAAGTGTATGAAATCGTGTACCAGAAGCGAGTGTGACTTCCGAACCACTTCACGTTGCCGCAAGATAATGTCGATATTGGTCAGCATATAAAAAGGGACAACGTCCAAGACCGATAGTTCATTGTAACTACCAGGACCAAGCGAGAAAGACGAATACTTTTAAACAGACGTCATTCAAGTTTGGTGATTCTCAAGTTTAGTGCGATGCTGTATCTTGCGATTGCAGCGATGCCGTACGCTGTGACCTCAGCGATTCATTACTACATCATGGTAACTTTGCTATGACTACTACTACCACCACCTCACCTACCATAGAAAGTGATGATGTGCGTGTCAAACCTGACGGATGCGAAAGCGATGCAACTCGTTACAGAACACCTTATCACTTGACTGGTTTTGATTGCCAATGTTTTCCTTCACGTGACACCATGCAGCTACCACCCTACAAATGTCATCCAACCCTGCGTAAACTCCTGCGGCAATGAGACTGTGAAAGACGAATATTCGTTCCCTGTACATTTGTCTAGATACTGCGACTTTGAAAATCATTTTCAAACGTTCCAAGTAAAGTGGCCTAAATATCTGGGAGGACCCATCCCCGAAGAATTTGTCAGAGCCGGATTTATCTACTTGGGCAAATGGGGATGAAATCAAGTGCTTCAGTTGCAGTGTGTCACTTTACGAGTGGGAGCAGAAAGATTTGGCTTACATGGAACATGCTCAATGGTCTCCGCATTGTCACTACCTACCTTTAGTGGGACCCTAGTCATTGACTTGGCATACCTTGTCGTTTATGAAACCAGCTTGGCTAGGAGTCAAACCCCTTTAAAAAAATAATATTCAAGGATTACCAAACGAATTGCAAGAGAAGATCTACAAGGAAGTTTGGCAGGGACTTGCCAGAACAAAATCTCAATAGGTGAATGATGAACTTCGGTGTCGAGAAATTCACAAGAGGAAATTGACAAAAGTCAACAATCTCGTCAGATTTTTCTGGATCAGGTCTGCACTCATTCGATTATTCCGCTCTAGACCGTTTACATCAGAAGATTTTTTTGACATTCTTGACTGTTACCCTGGATGGAAGTGGTCAGAAATTACTATGTTCATTACTTTCGCTCTAGGAGAAGATTTTAAATATAATAAGGAGAATTAGAAGTGACCCCAACATGGATATAAATACTGACTGACATGATCATGGATATTTTACAAGGGAATATTTGTGGTTTTCCTGTGGAGTTGAGAGAACGCATTTACCAAGAGCTTGTCAAAATACAAGTGAAACGCAAACAACAATTTCATCCGTTATGTCTCTGATGTTTAAACCACTGGTACCTGAATACAATGTAGACATACTGCAACGAATTCCAGAGAAAGTGTTAGAGGATTACAAAAATCCTTTACACAATGTAAACTTAGTTCAAGTTGAAACTGTGGACTAAAACCATTTAGATTCGCCACTCAAATACGATCATCCCTGTTCAGAAAGTACACTTATTGCCACCGACAAGAAGATTTATAGAAACGGGCTACCATGTCACTGTCTTTATCCGTGGTGATACAACAGATTCCAAATCAATGACAGTATTCAGACGGCGAATAATTATCAACACTTATTACGAGACCTGTGTCCCATGAATTGGGGTCGACGTGTGGTGTGTGTCTTAGTGACTTTTTTCTGCGATTTTAGTTTACGATCCGATTCCTTGTGGGCTCTTTCCGAACAGTACTTACCACCAAATAAAACATGAAAATGGTCTCTTTAAATGTTAAAAGCCTTGCGCTTTCATCAGGATATTTCTCGACCTCTACGGGGAAAAAAGATTCGTCAACTTTTAGGTACTGAATATGTGCACGACGATGTGTGTGTAGCTTGTGACTTACACCCTCACTGGACATATGTACGTGACTGGAAAAGTTAGGGTTTCGAGGCTTGAACTTAGAAGCGGCTCTTTATGCCCACGAGTTATAATCCTAAATTCAATTACCCAGTGAAAAAAGTAACTTTTAAACCTGTGTTAGTGACATTGCTAGAAGAAGATCCCGTCACCGAGGAAAACCACTCCCTTCAGGACAGGACTGTCATTCCTGAAATACTATTTAGGGAGGACACCTGTGTGACTTTAACCAATGTAGAGATAGTAAGAACATTACACGCTGTCCCTAGGACACATTTGTTAGCAAAAACATGTTGCACATTGACTTGTTTATATTACACTTCGATCGTTGTGATGTGTAGTTTATCGCTGTACTGATCCTTTGGCTTTTATGTATTTTTGTCTTTCCTGTTGTTCCACTTTAAAAAAATCAATAAACGTGTCCTGAAAAAGTTTAAAAACTCTTGTATGTCTTCGTGAAAAACGTGACATTCACTGCTCTATGGCTACCTCTTCTGTCTCTGGTCCCTCTTCCTCCACTTTCAAAGTCATCGACGAACACTTAGATTGTGCCAATTGGGAGGTCTTGTGTCTTCGCCAACCTATTAATATGTGTTGCCGGACACAGCGGTTCAGTCAAAACCGAATTTGTCAAACGTTTGAGTGTGTGTGAGTGCGTGTGATTTGAATTTTTAACGTAACTTTAACAATTTTTCAGTCATATCGCTACGATGTCTGCAGTGTGACAGTTTATAGTGATGTCTAGCACTGGGGCATCATACCGCAGACATGTAGCATGGTGTCCCACCCAGTCACATTATCCTGACACCAGGCCGACCAGTCCTAACACTAACCTCTTAATGCTGAGCGCCAAACCAGGCAGTTGTTAGTACCATTTTTGTAAGTCTTTGGTATGACTCAGCCGGGGATCCAACCCATGACCTCTCGCATCCGAGGCGGACGCTCTCAAACGTTTGATCACATAAACATCATTTGATCGACCAATCGTAGCAGACGTTACATACTGCTTGGGTTGATACCTGGTGCGTTCAGTCGCAGCTGAATACCAGCTTTTATCATGAGTGCGTGTTGGGTTCATTCCCACTCATGACGATCCTACATTCAGGTCGTTAGGGACCTGATGACCAAATTAATGAGTGTTCTTTGAACACATAAATGCCTGGGGGATGAGGCACTAAGTCCTTCACCTAGGATCAATTAAACATCTTGCGGTGCAAGAGTAAAGCGTCGTACATGCCCAGTCGGGCGAAAACGACGTAAATTAAAATAATCAAGCAGTCAATTCGTGCCATTAAACACGGAATACACCAACGTCATGAGAATATTACAAGAGGCAGTAGCGCTGCACAGAACTTGACCAAGCTTCACCGAATGATTTATAAAATAAATTTCTTTAAAGTTTGTTACAATTATGCTGATCTACCATCAAATATCAAAGAAAACAAACTTTAAATGACTTCATTACTAGTACACAATTTTGTAAACACTCCTCGAGCTTCCATATTTATTATATGCTAAACCGTTAAATAGAGTTTGCGAAAACTTGACACATGATGTTAGAGGCCTGTACAAATGATGCTTGGGGCCCCGGTTGGCCGAGTGGTCTAAAGTGTTTGCCTTTACCGATTACTGCCAACTCACCTTTGTCAGCATGGGTTCGAGCCTCGGGCTGGACAGTAGAATCCCATGAGTCGATGATTCTTATAGGTTTTTCCACGGAATTCCTCCACTATTTATACTGGCCGCCATGTAAAGCCTAACATGCCCTGAAAATGCTGTCAAACCCAACCCACCAACAAATATGGCCTCCCTAACTAAATATAGAAAAAGTTTTAAACAAGTTCTGTAAAAGTGTTGAATATAATTTCACCAATCTTGATAGAAAACACCCTGATATGAAGGGTACTGGTTTATGCAAGTTATGTCGATTAGCCGACAGATATTGCCACCATTACTAAATATATAAATATTTAAACTCCTCAATAACCACTCTACTGATTTTGACCAAATTTGACGGAAAGCACCACGACGTAGAGGGCTTTCGTACAGCTAATGCTAATTCGCCAAACATTATGGCCACAATTACAAAAAATAGAAGACAATTACAAAAAATAAAAGACCAAAACTAAAACAAATCAAATTTTCGCAATTACCACCGACCATTATTCGAGCAAATCAGATATAAAGAATCTTGACATAGAATGATTTCAAGTTTATATAAACATTCATCCTATTTTGACCAGGCCTCATAGAAAGCATCCCTTCGTAAGGACTTTTCAACAGTAATTTAAGTAAAGCTGGAGTGTTTGCAAGGCTGTGTATTATCTTTGCATAAGTTAAGATGATCAATGTATGAATATGTATTAACGACACGTCAACACAATTTTTGGTATATAGCGCCGATTGAAGGTATATTTCTAATAAAATATAATGGGAATAGTTTCGTGATACTTTGGGAATATATAACCTTCCAAATAAACGTAAATATGTGACTATGTCCTTCAAGATAAAAGGCAAATATCTTGAAAGGTTTGTATGTATACTAGACCTGCAAAGACCAAGAATATCAAGGGAGATAACTCTGGGAATCCATACAGAAAGTGCTCAAAATCAAACTCTTTTGAGCTGTTCACTGAAAGGATGATTCAAATCTAATCATATTTATGTGGAAGCTTGAGAGTTCACATGGTTGTACATTAGCATAATAGTTCCACGAGACGATCAAGGGTAATAATAGTTGCAGGAAGCGATCAAGGGCCATACTAGTTCCAGGATGCGATTAAGGATCATAATAGTTGCAGGAGGCGATTAAGGGCCATAATAGTTGCATGAGGCGATCAAGGGCCATAATAGTTCCAGGAGGCGGTCAAAGGTCATAATGGTTCCAGGAGGCGGTCAAGGGTCATAATGGTTCCAGGAGACGATCAAGGGTTGCAATAGTTCCAGGAAGCGATCAATAACCATAATAGTTCCAGGAGCCAATCAAGGGTCAAAATAGTTGCAGGAGACGATCAAGGACCATAATATTTGCAGGAGGCGATTAAGGGCCATAACAGTTCCAGGAGGCGCTCAAAGACCATACTAGTTCCAGGAGACGATCAAGGGCAATAATGGTTCCAGAAGACGATCAAGGGCCATACTAGTTCCAGGAGGTGATCAATGGTCATAATAGTTCCAGGAGACGATAAAGATCAATAATAATTCCAGGAGGCGATCAAGGGCCATGATAGTTCCAGGAGACGTCCAAAAGCGAATAATGGTTCCAAGAGATGATCAAGGGCCATAATAGTTCCAGTAGGTGATCAATGGTGATAATAGTTCCAGGTGGTGATCAATGGTCATAATAGTTCCAGGAGGTGATCAAGGGCCATAATAGTTACAGGAGACGATCAAGGACCATAATGGTTCCAGGAGACGATCAATGGCCATAATAATTCCAGGAGGTGATCAATGGTCATAAGAGTTCCAGGAGACGATCAAGGGCAATAATGGTTCCAGGAGACGATCAAGGGCCATAATAATTCCAGGAGGTGATCAATGGTCGTACTAGTTCCAGGAGACGATCAAGGGCAATAATGGTTGCAGGATACGATCAAGGGTCATAATAGGTCCAGGAGCCGATCAAGATCAATAATAATTCCATGAGGCGAGCAAGGGCCATAATAGTTTCAGGAGACGATCAAAAGCGAATAATGGTTCCAAGAGACGATCAAGGGCCATAATAGTTCCAGTAGGTGATCAATAGTCATAATAGTTCCAGAAGCTGGTCAATGGTCATAATAGTTCCAGGAGGTGATTAAGGGCCATAATAGTTACAGGAGACGATCAAGGGCTATAATAGTTCCAGGAGGTGATCAATGGTCATAATAGTTCCAGGAGACGATCAAGGTCAATAATAATTCCAGGAGGCGATCAAGAGCCATAATAGTTCCAGGAGACGTTCAAAAGCGAATAAATTGTTCCAAGAGACGATCAAGGGCCATAATAGTTCCAGTAGGTGATCAATGGTCATAATAGTTCCAGGTGGTAACCAATGGTCATACTAGTTCCAGGAGGTGATCAAGGGCC
Source organism: Sinohyriopsis cumingii (assembly GCA_028554795.2). Classification (NCBI taxonomy): domain Eukaryota; kingdom Metazoa; phylum Mollusca; class Bivalvia; order Unionida; family Unionidae; genus Sinohyriopsis; species Sinohyriopsis cumingii. Next base: position 56,605,580 of record CM068833.1, on the reverse strand, counting down.
ATAATAGTTACAGGAGACGATCAAGGGCCATAATGGTTCCAGGAGACGATCAATGGTCATAATGGTTCCAGGAGACGATCAATGGCCATAATAATTCCAGGAGGTGATCAATGGTCATAAGAGTTCCAGGAGACGATCAAGGGCAATAATGGTTCCAGGAGACAATCAAGGGCCATAATAATTTCAGGAGGTGATCAATGGTCGTAATAGTTCTAGGAGACGATCAAGGGCAATAATGGTTGCAGGAGACGATCAAGGGCCATAATAGGTCCAGGAGCCGATCAAGATCAATAATAATTCCATGAGGCGAGCAAGGGCCATAATAGTTTCAGGAGACGATCAAAAGCGAATAATGGTTCCAAGAGACGATCAAGGGCCATAATAGTTCCAGTAGGTGATCAATGGTCATAATAGTTCCAGGAGCTGATTAATGGTCATAATAGTTCCAGGAGGTGATCAAGGGCCATAATAGTTACAGGAGACGATCAAGGGCTATAATAGTTCCAGGAGGTGATCAATGGTCATAATAGTTCCAGGAGACGATCAAGGTCAATAATAATTCCAGGAGGCGATCAAGGGCCATAATAGTTCCAGGAGACGTTCAAAAGCGAATAAATTGTTCCAAGAGACGATCAAGGGCCATAATAGTTCCAGTAGGTGATCAATGGTCATAATAGTTCCAGGTGGTAACCAATGGTCATACTAGTTCCAGGAGGTGATCAAGGGCCATAATAGTTACAGGAGACGATCAAGGGCCATAATGGTTCCAGGAGACGATCAGTGGTCATAATGGCTCCAGGAGACGATCAATGGCCATAATAATTCCAGGAGGTGATCAATGGTCATAAGAGTTCCAGGAGACGATCAAGGGCAATAATGGTTCCAGGAGACGATCAAGGGCCATAATAATTCCAGGAGGTGATCAATGGTCGTAATAGTTCTAGGAGACGATCAAGGGCAATAATGGTTGCAGGAGACGATCAAGGGCCATAATAGGTCCAGGAGCCGATCAAGATCATTAATAATTCCATGAGGCGATCAAGGGCCATAATAGTTTCAGGAGACGATCAAAAGCGAATAATGGTTCCAAGAGACGATCAAGGGCCATAATAGTTCCAGTAGGTGATCAATAGTCATAATAGTTCCAGGAGCTGATTAATGGTCATAATAGTTCCAGGAGGTGATCAAGG
>CM068833.1:56149691-56604290 GCA_028554795.2 Sinohyriopsis cumingii | reverse complement strand
CTACGATGTCTGCAGTGTGACAGTTTATATTGATGTCTAGCACTGGTGCATCATTCCTCAGACATGTAGCATGATGTTCCACCCAGTCACGTTATCCTGATACCAGGCCGACCAGTCCTAACACTAACCATTTAATGCTGAGCGTCAAGTGAGGCAGCTGTTATTACCATTTTTGTAAGTCTTTGGTATGACTCGACCGGGAATCGAACCCATGACCTCCTTCATCCAAGGTGGACGCTCAAACCACTAGGCCACCGGAACGGTCTTGTTAAGAACAAGATAATTTCATATATTTTGTTTAAAAGCCTTTGGTTATTATCTATTGACGGCCTTGAATAAAAGTGTTGACCTAGATACATTTTGAACAGTTTGAAATTATTGGTAGGTAGATCAGTTTATTAAATGCCTTGATTGTGTAATGCTACACAGGGCTGGTTAGGGATGTAATGTTACATAGGGCTGGTTAATTGTGTAATGCTACACAGGGCTGGCTAATTGTGTAATGCTACACAGGGCTGGTTAATTGTGTAATGCTACACAGGGCTGGTTAATTGTGTAATGCTAAACAGGACTAGTTAATTGTATAATGCTACACAGGGCTGGCTAATTGTGCAGTGTTACATAGGGCTGGTTAATTGTGTAATACTACACAGTGCTGGATGGGAATGTATTGTTACATAGGGCTGGTTAATTGTGTAATGCTACACATGGCTGGTTAGGGATATAATGCTACACAGGGCTGGCTAATTGTGTAATGCTACACAAGGCTGGTTAATTGTGTACTGCTACACAGGGCTGGTTAATTGTGTAATGCTACACAGGGCTGGCAAATTGTGTAATGTTACATAGGGCTGGTTAATTGTGTAATACTATACAGTACTGGATGGGATTGTATTGTTACATAGGGCTGGTTAATTGTGTAATGCTACACAGGGCTGGTTAGGGATGTAATGCTACACTGGGCTGGCTAATTGTCTAATGCTACACAAGGCTGGTTAATTGTGTAATGCTACACAGGGCTGGTTAATTGTGTAATGCTACACAAGGCTGGTTAATTGTGTAATGCTACACAGGGCTGGTTAATTGTGTAATGCTACACAGGGCTGGTTAATTGTGTAATGCTACACAGGGCTGGCAAATTGTGTAATGTTACATAGGGCTGGTTAATTGTGTAATACTACACAGTGCTGGATGGGAATGTATTGTTACATAGGGCTGGTTAATTGTGTAATGCTACACAGGGCTGGTTAGGGATGTAATGCTACACTGGGCTGGCTAATTGTCTAATGCTACACAAGGCTGGTTAATTGTGTAATGCTACACAGGGCTGGTTAATTGTGTAATGCTACACAGGGCTGGTTAATTGTGTAATGCTAAACAGGGCTGGTTAATTGTGTAATGCTACACAGGGCTGGTTAATTGTGTAATGCTACACAGGGCTGGTTAATTGTGTAATGCTAAACAGGGCTGGTTAATTGTGTAATGCTAAACAGGGCTAGCTAATTGTATAATTCTGCAAAGGGCTGGTTAATTGTTTAATCTTACATGGGTCTAGTTAGGCGAACCCAAAATCTGGATCGATTTTCATTGTTATATCAATATATAATCAGTTTTAAATCAGTTTTGGCAATTACAGAAAAGGACACCAAGGAGAGTGAAAGTAATGTGTTCGTTGTCTTGCACAGTATGCTATATCAACCTGCATGTGCCTAATGCTATGCAACTTGTTTATACAATGCACTATAATAACCTGCATTTACCTAATGATATAAGACCTGTTTATACAATGCACTATAACAACCTGCATTTACCTAATGATATAAGACCTGATTATGTGACACCATATGAGCTTAGTTTCAGATAATTATAACATTGTTTAAATTAAAATTCTAGTGATGATTTTAGTTGCATTTCAATGCTGTATTACTGATTTGTACACCTCTCCGGTGGCCTAGTGGTTAGAGCATCTGCCTTGGATGCAGGAGGTCGTGGGTTTGATCCCCGGCCAAGTCATACCAAAGACTTACAAAAATGGTACTTACAGCTGCCTCGCTTGGCGCTTAGCATTAAAAAGTTAGTGTTAGGACAGGTCGGCCTGGTGTCAGGATAATGTGACTGGGTGGGACATCATGCTACATGTCTGCGGCTTGATGCCCCACTGCTAGATATCATTATAAACTGCCACAATGCAGATATCATAGCGATATGACTGAAAAATTGAAATTAATTTGATGCAGAGAATATTGCTGACTTTGTTCATTTTATGACAATACTTTATACTGGAAATTTGTTTCCATTTTCTTGACACAATTACCAGTTGGAGAGCAAAATAGACTAAGTAATTACTTTCAGCTAGAGTTAGAAGGGTCACAGAATAAGTTCTAGAAACTTTAGGTTGTTAACATCATCTACTTTATTTCTACACTAGCTGTATGAGGAAATGTTCATTCTGAGCAAGTAAATTCATCTAGCATTTGCCTGCCATGGTAACCAGATTTTTAGAGAATTTGTAACCTTTGCATTTGTGCCAGTACTCTGCTTGGTCAAGTCCTTTTGGTGCATTGTTCAGGTACTTTTGTACTTCAGACAGTCTGTGGTTCCTAGGATTGTCACAGATTTATATACTGCCCTACTCTGGAATTGAAATGTACAGAATCTGAGCTTTGCAACAAATTAGATCAAGTAAACCAATTTGATTCGATGCTTTTTACAAAACTAAGAAAGGCAGGTATCTATAGAATACACTTTTTCCCCTTTTTCTGATTGTTTCAAAAGCAACACTTAATTGATCTATCCAGCTGACTCTTTTAAAGCATATTTTGCTCATTGATTACCAGTAGTGTAGTGGGATATGCTGGAGACAATGGAAATCCCAGTCCAAAAGGTCGTGGGAACGTTTGGAGACAAGGCTTTTACAGACCCCCCTGGGAACATTTGGTGACAAAACATGGGTGGGATTATAGAATGACAAAAAAGATGGGGCCAGTATAGTGACAAGGGTATGAGACTGTTGAACGAATTGATGTCACGGTACTGGGGATTGGTAACAGTGTAGCAAGTGGTTGACCTGAATACATGCTACTCTATGAAAAACAATTACAATAGAGATATAGACATAGACATAGATAATGCATACAACACATAGACATAGAAAACATGTATATGGCAAAGAGAATAAATATCTTCTTGAGGCATATGAGTGGCCCTGAAAATGGCCTTTGGACTTTTTTTGTTAACATAAAGGGCATTGCACAGGTCTTCTCTTCCTCAAGCTTCTTCTGACTTCTGGACTATAGATGAGAACTCTCTTCAGACAGCATTGTCTCGCCACATAGATTCTTTTTTTCCAAATGCTCGTATTGTTGATCCAGATGATTGTCCATGATGATCTGACATAACATGGGTAAGTCCATATGGAACAGCTTTGACGATACGAGTGTAGATGATTCATGGTTAGTCCACATCTTTTGACAAGAACAGGTGAAGCAAATGCAGTGAACCACTGTTATTTATAGTGGAAGAGCAGATCAAAACGGATTTTTTTTCACCAATCCTAACACGCATTACAAAATTCAGTCACAGTGCAGAGTCTGTCTTCCAATCCAAAGAAAGCTGCCTGTGATGTCACATTCCCTATATAGGTGCGCTAGCATCTGTGCACAGTGAATCAATGTGACATTGCTTTGAAACATGATGGAAACTAAGAAGACAATGAATTGGGGTGCACCAGCCTTGGAGACAAGAAGTGATGGCACAGCAGTGGCTACCAAAGTCAACACAGTCCTACTTCCAAAAGAGACCAATTTGAATTGGGATTTAGTGGATTTTCTCTCTACTTTGCAAGAATGTGTTCCGGTACCAGCACCTTTGCCACCTTCCCCTTCCTTACCACATGTCGAGGATTTTAAACAGAGACAGAAAGAAGAATTGAAGAAATTTTTACAGCAGCAGAAAGAAGCAGAACAAGCTTTTCTCCTTAAACAGCAACAGCAAGAAGAAGAAGCAAGAAAAAGGAAATGACAGGAAGAAAAAGCAGCAGAGAAGAAACAAGGTAAGGAGAGAAGGAGGACAGTGAAAGTCAAACAGTGATGGTACTCTTAAATATTTTGGCAGAGTTAAGGAGTCTGAAAGAAATTTATCAGACTCCTTTAATGCAACCCAAGAGAAAAGAACCTTCCTGGACCAAACAGTCCAACCCTGTCCACACATCTGCTATGCCTCAGATACCATAACTAGTGATTCTACCAAATCATCCACAGGAGCAAGTCCAGAAGTAGACCTTGGCTGTGGTAAAGGCTTAAGGCAGTTAAAGCTGATTACGTCCCGTTCCTGAGGGTTTTTTTTATATAAAAAAAAACACCTAACGGTCCTTTTCAGGGCCACCCACTTCACTCGAAAAGAGATATTATTAATTTTGCCAAAATCAATTAAAACTCAAAATCCCTTTTTTTGTCCATGATGTGCATGTGTGAGTGTAGGTTCATATTCTTAAAATCAAAACCAAGAGACACTTATGTTTTCTGTCTTATATATTCTAGTACAAATTTTACAATCCAATTCACAACACAACACTTTAAAAAGTTCATAGACTTCTGTGTCTTTGTTCACTCTCACTGTTTTTTGTAATTCTTCACTTTCACAGGTTTTTCCTCCTCTTTTTCATCACTTTCTCCTCATCTTCTTTTCTTCTCTTTTACTCCTTCTGGACATGCCTGGGTTCATCCTTTTGAGAGGGTACCTCTTCTTCTTCCTGTTTGGAACCTCTCTCTTCTTCTGTTTGTTTGCACAGTCCGAAGACCAATGTCCTTTCTCTAGACAGTGATAACATGTATCTTGACTTTTGTGTCTTCTGACACTTGTCTTGCTTTTTTGTCGGTCTTCACATTCTGAAGCCCAATGCCCTTTCTTCTGAAAGATAGAGCAAGTATTTTGACTTTTATCTCGAAAGGAGGGTGAGTAGTCCGTCTGCTTGTCTGAAGAAAATTTTCGCATAACACCTCGCAAAGCTCTGATCAAAAGTTCGATCTGTGTGGGTTCTTCCATCGTTCTGGTCAGTTTGAAAGTGAAATGAATACTAGGAGGGAAGACACTGGTCTGACATGGATATAAGGGACCATGGTGTTTAAAATGGAGTCATTTGAGGTTTTGCAGTCATGATGAAACAATCGCATCATTTCGTGGAGAAAGGAGAAGAAAGTAAGAGGCAGAAACGCGATTTATCGCCTCGCATAGTAGGTGAAGTCTTGGCTCAAATTCATGCCAGTGAGTTTGAAGATGGCATGTATGAGCCAGAATCCAGGCCCAGAGAGTCTGCACTCAACCAAAGTCCACCATTAACTCCTCAAAAGTACTACCACATTCATGAGACGGAAAAGCGCTCCTCTAGAAAATTCAGAACTACGGCTTACACGTACAAGGGGAAGTTTAAAGATTTTAAGTCCAAAGTACCCTTGGCGAAAACAGAGGGGTTGATCACCGGGGTGTGGGAATCCTTGTTAACCACACTGTAACGGCAATGTCAAGCCAAAGAAGACGATCACTTGAGACTTTCCATTCATCACGACAGTTTGAAGTCCTCAGTTTGGATCGAGTTTAGCAGCCCAGAAGAATTGATACCTCCAAAGTCATCGACAAGATTCGACATTTGCAAATATCCAATGACAAGTTTCACATCACCAATGGAAAAGCGACACTGTTCATGACCCATGTTTCTCTTCCCCAAGAGTCAGGACGCAAAAGGTGTTATTGGTGGATGACCTTCGCAGCACCAAAATGAGTCCCGCCCGAGTTAAGAACCCTCAAGACAAGATGTGTTTAGCCCGTGCCATCTTCGTAGGACGAACGTATGCCGACAAGAACAACACGGCAGAATGGAAAAGAGCTTGGAAAACCGTTTAAAAATCGAACCGAGCCAAACAACGAAGTGAAGCAGAACTGTTACAGCAAGCGGGGCTATCCAAAGACACACCCTGTGGCATTCCTTAAATGCAAAAATTGCAAGATGTCCTGGCTCCACGCTGCACCTTGAAAGTACTCCCTCAAGAAGTCACGGACCTCTGTTGCTTGGAAGCAAAGATTTCAAAGATGGAAAATACATTCACGTATATCATCACAATGAACATTTCGATGCCATTACCAGTATCACTGCATTCCTGGGATACGGTTATTATTGTGAGAAATGTGACTATGGCTATAACAATCGAGAGCGATACAAGCATTGTGGATCGAAATGTTCAGGATATTTGGCCTCTAAATCCTGTCTGGACGAAGGACAAGAACGAGTGCATTGCCATGCTTGTCAGCGAACGTTTGTCAGCCCTGCCTATTACCAACAACATTTGAAGACGCAAGATTTACAGCAGAAAAGTGTTTGTCAACTCCAGAGATTGTGCCCTACTTGTGGACAAGGCATACGTATGTTCAGTGTGGCTCATCGACCATGCGAGAAATGCATTCAAGAGCCAATCTTTAGTCATTGCCCTCACTTCAGCAAGATTTCTGGAGGACGTGAAAAAATCTTTCGGGGACCGAACACGTTGGCCGATTTCGCCCAAATGACGAGACGTGGAGCCAAGAGGACATCGAACGTTACGGAGATTGTCATCGCCATGTCACGATAATGGCTCACAATTTCTCGGGATACCTTGGACAGTTTCTTTTGAGACACTTTCGGGAACAAAGTACCGAACGCCTGAAAGTGACTTTGAACGGAACCAAAATCATTTCCATGCAAGTGGGACAAGCGCAGTTTAAAGATTCGATGAGTTACTTGGCCATGCCTATTAATTCGAATGCCTAAAACGTTTGGAATGACGGAAATGGCCAAAGGCTATTTCCGCACTTTTTCAATACCCAAGCCAATCAACACGGAGTTCTACCCCATTTACCTGGAGATCATTACTACGACCCAGACAACATACCGAACAACGGGAAGTTTTATATGCTTGGTACCAGACTCATGCCTCGGACCCCTTCGACTTTCAGGAAGAAATGTTAAAGTATTGTCGTTCCGACGTAGACATTTTACGGTGTTGATGTGGAAAATTTCGAGAATTGTTCATGGAACAAAGAGGGATCGATCCTTTGAAGGAAGCCTGCACCATTGCCAAAGCATGTTCCTTAGTGTACCACCAACGATTCATGCCCGAAAACACATGGCTGTCATAAGCTCTCAAACTACGAACTTTGTCAAACGTCAGTACTCGGTCAATGCCCTACGCATGCTACATTACTTGTGCGACAAGGAAGACAAATGGATTCAACATGCCCAAAACGGAGGAGGCGAAAAGACCATCGGAACGTATTCGGTAGATGGTTGAGACTTAGAAAACCCCAAGAGCTTGTATGAGCTTAACGGGTGCTTATTTCACGGATGTCCCCCCTGCTACCCTCAACGTGACACAAAAAATCAGTTTTTACAAAATACTATGGAAGGCTTGTACGAGGCCACTTGTCAGCGGCGCTTGAAGTTAGAACAGCAAGGATACCAAGTGGTGGAAATGTGGGAACAGGAGTACGATCACCGTTTGAAAACCAATCCCGAGTTTAAACGCATTGTGGAAAATTAGAAGCTGGTGGACCCACTGAACCCTCGGGATTGTTTGTATGTGGGACGGACAAATGCCACCTGTTTGATGTACCACGCTGACGAGGAGAAAGGAGAAGAAATCAAATATTTGGACGCGTGTTCACTGTATCCTTACGTGTGCAAATATCGTCACCCCGAATTGCTGACGGAACACATCGACCTGGACAAAATTAGACAAGAAGAAGGATTGATTAAGTCTTGCCTCCCGCGGACTTGTACCATCACGCTTTACCTCACCATTGCCATGGAAAACTGTTGTTTTCCTTGTGCCGAAACGTGCAACCAAGACCGACCTTGTCAGCACACCCAGGAAGAACGCTCCTTGACGGGAACGTGGGTCAGCGTGGAATTGTTTAAAGCTCTGGACCTGGGATATCAACTGTTTGAAGTGTACGAAATTAACCACTTTCCCAAGACACAAAAATACAAGGGCAACAAGACCCAGAAAGGCATTTTCGCAGACTACGTGGATGCATTTTTGAAACTGAAACAAAAAATCAGCGGCTATCCTTCTTGGTGCCACACTTCCGAAGGCCAAATGACATTCAAAAAGAAATACTGGGAGCAGGAAGACATCACTTTAGACCACGTGGAGAAAAACGAAGGAAGGCGATCGTTTGCCTAAGTGATGTTAAATTGCTTGTGGGGCAAAATGGCAGAACGACCGTGTTTGCCCAAGACGGACTATTTGACAGACCCTTCCCGCTACTTCCAGATCGTTCACGACAAAACTAAATAGACGAAACACGTAGACGTCATTCGTGACGACTTGATCTTAGTCAATTACGAAGAAGAACTGGATTTTGTTGAAGCCGACGAATTTGGAAATGTCATCATTGCGGTTTACGTGACAGCTCATGGTCGCTTAAAATTTACGAAGTTTTAGAACTGTTAGGAGATTGTATGCTGTATTTTGACTTGGACAGTTGCATCTACGTCGATCACCTGGGTCAATATTACTCTAAAATCGAAGGAGACCGTTTAGAAGCCTGGACGGACGAACATCCCAACGACAAGATTCTAAGTTTTGTTAGTGGCGGTCCTAAATACGACGGCTACGAATACGAGACCTACAAGGAGAAGTGCAAAGTGAAAGGATTGGCTCTCAATTATCGAAGCAGTCGAGTAGTGAACTTTGGCGTACTGAAAGAAGCCTTGCTGTTCTGGAGAGGATGGAAACTTTAAAGTGACCACCTACGAACCGCACAGTATTGTACGTTTGGCCACACACCAAATCGTCAGTCGGTCTTTAGAAAAAGTGTATGAAATCGTGTACCAGAAGCGAGTGTGACTTCCGAACCACTTCACGTTGCCGCAAGATAATGTCGATATTGGTCAGCATATAAAAAGGGACAACGTCCAAGACCGATAGTTCATTGTAACTACCAGGACCAAGCGAGAAAGACGAATACTTTTAAACAGACGTCATTCAAGTTTGGTGATTCTCAAGTTTAGTGCGATGCTGTATCTTGCGATTGCAGCGATGCCGTACGCTGTGACCTCAGCGATTCATTACTACATCATGGTAACTTTGCTATGACTACTACTACCACCACCTCACCTACCATAGAAAGTGATGATGTGCGTGTCAAACCTGACGGATGCGAAAGCGATGCAACTCGTTACAGAACACCTTATCACTTGACTGGTTTTGATTGCCAATGTTTTCCTTCACGTGACACCATGCAGCTACCACCCTACAAATGTCATCCAACCCTGCGTAAACTCCTGCGGCAATGAGACTGTGAAAGACGAATATTCGTTCCCTGTACATTTGTCTAGATACTGCGACTTTGAAAATCATTTTCAAACGTTCCAAGTAAAGTGGCCTAAATATCTGGGAGGACCCATCCCCGAAGAATTTGTCAGAGCCGGATTTATCTACTTGGGCAAATGGGGATGAAATCAAGTGCTTCAGTTGCAGTGTGTCACTTTACGAGTGGGAGCAGAAAGATTTGGCTTACATGGAACATGCTCAATGGTCTCCGCATTGTCACTACCTACCTTTAGTGGGACCCTAGTCATTGACTTGGCATACCTTGTCGTTTATGAAACCAGCTTGGCTAGGAGTCAAACCCCTTTAAAAAAATAATATTCAAGGATTACCAAACGAATTGCAAGAGAAGATCTACAAGGAAGTTTGGCAGGGACTTGCCAGAACAAAATCTCAATAGGTGAATGATGAACTTCGGTGTCGAGAAATTCACAAGAGGAAATTGACAAAAGTCAACAATCTCGTCAGATTTTTCTGGATCAGGTCTGCACTCATTCGATTATTCCGCTCTAGACCGTTTACATCAGAAGATTTTTTTGACATTCTTGACTGTTACCCTGGATGGAAGTGGTCAGAAATTACTATGTTCATTACTTTCGCTCTAGGAGAAGATTTTAAATATAATAAGGAGAATTAGAAGTGACCCCAACATGGATATAAATACTGACTGACATGATCATGGATATTTTACAAGGGAATATTTGTGGTTTTCCTGTGGAGTTGAGAGAACGCATTTACCAAGAGCTTGTCAAAATACAAGTGAAACGCAAACAACAATTTCATCCGTTATGTCTCTGATGTTTAAACCACTGGTACCTGAATACAATGTAGACATACTGCAACGAATTCCAGAGAAAGTGTTAGAGGATTACAAAAATCCTTTACACAATGTAAACTTAGTTCAAGTTGAAACTGTGGACTAAAACCATTTAGATTCGCCACTCAAATACGATCATCCCTGTTCAGAAAGTACACTTATTGCCACCGACAAGAAGATTTATAGAAACGGGCTACCATGTCACTGTCTTTATCCGTGGTGATACAACAGATTCCAAATCAATGACAGTATTCAGACGGCGAATAATTATCAACACTTATTACGAGACCTGTGTCCCATGAATTGGGGTCGACGTGTGGTGTGTGTCTTAGTGACTTTTTTCTGCGATTTTAGTTTACGATCCGATTCCTTGTGGGCTCTTTCCGAACAGTACTTACCACCAAATAAAACATGAAAATGGTCTCTTTAAATGTTAAAAGCCTTGCGCTTTCATCAGGATATTTCTCGACCTCTACGGGGAAAAAAGATTCGTCAACTTTTAGGTACTGAATATGTGCACGACGATGTGTGTGTAGCTTGTGACTTACACCCTCACTGGACATATGTACGTGACTGGAAAAGTTAGGGTTTCGAGGCTTGAACTTAGAAGCGGCTCTTTATGCCCACGAGTTATAATCCTAAATTCAATTACCCAGTGAAAAAAGTAACTTTTAAACCTGTGTTAGTGACATTGCTAGAAGAAGATCCCGTCACCGAGGAAAACCACTCCCTTCAGGACAGGACTGTCATTCCTGAAATACTATTTAGGGAGGACACCTGTGTGACTTTAACCAATGTAGAGATAGTAAGAACATTACACGCTGTCCCTAGGACACATTTGTTAGCAAAAACATGTTGCACATTGACTTGTTTATATTACACTTCGATCGTTGTGATGTGTAGTTTATCGCTGTACTGATCCTTTGGCTTTTATGTATTTTTGTCTTTCCTGTTGTTCCACTTTAAAAAAATCAATAAACGTGTCCTGAAAAAGTTTAAAAACTCTTGTATGTCTTCGTGAAAAACGTGACATTCACTGCTCTATGGCTACCTCTTCTGTCTCTGGTCCCTCTTCCTCCACTTTCAAAGTCATCGACGAACACTTAGATTGTGCCAATTGGGAGGTCTTGTGTCTTCGCCAACCTATTAATATGTGTTGCCGGACACAGCGGTTCAGTCAAAACCGAATTTGTCAAACGTTTGAGTGTGTGTGAGTGCGTGTGATTTGAATTTTTAACGTAACTTTAACAATTTTTCAGTCATATCGCTACGATGTCTGCAGTGTGACAGTTTATAGTGATGTCTAGCACTGGGGCATCATACCGCAGACATGTAGCATGGTGTCCCACCCAGTCACATTATCCTGACACCAGGCCGACCAGTCCTAACACTAACCTCTTAATGCTGAGCGCCAAACCAGGCAGTTGTTAGTACCATTTTTGTAAGTCTTTGGTATGACTCAGCCGGGGATCCAACCCATGACCTCTCGCATCCGAGGCGGACGCTCTCAAACGTTTGATCACATAAACATCATTTGATCGACCAATCGTAGCAGACGTTACATACTGCTTGGGTTGATACCTGGTGCGTTCAGTCGCAGCTGAATACCAGCTTTTATCATGAGTGCGTGTTGGGTTCATTCCCACTCATGACGATCCTACATTCAGGTCGTTAGGGACCTGATGACCAAATTAATGAGTGTTCTTTGAACACATAAATGCCTGGGGGATGAGGCACTAAGTCCTTCACCTAGGATCAATTAAACATCTTGCGGTGCAAGAGTAAAGCGTCGTACATGCCCAGTCGGGCGAAAACGACGTAAATTAAAATAATCAAGCAGTCAATTCGTGCCATTAAACACGGAATACACCAACGTCATGAGAATATTACAAGAGGCAGTAGCGCTGCACAGAACTTGACCAAGCTTCACCGAATGATTTATAAAATAAATTTCTTTAAAGTTTGTTACAATTATGCTGATCTACCATCAAATATCAAAGAAAACAAACTTTAAATGACTTCATTACTAGTACACAATTTTGTAAACACTCCTCGAGCTTCCATATTTATTATATGCTAAACCGTTAAATAGAGTTTGCGAAAACTTGACACATGATGTTAGAGGCCTGTACAAATGATGCTTGGGGCCCCGGTTGGCCGAGTGGTCTAAAGTGTTTGCCTTTACCGATTACTGCCAACTCACCTTTGTCAGCATGGGTTCGAGCCTCGGGCTGGACAGTAGAATCCCATGAGTCGATGATTCTTATAGGTTTTTCCACGGAATTCCTCCACTATTTATACTGGCCGCCATGTAAAGCCTAACATGCCCTGAAAATGCTGTCAAACCCAACCCACCAACAAATATGGCCTCCCTAACTAAATATAGAAAAAGTTTTAAACAAGTTCTGTAAAAGTGTTGAATATAATTTCACCAATCTTGATAGAAAACACCCTGATATGAAGGGTACTGGTTTATGCAAGTTATGTCGATTAGCCGACAGATATTGCCACCATTACTAAATATATAAATATTTAAACTCCTCAATAACCACTCTACTGATTTTGACCAAATTTGACGGAAAGCACCACGACGTAGAGGGCTTTCGTACAGCTAATGCTAATTCGCCAAACATTATGGCCACAATTACAAAAAATAGAAGACAATTACAAAAAATAAAAGACCAAAACTAAAACAAATCAAATTTTCGCAATTACCACCGACCATTATTCGAGCAAATCAGATATAAAGAATCTTGACATAGAATGATTTCAAGTTTATATAAACATTCATCCTATTTTGACCAGGCCTCATAGAAAGCATCCCTTCGTAAGGACTTTTCAACAGTAATTTAAGTAAAGCTGGAGTGTTTGCAAGGCTGTGTATTATCTTTGCATAAGTTAAGATGATCAATGTATGAATATGTATTAACGACACGTCAACACAATTTTTGGTATATAGCGCCGATTGAAGGTATATTTCTAATAAAATATAATGGGAATAGTTTCGTGATACTTTGGGAATATATAACCTTCCAAATAAACGTAAATATGTGACTATGTCCTTCAAGATAAAAGGCAAATATCTTGAAAGGTTTGTATGTATACTAGACCTGCAAAGACCAAGAATATCAAGGGAGATAACTCTGGGAATCCATACAGAAAGTGCTCAAAATCAAACTCTTTTGAGCTGTTCACTGAAAGGATGATTCAAATCTAATCATATTTATGTGGAAGCTTGAGAGTTCACATGGTTGTACATTAGCATAATAGTTCCACGAGACGATCAAGGGTAATAATAGTTGCAGGAAGCGATCAAGGGCCATACTAGTTCCAGGATGCGATTAAGGATCATAATAGTTGCAGGAGGCGATTAAGGGCCATAATAGTTGCATGAGGCGATCAAGGGCCATAATAGTTCCAGGAGGCGGTCAAAGGTCATAATGGTTCCAGGAGGCGGTCAAGGGTCATAATGGTTCCAGGAGACGATCAAGGGTTGCAATAGTTCCAGGAAGCGATCAATAACCATAATAGTTCCAGGAGCCAATCAAGGGTCAAAATAGTTGCAGGAGACGATCAAGGACCATAATATTTGCAGGAGGCGATTAAGGGCCATAACAGTTCCAGGAGGCGCTCAAAGACCATACTAGTTCCAGGAGACGATCAAGGGCAATAATGGTTCCAGAAGACGATCAAGGGCCATACTAGTTCCAGGAGGTGATCAATGGTCATAATAGTTCCAGGAGACGATAAAGATCAATAATAATTCCAGGAGGCGATCAAGGGCCATGATAGTTCCAGGAGACGTCCAAAAGCGAATAATGGTTCCAAGAGATGATCAAGGGCCATAATAGTTCCAGTAGGTGATCAATGGTGATAATAGTTCCAGGTGGTGATCAATGGTCATAATAGTTCCAGGAGGTGATCAAGGGCCATAATAGTTACAGGAGACGATCAAGGACCATAATGGTTCCAGGAGACGATCAATGGCCATAATAATTCCAGGAGGTGATCAATGGTCATAAGAGTTCCAGGAGACGATCAAGGGCAATAATGGTTCCAGGAGACGATCAAGGGCCATAATAATTCCAGGAGGTGATCAATGGTCGTACTAGTTCCAGGAGACGATCAAGGGCAATAATGGTTGCAGGATACGATCAAGGGTCATAATAGGTCCAGGAGCCGATCAAGATCAATAATAATTCCATGAGGCGAGCAAGGGCCATAATAGTTTCAGGAGACGATCAAAAGCGAATAATGGTTCCAAGAGACGATCAAGGGCCATAATAGTTCCAGTAGGTGATCAATAGTCATAATAGTTCCAGAAGCTGGTCAATGGTCATAATAGTTCCAGGAGGTGATTAAGGGCCATAATAGTTACAGGAGACGATCAAGGGCTATAATAGTTCCAGGAGGTGATCAATGGTCATAATAGTTCCAGGAGACGATCAAGGTCAATAATAATTCCAGGAGGCGATCAAGAGCCATAATAGTTCCAGGAGACGTTCAAAAGCGAATAAATTGTTCCAAGAGACGATCAAGGGCCATAATAGTTCCAGTAGGTGATCAATGGTCATAATAGTTCCAGGTGGTAACCAATGGTCATACTAGTTCCAGGAGGTGATCAAGGGCCATAATAGTTACAGGAGACGATCAAGGGCCATAATGGTTCCAGGAGACGATCAATGGTCATAATGGTTCCAGGAGACGATCAATGGCCATAATAATTCCAGGAGGTGATCAATGGTCATAAGAGTTCCAGGAGACGATCAAGGGCAATAATGGTTCCAGGAGACAATCAAGGGCCATAATAATTTCAGGAGGTGATCAATGGTCGTAATAGTTCTAGGAGACGATCAAGGGCAATAATGGTTGCAGGAGACGATCAAGGGCCATAATAGGTCCAGGAGCCGATCAAGATCAATAATAATTCCATGAGGCGAGCAAGGGCCATAATAGTTTCAGGAGACGATCAAAAGCGAATAATGGTTCCAAGAGACGATCAAGGGCCATAATAGTTCCAGTAGGTGATCAATGGTCATAATAGTTCCAGGAGCTGATTAATGGTCATAATAGTTCCAGGAGGTGATCAAGGGCCATAATAGTTACAGGAGACGATCAAGGGCTATAATAGTTCCAGGAGGTGATCAATGGTCATAATAGTTCCAGGAGACGATCAAGGTCAATAATAATTCCAGGAGGCGATCAAGGGCCATAATAGTTCCAGGAGACGTTCAAAAGCGAATAAATTGTTCCAAGAGACGATCAAGGGCCATAATAGTTCCAGTAGGTGATCAATGGTCATAATAGTTCCAGGTGGTAACCAATGGTCATACTAGTTCCAGGAGGTGATCAAGGGCCATAATAGTTACAGGAGACGATCAAGGGCCATAATGGTTCCAGGAGACGATCAGTGGTCATAATGGCTCCAGGAGACGATCAATGGCCATAATAATTCCAGGAGGTGATCAATGGTCATAAGAGTTCCAGGAGACGATCAAGGGCAATAATGGTTCCAGGAGACGATCAAGGGCCATAATAATTCCAGGAGGTGATCAATGGTCGTAATAGTTCTAGGAGACGATCAAGGGCAATAATGGTTGCAGGAGACGATCAAGGGCCATAATAGGTCCAGGAGCCGATCAAGATCATTAATAATTCCATGAGGCGATCAAGGGCCATAATAGTTTCAGGAGACGATCAAAAGCGAATAATGGTTCCAAGAGACGATCAA
Organism: Sinohyriopsis cumingii; assembly: GCA_028554795.2. Lineage (NCBI taxonomy): Eukaryota > Metazoa > Mollusca > Bivalvia > Unionida > Unionidae > Sinohyriopsis > Sinohyriopsis cumingii. The sequence continues at coordinate 56,588,380 of CM068833.1, read as the reverse complement.
GGGCCATAATAGTTCCAGTAGGTGATCAATAGTCATAATAGTTCCAGGAGCTGATTAATGGTCATAATAGTTCCAGGAGGTGATCAAGGGCCATAATAGTTACAGGAGACGATCAAGGGCCATGATAGTTCCAGGAGGTGATCAATGGTCATAATAGTTCCAGGAGACGATCAAGGTCAATAATAATTCCAGGAGGCGATCAAGGGCCATAATAGGTCCAGGAGCCGATCAAAAGCGAATAATGGTTCCAAGAGACGATCAAGGGCCATAATAGTTCCAGGAGGTGATCAATGGTCATAATAGTTACAGGAGGTGACCAAGTGTCATAATAGTTTCACGAGACAATCAAGGGCCATAATAGTTGTAGGTATTGTTGATGTGAAACATTGAACCAAATTGCATCTGTAATGTTCAGAAAGTATGCTCATGCTGATCTCTTCCGAGCTGTTATTTAATCTAAAATTCGCACAACTTTTCAACTATAATAATTTTTTATATACATTGTAGTGTCGTCACAATATGTTGCGCTTTGAATAAACAGCTTGTTGTTGTTGTGGGGTTTAACGCCTTTTGTCAGCACAAGATAGGTGGCGGTCAGTATCAATTGCCAGTATCAATGGTGGAGGAAGGATCCGGTAAAAACCCAGAAAGAACCACAAGCTTTCTCACGTACCCACATTGGCCGAACCCGAGACTCGAACCCACGCAGACATAGGCGAGACGGCAGCGATCCGTAACGGTGAGCGCTTTAGACCACTTTGCCACTCGAGGCCCAGGAATAAACAGCTTGTACGTGCCTGTGTGAAATATACCGCATTAGATCTTTTGCAGTTTTAAAACTTGATTACAGTTACAGATTTTAATTACAATGCATTACAGTGGAGAAGCAATTGAGCATATTGATTGCTTTTTAAACAAAAGGATATTGTGTTTTCAACAACTCTTCAGTAAATTCGAAGACAGCGATTAATCTTTATGTCACATTACAATAATTTACCTTGCGGAGTGTTCTTATTCTCCTCGCAATGAGGTAATACTATACTTTGTAACATCATAGATTTCTGTATGATTAGGCCTAACTGTAGGAAGTCGAGAACATATTGTATGCAGCCAGTGACAGATGGATCGCGAAATTCAAGTCATTCAATTGTCTTCAGTTAAGATTTGAGAAAGTAAATGCATGCATGTTGAGTTACAGTAATTGCACTATATCTTTTTCATATTCCGGACAGGTCTCGAAATTATCATCTAAGAGAGGTTTTCTCCCTTTTTAGAATTATTCTTTACAAATCGACGGATATAAACAAATCTTAGATAAACAGACTTTAATAGTTTTTCCTCTGCTTGTCAGGTACTTTGTATCAATGTCTTTGATCATGGATTTAATAGGGTGAAGTAGGTAGTTGTATTCTTCCGTTTCAAAGTTTCCCTTCATGCTCCAAAACCCCTTGCCTGAACATAGACGTATGAGAACTGTTTTCCTGCGCATGCGGGCTTTTGAGCAGGACCCTGTGCCTATATAATCCTTGTTTTCCTTCGATTATTACAGTCTTCTTGAACTGTAAAAATGGGTTATACAAAAATGTGTGCCCTCATGTATGTATGTATGTATGTATGTATGTATGTATGTGTGTGCATGTGTTTGTGTGTATACATGCATGTGTTTGTGTGTATGTGTATGTGTGTGTATGCACTATCGTTTAGCGGCACCCCAGCACATTGCTGGCTATATTTGCCAGTTAAAAGTCAAGTCCTGTAAATTTAAACCCGAAGAATTGCACAAACATGTTTGGAAGATGAAGTATTCCAAATAAATATAAACATGCACAAACATGTTTGGAAGATGAAACCTTGCAAATAAATATAAACATACACAAACGCGTTTGGAACATAGCGCCTTCAAACAAATGTAAGCATAATTACATCTCAAAGGAGTACATTTTAAAACATGCATTAAATAAATTATACATTTTCACACATACGCTTTTCAGGAATTTCATACAGATACAAGTTTCGTTCTACTTCGGAAAATAATTTTTTTGGTGTCATGTCAGTAAGTTCCATGCATGTGCAATTCAGGCTGACCAGCACATTTAAAGTTACCCAGATAAGATAGAATTTAAATCAATTGCTACGAGTACGCAAATAGCGTCTCCAATTTTTGTTTCCTTTATCAAGGTACTGACTTTTGTTGCCAGTTCTACGATATACAGTGACAACCAAACAAGAAAGCAGAATACCGATAACTATACATTAGGACCCTAACGGAGATAGCGAAACACGTGGTTATTGTCACAGCAGGTGGCCTTGCTAGATAATGGTAGTTATCATTCCACTGTGGTTTTGTTAATAATTTCTCTCTTTCCGTCATCATCGTCAACGTCATCTTTTTCTTCTTCAATACAAATGAATACCCACAATGCACTTTTCGTATAAGTTGAGGTAACGTAAGAGGAGAAAGAAGGAAACAAAGTGGTTTTGAAAATACAGGTAAATATTACAATTTGGATGTTAAAAAAATGAAACATCGCTATAAACAACATTATCCCTTAAAATTTACTGTGCTCCCTCTTCTATCTTATCCCTCGGCCCCACGCTATCTTTCACTGTCCTTCCTGCATGAAGATAGTGAAGCAGAGGGGTACAAACCTTTAAAATATTATTGAATCCCTACATTCCAATTGTATTTCACTGATCAATATAATGAATTTCATACGTTCCCTCACATGGACAGTTTTACAGAGTTGGTGTTTTTCTTTCTTTGAAAGTGTTCTGAGTAGTGACATATACATTTACCTTACAATAAATAATGAATGAAACTGGATTTAAAATCGCACTGAAAGAAGCGTCAGATCGGTCTAGGGTTGGTGTGTAGGGCTGTTCGTATCCACTTAATGCAAATACAAGTACCTATTTCATCACGTGGCTAAAAAAATGTACAACTGACTTATACTGCTTTTTTTCCGGATAGTTTTATTTTGTCGATCTTGAGTGGTATTATAACTGTAAGAAGGCTAAGAAAAACATGGCATGGTTCCAAGTACACACACAAATATAGAAGTGTACTGAGACGTGATTCAATTTAATGCGCATTGGATGTGATTATTCTCTCTCTCTCTCTCTCTCTCTCTCTCTCTCTCTCTCTCTCTCTCTCTATATATATATATATATATATATATATATATATATATATATATATATATATATATCAAACCAAATAAAAGGAAACATCTGATTTTTCTTTTTGACACGTGTTTTGTTAACCCTAGATCGTCAAGTACAACACGTTATGCGTGATACCAAAGCGACGTGTTCTTCTGAATTGTCTTTACAAGGTCACGACTTCATTAACATGACAGTAAACCATGCTACACGACAGCCAAATCACTGCTTGACGATTAATGTGCACTTGTCTATTTCTTAGCTACCTAGCTGTCATAATTTATAAGAAGGCATTTCTGTCTTCATTTTCGTAAGCCTGGAACATTCTTTTAAATTAAAATAATTAGAACGTTGACGTTTATTAGGGAGTAATTACTATGCGGTCATTTAATAGAAGTGCTCAGCCGAAAGGGAGCGTAGCGAGGGATAGAATGATACAGTTAGGTGCTAGACGATACAAATCTGTTCCATTGTCCTTCTTTGTCCTGGATATAGATTGGTCAATATTTAATCACTAGGCACTTGATTACATTGGTCTTGACAAACGCCGTAGTAAAACAAACAAACAGACACAAATAATTCCAGACAAATCGGATCCGGTAAATTTGTAATTCCTACAATATCGGCCTGTAAAGGTAACACGTTTAACTTTTGCATCATTTATTGTATGTGGTTCTTGGAAGACCTGTGTTTGAAGCAGCATAAACTTTGAACAATGAATTTGCCACCACCTCTTCTCTTCTAGGGCTGCATGGGTGTCCGTGTGTGTGTGTGTGTGTGTGTGTGTGTGTGTGATCAGTGAAATGCAATTGGAATGGGTAGATGGGTGGGGTGGGGAAGTGTGTCAATTTACCTACAAGTACCAGACTGGCAAGAAGTATTTTGATGAAAAGGTCTCAAGATTAAATCGTTTGTTCCTCTAATGAAACTGGAATTGCTCAGTATTAATTTATACTTGTGCCGTTAGCTGCGCAGAAGAATATAGCTGTTCAATCCCAAAGTGAACAAAAATATAAAATTTCCAGCAAGTTTTGAGAGACGTATTAATCCTCGTTGAAACGGCCCAAAAAAATAAAAAGACGTGGACAATTAAAATCTTCTCTCAAACACCAACCATCAAATCAAGACCGTTTTAAAAATAGCCCACTTCATTCAGCAAGATCTTAATTACATTTAAATTTGTTTATATGTATGTTGAGGCAATTCATACTCGATACTGAACTCTATCTCCTGGATTTTTTGTCCATTGTTTTTTTAAATTTATTTATTTATTTATTTGTAAATTATCTTTAGCACAATAAATCTCCGTGTTTCTTTCGCAAACTTAAAGCAGCTTTAAAAATAAAGAGGCTGCTAGTTTGTCTGTCTGTTGCTTTGTTTCATGTCATTTTATTTTCCTGTACGAAATCCAATAAGCGGTTGATTTCCATAGATATATAAACTTGACTTGTTAGCAATCACTGGTATGTATGTATGTATGTATATATATATATATATATATATATATATATATATATATATATATATATATATATATATATACGCGCTTCACGCACGCTCTTCTGAATTATGTCTTTCTTCTGTGTTAAACAATATCCATTCTTCCTATCCCATGATTTTTGGGGTAATGAAAATCATAATGTTTCCTACACACTTGTGAATACCGAATTGGTAATGTTGCAAAGACCGTGAATTTTCGCTAAAAATGGGATAGGGGAAATAATCACATTAATGCTAAACACAAAGACCGGCAAATATTCGATACAATTATTGCAGGGTTGGAAGAGATGTGATGAAGGGCTGAATTTTCAATATACATTCTTTTTTTCTTTTCTTTTTCAGCGCGATGTCCCCAAAACTGTTTCACAACAATAAAAGTTTAACACTATTGTGATCCACACCCATCAAATAGATTGTATGTCAAGTTTCACTACATTTTCCAAACAGTGTACTACGAGAAGCAATATTAAAATGAAGTTGCAAAAATACCTGCTTTTACAAATGTTTGAAGAATTTCCCCCCAAAAATGTGACAGAAAAAAGGAAAAACCTTCGTGCGCCTCTATGGCATCCACAATATGTAGCCTGCGATGATTCATTCAAGTTTTCAAAATGTCATGGGAGACTAAACGACGACAATTGTTTTCATGGAAGGCAGACAGACTGGAACTAGCGGCAGCAATGTAATTCCCAAACTATAATTAAAGTGGCAAAGGAATACTTTCACAGGAACAGGTCCGACCGGGGGGGGGGGGGGCAACCGGGGATATATCCCCGGGGCCCGGGCCGAAAAACACTTTAATTTTATAATAGAAAAATCTTGTTTGAACACGAACTTGGATACGCCTTTGTGTTGCTTACCACAGGGCCCGTGATCGCTCTCTACGGCCCTGCACAGGAAATGAAAAGTTGGAGTCGTGGTAGCTCAGCTGGTAGGGCGCCAGACTCGTAATCCAGTTGTCACATGTTCAATACCAGCCCGGACCAGACTGGGTCGCCTGCCTTGCTGTGACCTTGAGAAGGGCGCTTTATAAGCTTTATAAGCTCGCATTTCCTCGACTTGATATAGCCAGTGAAATTTTGAAAATGCTTACCCCCTCAAAAAGGAAAAAATGATCGACGAATCTTTGCCTATACGTTTCTGAAAATAATTATTTTTTTTACTATAAAAAAGTATCATGCATGCCTCTATAACTGTATCCAGTGGATCTTCTACTCTTAAAAAAATAAAATAAACGAAAGAAACAGAAATTTTTGCAAGATTGTTATGTCATATTTACAGAGAACAAACAATGCCTTTAAGACTGTTTATTTTTAAAAAAAATACACCATGAAGTTAAATGGAACAGCTAACGGTATGGGATATCAGAACAATAAAAATTAATATTTCCATTTTGCACATGACAACATAAATAAAGATATGCTTATTATTCTTGACATCAATTAGCGACTCTCTAATGTGTATTTAATTTCCTTACTGTACTTTGTGAAACAACTCTGCAGGACTGACTGTCAGGTTGACGCACCTCCTAATTAAAATCATAGATGAAGTTCATTACGTGAGGAAAATTCTCAAGTTTAAATTTTAAGTCTCGAAATCACAATTCTGAAAGCTGTACACTTGTAATTTTTTTAAACGCATAACGTAAAAGCGACAGTAAAATGTAATACTGGACTGAAACAGAGAGTACAAAATTGTATTCAACAATAACAATGAGCGCTAATGTATTGTGAAATTCAATGTAAACTAAACGAAAACTTACATGACGCTGTCAAAACGTGAATAAAAACGTAAGTAATGTTTAATTAAAACTTCACTAAGAAATGGCAAAAGATGGATGAAGGGCATGGTTACTTTTTTATATTTAAGAATAAATTCTCCTTCATTGGATGGAGAATAAAGTTCTAATAACGTCCAGTTAGGAACAGTTTTTCACTTTTTACCCGAGCAGCAATGAAAAGAATGTAAAAAAAATATCTTCTGCCTTAACAAAATTAAATTTATTCAGCCTTGGATACAAGAAAGACAACAAATGTATTATTTCAATTATTCCTTACAAGAAAGGAATATTATGCACAAATAATTTAAGACTTAATACTAACTATCAATGCTAAATCCATTACGGGAAGCTGTCATGTTGGGGGTGGTGGATCATGTTAAGTCCGGTTAGTGGGATTCGAATAGTCATTTTGTGGAATGCACTACTTAAAGGTGGATGAGTTATTTATTAAGCAGTTTATTCCAGACCACAGTAAACAGTAAAACAGTTTATCCCTGATAACAGTAAACAGTAAAACATTGTATCCCTGTTCACAGTAAACAGTAAAACAGTTTATCCATGATCGCAGTAAACAGTAAAAGAGATTATCCCGAATCACGGTTAACAGTAAAACATTTTATCCCTGATCGCAGTAAACAGTAAAACAGTTTATCCCTGATCGCAGTAAATAGTACAACATTTTAACCCTGTTCACATTAAATAGTAAAACATTTCATCCCAGATCACAGTAAACAGTAAAACATTTTATCCCTGTTCACATTAAATAGTACAACATTTTAACCCTGTTCACATTAAATAGTAAAACATTTCATCCCAGATCACAGTAAACAGTAAAACATTTTAACCCTGTTCACATTAAATAGTAAAACATTTCATCCCAGATCACAGTAAACAGTAAAACACGTACAATTAAGGTTGGGGTCGTTGTTTGCGCTACCTTGAAGGAACAATTTTCATACAATGGCACATTTGCATGTCTATCTAAATGTATAATAAATTGCTGAAATCCGGTCGTTCTCTGTCTGTGCGTGGTCTAAATTCATGTACATGAATGTGTAAAGACATGAAAAGAAGTTTTCTCCATTTTAACGATAAAAGTTGATGTTGCTAAATTACTGAATCAGTAAAACAGTTCGTATAGTTATATACACTGTTATATTTTTCAACGCGCAATATTTCCTAAACAGTGACGTTGTGTCTCAAACAATACAACCTGCTAATGTAAATTCCCGTATATACCAAAATTAAATATTTGCCCTGGTAAGTGTGGAAAGAGCATCTTCCATCGACAGTAAGAAAAATAATCGAAGTATACTGTAATTCACAGTTCTCTCAGTTGGACGCTGTACATTTTGTTCCAAATGAAGGTATTCGCAAAGTGCGTACGTTAAATTAAACGACAACTTTACATCCATATACACGGTAAAGGCCATCTGTAACAAGAGAGAGGTCAAGCGCATACAGCAGCATTAGAAAAACCAGCGTTATGGTTTCTGTCATTCTTGTTGGATATCCTCACATAAAAGACGGTTCCAGCAAATGAAACTTTTTTTAAACCAGTTCCGTCTGTCTGTGCTGATACATATTTACAATACATGCGCAATCATATTAATAACTTTCGGTTCTGATAATCCTGCGTCGTTCGTGCAGATGCAGAGTTGCACATAACAATAGTACAGATGACATTTATAGCTGGCATCTAGCTGTGGGAATATCACTGTATTCAATTATCGGGCCATTTGCCATGTGGAAACTTACTACAGAATATTTGTTGCAGTTCTGCTCATGCTTACTGCTGTTTGGATTTTGGGTTCCACAAGCGTTGGCATCCAGTGAGTATATACTTTTACTTCTTGCATTTATTCCGCTTTTTTAAAAAAAAAATCTCTTTGGACAAGTAGACTGACAGACTTAGTGAAAGACGAATCTATATCAATGCGGCTATATGATAAAATAACTTTCTACGAAATGAACTACCTTTATATATTCCGACGTATCAGCTTGTTATGTAATCTCGCATGTATAATGACTGTCACAGAGAGAGAGAGAGAGAGAGAGAGAGAGAGAGAGAGAGAGAGAGAGAGAAAGACCGGTTAGGTCGTAGTGTCGACTTCGTAAGAGAAGCTACCGCGCATCGGCGTTCAAAGGTTAATACATAGTTAAACCTCTTCAAACAAAGCATCGTCTAAGAGACTGATTCCATTAAGAGACCAAACAATTTTCATTAATACATTTCTTGGTCCAAGACCTGTGATTTATAGACCATTAGCCTGTCGAGGACACCTGTTGTGGTCATCTGAGGTGGTCTCTTTTGCTCGGTTGTAATGTATTACAGCTTTAGTGATACGAATTTTCGTTTGTTACACTAGGGCTATATAGAGCTGACATATTTTACACTCGTTTTCAATACCAGGAATAAGTCAGCAATAATAAACATGGCGGTCATGTTATACGCATGCAAGCAGATGAGAAATGAGAATGGCATTCACTTCTGATTTACATCTAACTTCTTAAAACGTGAACCGATAAATTAATATGTGCAGATATCATTGCTTGTACTATCGTGTTGGATATCACAAAGCACACAAAGGATGTTCCGAATATGCGTTGTACATCTTTCAAGAGATAGTAAAAGTGCGTAGCTTACTTTCGATAAATAGACCTATTTATAAATCTTATTTTGAGAATAGCGTTATATTGTATCATGTTTCCAATCATATAAGACAACATTATACCTGGCCCCTTTACTGCTTAACTTTCCAGACATCAACCCATGATTATAAGCTACTTCGTCCTTTGCGATCCCATTTCCATCCCATTTTGTTCCCCTCGCGAGACCAAACTTTCGTACGTATCCACCTTTTGATCTCAGAACAGTCGAACTCACAAACGGGATGATGACAGTTAAGGCCGGCGACTAGCCTGGGGCCTCGGGTTTGGGGGGGTTACAAATGCGGTATATATAAAAAATGGCATTCAAGTGTTGAATAAATGAACGGGGGGTGGGGAGCAGCGCTGACGCTCCTCGCCTGGAGCGCAGTTTGGCCTTGGGCTGACCTTGACCACACATGAAGATAGTTTGACAAAAGAGCCTTAGCGGGTGGTATCTTTCATGATTGTCATTCTCGACAAACCTCATCAGCAGCATGCTAGCAAACCACAGCCCTTCTCTAGACCTATCGGACACGTGGGCAACGCCCAAAGTCAGACAAATGGACTACACCCAAATGAATACATTGCTTTTAAGTGAAAGTAAAACATCTGATGCCATTTTACCGATCTGTTCTGGACTTGAAAGCCACGTTTCAGTAAGGTGGCGCTCTACAGTTTCGTATTTTGCATGGGTTAGAATTTTAAGGAAAACGAATTGCCCTGGGTTTCCTCACTGGTTATACTGGCTATTTAAAAAACAGACCTTGTATATCTTAAGTATAGCTCAAAGAACCTGTAATTCCTATTACTTTGGTGTATGATTGATAGGTGTAATATGGGTTATAGAGTATACAGCTTAGCCTTACTCCAGATGTGCATCTTTCAAAAAAGTGCTAGCTCCACTTAGTTATTTTCACTTCCTGAACTTCAGAGGTAAATTGTATAAGAAAAGAGCCGATAACTATTTTGTTTTAATACATGTTATACATTTGGTAACTCATTCATTGCACTTTCAGAAGCTGGTATTGTCTTGTCTGGTAAAATTCATCTTCCCTGTTTTAATAGCTGCTAAGGATAGTGTACTTTAGACAAATTCAGGCTGATGTTTGGAGCACAAAGGAGCATTCATTTTAGTTAGCAGTGTGCTTATATCATTTACAATTTCCAAAAGTACAATATCCAAAGAAATGTCAGCCATATTAATTTAAAGTAGCATAGAGGTATGCCAACATTTTCTCCACTGTGCATGTTTTAAATGTATACAACTTCACCTTACATACATTACTCTCTCAAAAGTATATAATAACTAGTGAGCGCCCACTACGGGTTGTAAGACTGAAATTATTCTCTCCAAATAAGGTCACGCTCATACGATTTATTAAAGCCTGACTAGTTGTAACTTCGCTTGTGTGGAATACATGCTGACAGCTGGTAATACAGTACGTAAGTCGACCAAACTGATCTTGATGTGTTTTTGCTGTTTGTTGTGATTTTTGTGGGGGTTTTGTGTGGGCTTTTTAGTGATTAAAATCCAATACAAGGAAATCCCATTCCAGTCTAGGGGTAAATATTACCTTCTCTCGACTGGAATTTCGTTGTCGTCGTACAGACACCAAAACAGATTAACTTTCTCGCCAATGTCTTCGATTCAAATTAAACTAAGCCTGCATATTTGCAACATGGCTAATTCCATTCGTACAATATTCATCAAGTACTATTGTTGTCTCTAACATTTTATACAGGCCATCCAATTGTATTGTTTTATAAAAATCTAAATAATCATCTAAGTAGAATCTATATATATATATTTGCCTCTCTTATGGAAGAAAAACAAGAAGGAAGCAAAAAAGAAAACCCAGTTGTAATTGTTACATATTGCAAGTATTGAACATCTCGAACCACGTGCTACTGTTTGAAAACACCGCTCATTAATACGAATGTGGTAATGAGGGCAGTGGGGTGATCGGTTGACCCTAGTACACAAGTTCTGTGCTTGACAAAATAGAAACACTAAAACATGTGATAATATTACTATATTATCATTTTTAATTGATTGAAGTTATATGAAAATAACAATACGTAATTAAAATATCTTGTATAAGAATAACTTGTTCCTTTCAACAGTTCTAATTTAGAAATGCTCTAAGGTAGCCATGCTGGGCACACAGCTCTAAGGACTGTAGTAAGATCTATAGGTGTTGGACTATTTCTACTAGAATTATAGATATGTATTAGAGATCTATTACAATCGTATGAACCTGAGCTAAATGTAAATATTAGGTGTTCTTATTCGTCCACCAATAAATGTTTTCAGGTTGTACATCAACTTGTCCTGGCACAGGCGGCAGCCTTAGTGGTCTAAAACTATATTTTACCCCCTTATGTTGATTCAGTGCCCCTCCATAAATTTTGAAAACAAGTGAGCATCTGCCCCCACCCCCATTTTGGAAAACCTGGATGCATCTCCGAAACTCGCGTTTTCTTTGGAAGAGGTTAAACTGTATGTGACATACTGGTGTTGTAATTGATATTGGTGGTAAAATTACCACCATGTATACACATCAAACAGATTAAAGAACAACAACTCTTGCGTAACTATACAGTGTACGCATGCGCACTTTGAAACTGTTTATCTGTGTATGTTGTGTATGTATTATTTTGTTTGTTTCAACTGGGGCGGATTTGGGGCGTTTGGCAAAGGTTTAAGAAAGCAGGTTTGACATAACACATTTGTGGTTGTTGTAGGCTTGGCGGTAATTGGTGATAGTGTTTGGATATTTGTATGTGTATAGCATATGTGGTTGGAACATTGTTTTCTTTTTTGTCTGGCATAAATATTTTCTCACGCTGCAGTTTATATGTTGTTGTTGTTGTAAGGTTTAACGCCATGGCGGTTGTTGTAGGGTTTAACGCCATTTTCATCACAAGATAAGCTATACATAGTGGCCAGTATAAATGGTGGAGGAAGAACCCGTGAAAACCCCGGAAAGAACTACAGACCCACGAGAAGCTACTGACAAGCTTTGTCACGTACCCACACTGACCGATCCCAAGACTCGAACCGCGCAGACAGAGGTGAGACGGCTGTGATCAGTAACGGTGAGCGCTTTAGACCACTCGGCCACTCGGGGCCCCGGAGTTTATGTATGTTTAGAAGTCAGATTGGGCATGTTTGTTTTCACAACCATTTACTTATTTCATGTACGCATCTAGTTTAACCCAACCCCCAAAATCTATTACTTACCTGTCCCTTATGAGTCAGAGCAGAATGGATTGAGGTCACGACCCTCCCCCCCCCAAAAAAAAATGGATCCCCCCCAAAAAAAAGCAACAACTGAGACGTCATTTCATATACCATTTTTGGATACAGGATACCTATCTGGAAAAAATGGTGTTAGTGTACATTCTTGGTTTTTTATTGCTTGTGTTTCTTACGTCCACTCATGTTTTTGTCTTCTTCGGTCTCTCGTTAAGCTTGAAATGTTCTAAATTTGGTTCACAATCTTATTTTAAAGATATACATCCCCAACTGATGTTTTTATATTCTCCCCCCCCCCCCCACGTACCGCAATGTGCAACATGTTTTTAAACCACAAAGTGTTTAATAAGGTGATCATGTGTTAGAACCTGTGGCGTGTCGGTGTTTTATGCCGACACTGTGGTAGGTGTGGGATGGGTTGCTTCCAATATGTAAAGTCCTATCCAGGCTCGATTTTGGTTGGAAAGTTAAATTAGTGAAAGATAGATGTAAAGCTCCGAGCCCCAGTCAGCAATGCAAATTATTGATTATACAAAAAAAGTGAAATTCAACTAATAACAATTTAATGACAATTCAATAATCAAACGATTAAAATTTCCCAAGTACTCTCATTCCGATCGACCCTGTGATAGCCTATTGCATCATTTGATTTGTAGTTTGAGATAGCTTTCCACCTATCCTTGTGTTTTACTCATCTGTATTCTTCTCTCCTATTTATCCAATTCCTTCTCCTCTTCCTCCCGACTTTCTCCAAATTCCTTCTCCTTGACTTTTATATACTTCTTCTCCCTTTCCACTTTCACCTCCTCGACTCCTTTTCCTCCTCCTGCTCCTCGACTCTATACCGACTAGACTGGTCGACTCCGACTGCTCTGCTAGTCTTACTTCCGTCGCCCTTCTTAGAGATTCGGGACTCACTGAACCGGAAGTTCTGTTTCCCCCAAAAAGCTTCCTGTGAAAACACAAGGACGGTACAATATTGTCCTTAGCCCTCTCAACTCACACTACAACCCAGTCTATCATCATATAACGGCTCTTAAATTTTTGGGGTCACGCATTCATTCACTTCGAAATACTCGTACGTTCTTGTATGGTAAAACAACGTCGTAATAAAAGCACATTATCAATTACTTCTCATACACACATCAATAAATTGCGTCACATCAGTACATATTCCTAACCCCCTTATCCTACACAATATCACAATAGTGAGACGCATTTCTTTACATTACAATTCATACAAAGTACACGAATATTCAAATACCCAAGCTCTGGTGTATCAATACATCCATATTAACTAATCTTACACACTTCAACCTTTTTCCAAATTCACAATTCAGGCACGTGTAAATTCTAACATATCACTTGAATAAATCCATTATTTTACTACGAAGTAACCTATTAGCGAATTAAAAAATTAATTCTGACCACAAGCTAACAATCTACATAATTCTCTACATAATACTCAAATACATTTATCAAATACGCATGTAAATTAAGCACTACAAAGGTAATCATACGTACTAAACCATCCTAGTAATTAAGTATTCATGCTACACATAATTACATTTACAATGCCGTAATATTCTGAAAAAAATCGAGCAAATAACTTACTGACCTTTACGAAGCTTTGTCTTTCCTTAGAATCTCTTTTCTTAGTTTTACCGCCAAATTACGAGTGTCTTTCTCGAAGTAATCCTTTTTGCTCAGCAATCTTCCCGGGAGAACTATATTTTTGCTTGCTAGGTAGAAGTTATAATTCGGATAGAAATTGACCCTCCATCTCAAGTCCGATTGGATGTCTCTTTGATTCGATCCAGTCAAACTTAGCGGAAAATGTCCTTCTTGCTGTCTGTACACGGGGAGGCGGATTTAGAACACGTCCCGGTCCTCGTGGGTTCCTTTGACCTTTGTAACACATAGGTGGGAAGTCGCTCGATCTAACGCCTATGCCGATTCAAGATGCCGGGTCGTCTCTCTGGTCACGGTAACCTTGTGTAAGATATTTACTCTAGCCTGCGGCATGTTCAGACATCAAACATGGCTTGGAATAATAATACCTTAGTTTATGCACGACTTACGAACTGGTGGCTTGAACAAACGTGACAGAACCCATTATCGACGAATCAAAAAGCTTATTGATGTGATGAGCACCGATGACCTTAACATTTGTCGGTCACAAGATACACATTCATTTATGAGCGTTACCAAATAGATAAATTTCCTGTTTCTGTCTATAAAAAGCATTGTCTTTCAGCCATGTTAGAGAATACACTTAATAGTAAACTATTCGAGTCTCATATTCTTGGATTATCACAGTATGATAGGAATAGGTATACGGTTTTAATTAGACATGTATATTTACAGTTCTCTCGCCGCTCTTGTCAACCGCACGAAAGTCTAGAAATTGCTATTTAATATATACATTATTATTTTGAGACATACATTTTAATTACAGCTGTCATAAAGGCGGTGACAAGACAGTCATCAAAAACATATCACACACTTGAGCTTTTTAAATATCCATTTGATGTAACTAATTATCGTGACATTAAATTGGTGCAGTTAAAACTTAATTTCATACGTTTGTCCTAAAACATTTTATTACAACTTTAATAACCCTGACCCAGGTTAACTAATTATCGTGACATTAAATAGGTGCAATAAAGACTTCATTTATTATCGTAAATATGTTTGTACCTAAACATATAATTGTTACCTTAATTGCTTTGGCCCAGGTTAAATTTTGTATTCATATTTTCTGACTTCATGTACTCCCTTGGGTAACCATCTTCAAGTGAGTGAGTGGAAACTTGATTAACGTGTCTACTGTGGATAGCAATCTTCATATGGCTGTCATATTTTGTTCAGACTCTTAGGGTCCCTAGGACTGGGTCAAACGTAGGATGTAAACAGAAAAAGATAGTGTGTTGATGGTGAAAAATGGGGCTTGGGTTGAGGACGGAATTAGTGGAATAAACAATAAAAAATTCACGGAGATTTTCAATCGCGAGTCATTGCAGTTATAAGGAACAACCATTGCCCTATTCATTTTCAGATTGGCTATTTTTTTAAAAAATTGAGAAAGTGGCGGATAATTGATATGGATCTTTGTGCCTCCATATGATATTAGAATCCTTGGCTATAAATATAATATTACAAAGATGGCTGTAAAGATAATCTGTAAAGATAATATTATAAAGATGGCTGTAAAGATAATATTATAAAGATGGCTGCAAAGATAATCTGTAAAGATACTATTATAAAAAAGCTGTAAAGATAACATTATAAAAAAGCTGTAAAGATAACATTATAAAGATGGCTGTAAAGATAATATTATAAAGATGGCTGTAAAGGTAATATTATAAAGATGGCTGTAAAGGTAATATTATAAAGATGGCTGTAAAGATAATATTACAAAGATGGCTATCAAGATAATATTATAAAC
Organism: Sinohyriopsis cumingii; assembly: GCA_028554795.2. Classification (NCBI taxonomy): domain Eukaryota; kingdom Metazoa; phylum Mollusca; class Bivalvia; order Unionida; family Unionidae; genus Sinohyriopsis; species Sinohyriopsis cumingii. The sequence goes on along the minus strand of CM068833.1, from coordinate 56,572,579 downwards.
TTGTCTGTAAAGATAACATTATAAAGATGGCTGTAAAGATAATATTACAAAGATGGCTGTAAAGATAATATTATAAAGATGGCTGTAAAGATAATATTACAAAGATGGCTATCAAGATAATATTATAAACTTGTCTGTAAAGATAACATTATAAAGATGGCTGTAAAAATAATATTACAAAGATGGCTGTAAAGATAATATTACAAAGATGGCTGTAAAGATAATATTATAAAGATGGCTGTAAAGATAATATTATAAAGATGGCTGTAAAGATAATATTACAAAGATGGCTGTAAAGATAATATTATAAAGATGGCTGTAAAGATAATATTATAAAGATGGCTGTAAAGGTAATATTATAAAGATGGCTGTAAAGATAATATTACAAAGATGGCTATCAAGATAATATTATAAACTTGTCTGTAAAGATAACATTATAAAGATGGCTGTAAAGATAATATTATAAAGATGGCTGTAAAGATAATATTACAAAGATGGTTGTAAAGGTAATGTTATAAAGATGGCTGTAAAGATAATATTACAAAGATGGCTATCAAGATAATATTATAAACTTGTCTGTAAAGATAACATTATAAAGATGGCTCTAAAGATAACATTATAAAGATGGCTGTAAAGATAATATTATAAAGATGGCTATAAAGATAATATTACAAAGATGGCTGTAAAGGTAATATTATAAAGATGGCTGTAAAGATAATATTACAAAGATGGCTGTAAAGATAATATTACAAAGATGGCTGTAAAGATAATATTATGAAGATGGCTGTCAAGATAATATTATAAAGATAGCTGTAAAGATAATATTATAAAGATGGCTGTAAAGATAATATTATAAAGATGGCTGTAAAGATAATATTACAAAGATGGCTGTAAAGATAATATTACAAAGATGGCTGTAAAGATAATATTATAAAGATGGCTGTAAAGATAATATTATAAAGATGGCTGTAAAGATAATATTATAAAGATGGCTGTAGAGATAATATTACAAAGATGATAAATAATATCGAAAAGTTAACATTACATGTCTATAATACATTATTACGTTTTGCATAATCTTATTTAAATAGGAAATTACCACCAAGACAAATTAAACAGAATATCACTTACTCAAATTATATAAAAGTTCTTTCGGAATGATTTCTTAGTTTGTAATTTTCAAATTCTTTATATATCAGAAATGGGAACTTTTTGTTCATAACTGGAATGCAGTTTTCAAGCTTTATTGTACATGGCAATTCGTCACATCAGTCACATTCCACTTTTGCACGTCACCTGTTGAAGTGTTGAAATGACATGACACTGGAATAACAATTAATATTCAGCGACCCCCCACCCACCCAACAACAAAAAACAAAAACAAACAGCAACACATTAACAACTGAAATAATAATGTCAATAATTTGATATTCTGCTCTGTCACTCCTTGTTCATGTCATCTCGCGTAATTTAGACCAGCATGTTCTGACACGTACTGCGAATATCATGTCACACCTTTTATATATAGAAGTGTAAAAATAAAAGGCTTGTATTATCTTCAAATTGCTGCATCGTTTTTCTCAACTACTACTATTATCATCCATTTTTAATATTAATACCCCCTCTCTCTCTCTCTCTCTCTCTTATATATATATATATATATATATATATATATATATATATATATATATATATATATATATATATATATATATATAGAGAGAGAGAGAGAGAGAGAGAGAGAGAGAGAGAGAGAGAGAGAGAGAGAATGTACACTGTATCTTTTATATACCACAAGTTTTATACATTTTACATGAAAAAGAAAGGAGATGGTATACAGCAAATGTTATACCAAGGATACATCGTACATGTCATACATATATATATTTCACTGATACCACATACTAATACACATACTTATGTTCCTACTTAGTTTAGGGTTGACCACATGCAACTGTGTATTGACGGAAGGACTTAGCTCTTCGTGTCCTTCCCAGCATGTTCCCATAGACTGCAGTATTTAATTTAAGACGACCAAGTTGACACCTACTTTTTTGCCAGTCTCAGTCCTTTTGGAATTTGCTAATTCGCTTCTTTTTCTGAGCTTTTTTCTCGTTTATACTGATTAAATAAAAGATGCGTTTAGGATTTAAGCATTAAAGTTGGTTTTCTTCCAGAAAGTAGAGCACTAAAAATATTGAAGTCCCAAGCAGAGAAAGCAAAGCCATTGCAGGGGCACCGAGTGGCCGAGTGGTCTAAAGCTCTCCGTCACGGATCACTGGCATCTCACCTCTGTTTGCGTAGGTTCGAGTCTCGGGCTCGGCCAGTGTGGATATGTGAGAAAGCTTGCCGGTAGCTTCTCGTGGGTCGGTGGTTCTTTCCGGAGCTTACCCGGGTTCGTCCTCCACCATTAATACTGTCCGTCATGTATAATATCTTGTGCTGAAAAATGGCGTTAAACCCTATAACAACAACAACAAAGCCATTCATCACATCGATTACGTCAAAACGAGCGTGGATAATTGTCTAAGGCGCTAAGCGAAATGAGGAACCAATATGGTGTAATTCAAGCATTTAAAGTCATGCACATTGATCTAGGACTTTAGTATGCTTTATATATCATGTTATGCTTTATTGATCATTGCTAATGACCCCCCTCCCTTCCCTCTCTCTCTCTCTCTCTCTCTCTCTCTCTCTCTCTCTCTCATTGTCTGGGTCAATTTTGGAAAAACTGAAATACTGACTGCATTCAACATAGACTGGGAGAAAGAGAGAGATGGAGATTAACCGTTACATATTCATATTTAACAATTATCTGTTTTATAATCTTATTGGACTAAAACAACTCTCACCCCCCACCCCCAACAAAATAAGGTATATAATAGATTACGGTATGTATAGGCCAAGGAATTTTCCGTTAGGTCAACATTAGGTCTATACTCGTTCCCGCATGCTATCATAACTTTTTACCATTGATGTCGTGTAATACTGGAAAAATCCCACGGAAAGCGTATACCTGTTATTAGGCCTCGTGCTCGTCTAAGATTCTTGGTACAAGTTTAAGTTCAAGGCTTGTATCCAGCTCAAATTTTTTATTCTCTCGCACTCTACAGATTTCCATGTTGTTCTTTAGGGGTGGGTGGGAAGGAGGAATTTGAACAAAATTGTGTACCATTTTTAATTTATTACAAGACAGGATGTTTATTTTTTCATTATTGTTATTATTATTATTTAGTATTATTATTATTAATTATTATTAGTATTATTATTATTATTGATTAGTAAGTGGAGAGTAAGTAGAGATGCGGATTAAGCACAAACGAAAATGCTTATAAGCATAGCGTGGCTAAACGAAACTGCATAACCTGCATAACGTAATCGCGTTAATAAGTTTTCGTGTGCGAGATTTCCACATGTTTGAAGAGTTTGATAGCGATAGTAATATCCACACTATTGAATAATATTGATTACTTGAGGTTAGCATGATGATTTCTCAGATATATCTGGATGATGTTAAAATGCCATATTAGGCAAAGGTCTATCTGATTGAAGTCAAAATAGCAAACTGGCAAATGTGATTTCTGCTCGATAATTTGACAGAATCATCTCAAGTCTAATGATTTGGTTGACGTGACAGAAAGGGGATACGTATGCACCTGTTAAATTTCAACATTTCCCCATTTTCTTTGAACGACGACTAGATGTGACACACAAGCAGACTCCATAATATATACACCTTACAGTGTACTAAAACAATGTTATATATTGTCCAACATCTCCCGTAGTTGTCACTTCGATAGTGGAGAGGATACGCGGTAATCCGATCGGTATGGAATACAGGATAAGCGGTAATCCAATTGATACGGAATACAGGATAAGCGATAATCCGATCGGAACGGAATACAAGATAAGCGGTAATCGGATCGGTACGAAATACAATCTCAAATAGCAGGTAAGATAAACACTGTTAAATTGTTAATAACAGACCACACCCCTAAAAAATGTGATTGGAAAGGGCGTTATGTTTACATAAACGTGATTATGTGTGTGAACCGTCACCAAAGGGCGGAGTTGCGGAACGCAAAACGGACCTTGTAGTTTAAGTTGTGTGTGTGTGTATGTATATATATATATATATATATATATATATATATATATATATATATATACACACACACACACACACACGCGGTTGTAATCATGCATCAGTCCTCTTCTGGATGTCCGTATTTAAATCTTTATTTGTATATTGTATTTAAGTCAAAGGTTTATTGGTTTGGTTTGGGATGTAACGGTATATGTGCACATGAAAAACTGCATTGAGCCGAAGCTTTGCACAGGGGGATACAATGTAGCGGCAATAGGACCACACTTCGGCCTTTCCACCAACATGAGTCATTGCGTACACAAACATTTATAACATTGTTTACCAAATGGTGTCATGCGTATGTCACACAACATAATTCAATTCATAACTGCGACTTTTCACATTTCTTATATGTGTACGATCGTGTTTCCCAGCATGGAACTTCGGTACAGAATAGCTCTGTTCTGCCTCACAAGTGACCTTCATCGTTCTTTTAGTCTGTTTGGACCTTCTGCTGCGAGCAGTGTAAAAAAATTAGCAAAATCTTGCCAATTTAAGAAATCAATTGAACAGTGATTACACAGTAATCTAATTAAACATTAATTGCAACACATTTACATACCAAAACTAACAGTGGTTGGGAGTTAAATGATCCAGAAACAGGACTTTCCGTTGGCCTAAACACAGGTACGGTTTCCTTAGTCCATTTCGAGTCTAAAAAGCCGTTGTTGTAAATGTTTTTAAAAACAATAAAATCAAAATTCATATTTTCATTATCACTATTAAGGGTAGATCAATCCTAGATCATATGATGATTATTATTAAGGTTAGATCAATCCTAGATCATAGGATGATTATTATTAAGCGTAGATCAATCCTAGATCAAAGGATGACTAATATTAAGGGTAGATCAATTATAGATCATAGGATGACTGTTTTCTTTCTTCTGTCTCAGTTATTATTATGGATAAAAGTGAACTTCGCTTTTATCTATTCACATGTGCCTCATTGTGGAATCTATCTGCATTAGCCATAGTATATCGCCATTAGAGTAGCGATTTCAGCCACGTTTCTTTCAAAGCAAAGATATGTTTAAACGTTATTGAAAATGTAAGCTTAATCTTTTAGTGTAAACCTAACATTTTACCCTCTATCTGAGGGTAAGCAACTTTTCAATATTTTCTGCCGTTTGAAGGCTACATCAGTATTCTCAATACGCCATTATTACTTCGTCTACATTTTTCGTTCAGAAATGTGAAGTAAAAAACGTTCATCATTATGCTTCAGTGTAGCATTTGAAACTTCCATCCTCGTGATCAAGAATTTGCGTAGGACACAACAGCCTCGTGTCTGACTAAGAACTCTGACCCTCCGGTGGAATGTTCCTATCCTACACAAATGCATTTGATGGATTTTGTTCACAATCCACTGAGATGACCTCTTAGTAAAAACATTCCATTTTCTTAAAAAGTCTTTATTTAACCGAGAACGTTAAAAAATACGTGCAATTATTGCCATAAATATATCATAATTATTTTAAGATAGTTAAATTTGTCCAATGTACTTTTAGAGTATAACTGATTTCTCCATTTCCGGCGATTTCGCCCTGTTAACGCTGTATCGCTTCATCAAGGTATGTAAAAGAAAATCAGATTCTTCGAGGTTTTGGCGAGGGTCCGAGGGTCTGGTAATGTTTAATTGATCTCTCTTGCTGATAGAATTCGTTTCGATAAAACTTTGCAGAAGTGAAACAACAAAGACGTCTCACCTGTCACAAATATTATATACATATTTTATTTTGCATCCGTTCTAACCAAACTAATATTATTAACTTAAAAGATAATCATTTAACACCAATGTTAATAAAGGAGGTGTTTCCGAAGCTAAACTGGCAATGTCTATGATGCATCTTGTCATCACAATGCCGATAAAGGAGGTGTTTCCCAAGCTAAACTGGCAATGTCTATGATCCATCTTGTCATCACAATATCAATAAAGGAGGTGTTTCCCAAGCTAAACTGGCAATGTCTATGATCCATCTTGTCATCACAATGCCGATAAAGGAGGTGTTTCCCAAGCTAAACTGGCAATGTCTATGATCCATCTTGTCATCACAATATCAATAAAGGAGGTGTTTCCCAAGCTAATCTGGCAATGTCTATGATCCATCTTGTCATCACAATGCCGATAAAGGAGGTGTTTCCCAAGCTAAACTGGCAATGTCTATGATGCGTCTTGTCATCACAATGCCGATAAAGGAGGTGTTTCCCAAACTAAACTGGCAATGTGTATGATACGTTTGTCATCACAATGCCGATAAAGGAGGTGTTTCCCAAGCTAAACTGGCAATGTCTATGATCCATCTTGTCATCACAATTACTTAAGGCTTTGCTTCTTCCCGTTAGTAAATGAAATCGCTTTTCCAAGTTTCGAAAAGCCTTGGTCTAGCGTTACAAGTAAAGCTTATTTTATGTTGCGATTTTAAAACCTGACTCCCGTATGCTGATTATCTCACGGGGTTGTGCTAGGTCTGGATAAATGAGACTATTTCTGAGATGGAGTTTGTAGAGTGTATACGAACAAATGGGCAGACTCGGTACGTCCTTTATGTATTTTACCGGTATACAAACTGGATACATGCAAACCACGTTTTTATCGGTAGATAGGAAAAGCCAAACAACAGACAACAGCACCCGGGAAAGCAGTTTGATGTATTATATGTATTTTAGACGAAAATCCACGAGATGTTCCTATTGCCTACGGTGGCCGAATCACTCATAATACGTGAAAGCTTTTCTCGAAAATTCCAACTCGAAAATACATTGATGGAGTGATGCTGCGTAAGAAGAGGGAAATTGCTGGAATATGGCGAATGATTCAATCACTAATAATGTACAGAAAACTTGTACAAGTTTTAGTCACTGAAGTTGCTTCTCAGAAAAGAAACCGCGATCTAGTTGAACAACCTCGTCTAGTTTTAACATTGAAATATGAATGACTGATCGAGAAGCATCGTCGTTAGCCAAGGTTCCGATATGATGACCCTATCTACACCTCGGTGGGCCCAACACATATATTGGTGCTTTGTCCTAGAGACATATATTTGATTTCATAAGTTGCCTCCCGTAATATGTAATACCACATGGGGCTCGTTACAAAGAAAATCTAGGGATTGGGGTTCTAACCTGTAATAATATAACAGGTTAGAACCCCCATCCCTAGATTATCTTTGTAACGAGCCGCTGTGTGTAATACCATCTAACCAACAGCGTGGTGGATTGTACATCAGCCGAAAATTGTGGAGGTAATTGACCTAAAAAGGATACTTTGTAAATTTAACATCGAAAGTAAGTCTACGTACCAGAGGGAAGCCATTGAGGGTCTATTTGAGTGATTGTATATGTGCAAACACGGACCGGCAGTGGAAAATTGCTTATTTATTCCATTCAAATTGTGTTGGGGGCCCCGAGTGGCCGAGTGGTCTAAAGCGCTCTTCGTTACGGATCACTGCCATCTCACCTCTGCCTGCTGCGGTTCGAGTCTAAGATTCAGCTAATGTGGGTATGTGAGAAAGCTTGCCAGTAGCTTCTCGTGGGTCGGTGGTTCTTTCCGGGGTTTTCCCGGGTTCTTCCTCCACCATTAATACTGGCCGCCATATATAGCCTATCGTGTGCTGAAAAATGGCGTTAAACCACACACAACAACAACAACAAACTGTGTTGTCCCCTTGTCTCGATCATTTTCAGATACTATTTTTAGCTGGCCAAACCTATCCCATAGCCGCATCCGTTACGGTCATGCGCATTTAACGTACGGCAATTCGAGTGACCTACACTTCTTACATGAACAGAACATTTGTCATTATAGAGCATTTTCAGATACTATTTTTAGCTGGCCAAACCTATCCCATAGCCGCAACCGGTCCGGTCATGCGCATTTGACGTAAGGCAACTCGAGTGACCTACACTTCTTATATGAATAGAACATTTGTCATTATAGATCTCCGCAGATAGTAGTAAACAATAATATGCCAGCCCACAAGTATAAGAGTTGAACTGTACGTTTTCATAAAGTATTTTTAACAATAAATGAGTGTTGCTTTAGGTTACTGCACCGTGACTCTCATTTTAACTCTCCCCCCTCCCTATGACTGCATGGTACTGAATAATCCGAAAATAAACAAGTTAACTTGTCTAATTAGCAGCAAAGAATGAACACCAAAGGCGACACGTCACATTTTTTTTTTTTTTTTGCATATTCCTCAAAAGACTTGACATTTAGTTAATAAATTAAATGGGAATGAATGTGAATCCGAAACCTGTTTATGATACATTCGATTGTCTAAAGAATTTACTCCCTCTCTCTCTCTCTCCTTAGTTTGCTGACTCCTTGAACAAATATGGATAATAATGATTAGTTAACTCATCCTGCGATACATTTGCAATGGCCATCAGTTGCTGCAGTAGTATCAGCTATGTGTAACTCGTGTGGCTTCTTTGATTGAGCTTGGGATTTGATTACGTTGGCATTGATGATGCTGTGTTTACCTGTATGCATCCATCTGCTATGAAATTAATTATATGCAACAAAGAGATTTCTAAGACCTCGTGTTTTCGCGAGTATATAGCCTTGAAAAGTCATCTAAATGCACGTACATTTGTACAAATTGTAATTCTGGTCACATAAGAAAATCGTCCACCCACCCTATTCCTTTCAGAAATGGATCATTTAACTTTGAAAGTCCTATCCAGGACCGCGGACAGGGTAGGACAAATTCCGGGGGACCACAACGGTCAAGCGGTCCACCGTTGTTTCAAGTTGTGATTCACTGGGGCCTACTGGATAATATTTGCTAAGGCCCACAAATCCTGTCCTCTCTGATGCTTTTTGTACTCATATCTACTTTTCTGTTTTAGGCAGGTTACTGAACTGTTAACTCATGCTTTTCAAACACGATATTTCTGTGAAGGATGTACAGATGTCAAACCATTACAAATTTGTTTGAAACTTTCTTCACGAACATCCATATTGTTAACGACAATCGCTTAAAAGTTGCCCTACGTTGATTGCGCATGCGTTTAATATTGGAGTGGAAAAACCCATATTCGACTTCCTGAGAAAGGTCTATAGGTACATTGTTCAAATTTGAACAACTTAATTTTGATCGGATGGGTTGCCTTGCCGCCGCATCCAATGAAATACACAGATCCGAATCGCAGAAATATCTGCTTGATACGCCAAGGTGTAGATGAGGCTATCACATCGAAACCTTGGCTAGCGAAGATGAGCGAGAAGTTGTGAATAAAAACATAGTTCCACGCATTCGTAACTTCTCAGTCAGACCTTGTTTTGTAAAGGTGGTCCGAATGGCAGCTATCGGCATACATTCAGAGTATGATCAGCAGGGTTGACCTCGAAATTGAAATTGGCGAAATGGTCTGACCGTGCTCTGATTATGGGTGATCCAGCTTGTCTGGGTCGGATTCGTAGCTGCACCATTTGGGTTTCCAGTCTGGTGCGTAACATACCTGCTCACTGGGGCTTCCTCGAAGGTTGAACAAATGGTTTTACTTACTGGCCATTAGTTTAAACGAGTGTTATTCCTTACCACTTGAAACTTCCAATCCATTCGTCATTTGAATGAAATTTATTTTGACATTATTTCTTTGTAAAACTTTGTGAACATAAAAGGATAACAATAATTAAATGTATACTTTTGCTGCTTAACTTCTGACTTTGGACGTAAGTGTGCCTGACATAACCATATATTTTATTTTCCACTGCTTTACTCTGTATTTGATTTTGGACGTAAGTGTGCCTGAAATAACCATATATTTTATTTCTCCACTGCGCTTTACTCTGTATTTGATTTTGGACGTAAGTGAGCCTGAAATAACCATATATTTTATTTTCCACTGCTTTACTCTGTATTTGATTTTGGACGTAAGTGCGCCTGAAATAACCATATATTTTATTTCTCCACTGTTTTACTCTGTATTTGATTTTGGACGTAAGTGTGCCTGAAATAACCATATATTTTATTTCTCCACTGTTTTGCTCTGTATTTAGTTTTGGACGTAAGTGTGCCTGAAATAACCATATATTTTATTTCTCCACTGTTTCAGATGATAGAATTCGCTAATATACATGGTTTCGGAAACAAAATGTATGCCACGTTAGGGTTGCGTATGAGACGTATTTGCAGAACCGTAATGTTGCAAATTAAAAGTTCTAAATCTTCTTATAAATTAAGGACATTTGATGGCTGGCAGTAGCTGTTTTGTGTTAATTAGTGTTATCAACCTTTTTCAGCTTAAATAACATCTATTCAGTATATTTATTCTTTGCTGTCGCAAACCTAAATTTTATATATACACCATAATTGGCAATTAATGAAAAGACGTGGATTGTGACAAGCTATGTTTAGTGACCATTTTTCACAACGAGCAAAATGTCAGCTATCATATGGTATTACGTCACACCTTGTCAACTTCGTTACAGCTCGCGTCTTTCCTTACATATTATTCTCACGACGATTACAAACGTCTGGCCACGCATAATAAATAACGAATTAAGAATCGCATGTATATTATTTTGGGTAATTTCGTAACTCTTCTGTTTTGGTAGTTGCATATAGTTTTCCATCAGATTGTTCCCAATCCTGTCAAAATTAGTCTACCATTTACTATGTCAAGTTTTACACAAGAAATATATTTTATACTGTTTACCTTTTGATATGCTAAAGACGCATATTGACTTCCGATTCAAAATGTTTAAAGTTGAAGTCTATTAACTTAAAAGGGGCTCTGTAGAGACATGTACTTCTGACAGCGATAGGTGTAAGGTTAAGTTGCTTGCATGTGCATCATGCATAATGGAGATAATGTTGACAGACATCTATGCTAATTTCATGTACTGTTGCTGGAATTACTTTACTTATCGTACCTTTGGAAACTGTACATGTTCTAGACAGAACATGACCAAAATGGCGGCTCCAAAATGCTGGAAAAATCAGGCTAATCTGTTCATAGTACACCACTCTTACAGTTACTAATGTAGGGTACGTAGACGTTTTCAGAGTAGTCCATACCAGCTTCTGAACGTGCAAGGAATGCGTTACAAAGTCTTTAAAAAATTAAACATGTAACCAGCTCTTTTATTGACAATTTACACCTGAAGTCAAGGAAGTGAAAGTGACCAAGCGGAGTTATCGTTATTTAAAAAAAAAAAAAATAATTGCACATCAGAGATAAGGCCAACTTGGTTACTCTATAACACAAATTACACCTATCAATCATACAACAAAATAGAACTCAAAGTTCTCTTAGCAATACCTAAGGTATACAAGATATTTTTAAAAAAAGAAATAGCCAGGACGATCAACAAAGAAAACCTGTGAAATTATTTTTGTTTAAAATTTACACCCTATAAAAGTACGAAATTGTAGAGCACCGCCATCAAAGATAGGACGGGTCGAAGGTGTAGAAGTGCAGCTTATATCTAACAATTACTTCCAATCAAAGTCTGAATTTGTCAACTTCGGTGTTGTGGCATTTGTGCATCATGTACAGACGCACAAACGTAGGCTTGATGTATAACATTACCTAGACCAGTGCCGTTGCCGCACAGTTTCTTTTTGGGCACGGCCACTTCCATTCTGCGATGATGGATGAAGGGGTGTGGGGATTTATTCCTAGTGTGGATATTTATTTCCAGTAAAATCTCACAGTTTCGATCATTATGTAGGTTTCATCTGGCAATAGCTGGAACTTTCTTGCCACATACTTTTTTTTTTAAAGTCGTAATTTCATGTAGTTTAATTTTATTTCATTTCCATTTTTGTCTTGACAAGTTGCCTGGTCAGTATAAACTCACACATACTACCAGATTTATTCCTTGTCTATTCAGGCACACACATAACGCACTTAATATAACAACAGTTCAGTGCAACGAGCAAACTAACAGTACCGGCAATATGTCACTCTTTTCTGTCACACCTTGTCAGCTTCCAGACATCTCATTTATTTTCAATGATCTCATTCATACTCATGTTGATTAGATATACATCTTTGGAATACCAAGTTAAGAAATAGTCCATCTTTTCTTTTTCACTCCTGTAACATCCCTTTTTATTTTACAAACCAATTTATAATGTGTCCATTTGTTGCGATCCTTTCCTTCAAGGACATGGCAGAACGTTTGCTACCAATGATGCAGGTTTCTGAACCAGCCTTGTATATGTATAGCAGGCAATATTATCTCCAGTATATTTAAAATAGGACAAACATGTGAGATGGCACCAATATTTTAAACTAAAGCAAAAAGCATAAAATTAAGTATTTTGGTTAAATTTCCAATGGAAAAGGGTACGTCCTCACTTAATCCATCAATTTATGTGGAGCAGATAAGACTTCTTTCGCACTTTTTCTTTGCCTAAGGAATGTTTGTAAAATACTAGCACTTTAGGGATTACATAACGGAGGTACCCGACTGTTGACTATTCCCACCGTAACAAGATGAGAAAAGATGTGTGGTTAGAGTGAATGGACATTGTGTTAGAGGGATCGATTTCCAAGCCACCAAAACTTATCTTTTGTCTTTCTCTACTTTTAAAACTGTTGAAATTAGCACTTATCTTGTCACATGCTGAAACGTGTTTCCAAACTTGCGCAAAAAGGTATAAATTAATCTATACACATGATACGACAGAAACAAGTCTTGCAAAGACTTTATCAAAGACGAATCCTCATCGAATCAAGCTTTTGCTTTCGAATCTCAGCTTGCAAACCATTTGGTTTTATTTGCGGCTCTTTTAATACGTCTTACTTAGGTTAGCTTGTTAGATTGTATATGTGACAAAACACATAAACTTAACATTATAAATATGACATTACACAGATACATAACATTGTAAATGTGACATTACACAGACATGTAACATTGTAAATGTGACATTACGCAGACACTTAACAATGTATATGGACATTACACAGACTCTTAACCTTGTAAATGTGACATTACACAGACACGTAACATTGTAAATATGACATTACACAGACATAACATTGTATATGTGACATTACATAGACTCGTAACATTGTAAATATGACATTACACATACACATAGCACTGTAAATGTGACATTACACAGACACTTAACATTGTAAATATGACATTACACAGACACATAACATTGTAGATGTGACATTACACAGACACGTAACATTGTAAATGTGACAGTACACAGACACTTAACATTGTAAATGTGATATTACACAGACACGTAACATTGTAAATGTGACAGTACACAGACACGTACCGTTAGACATGGGAGATGAGTTCTAAAGATAAATGTTCAAGTATGTTGACAAAATAATTACTGTATAAGAACAACGAAAACACAACAGCTACTGCCGCCAGTAACGACGACAACATTATTATATAAAGAAGCATTTATTTTTTACGAACACAAACACCGCGATGGCATTAACACTGTCACAACCGCTAACACCTCTACGCATCATGCGGCTATAACGACGACAACGATAATGTTGACTATTCAGGATAAGGAAGGTCTGGGGCTGAATATTTCCGGTTTTCATTCCGTTTGCATTGAGAAAAGAGGGAAAGGGAACTGAGTTAATATTGGATTTGTTTAAAAAAGGAGATGTTTAAAATATAATGTGCGATTTTTTCAGTTTTGTTTTCAGCGTTTGAAAATTTACGTGAATCCTGCAATTGCACGTTTTGGAATAGATCCTGCTATTTCTACGATAATAGCAGCAACACTATACTACTACTACTACAAACGTTAGCAGTATTTACACTAGATCAAACTGTTATGGTTGCAATATGTAATGATCTCATGAAAACCCGAAGTGAAAAGTCATTGTCAGTGAGGTTGGTAAAAGAACATTACGTAATAAATCAAATTGCTGGTTATGATTACCAGTTTAGTTTAGAATTTACCAAGCAAAATATGAAGAAACTAGCTTCAAAGCAACCAGTTGTTTACAAAGTTTTGAAGGTCATTTACAATGGTATATAACAAAAATAACAACCATATATAGCGGGCGAGATTTTCACAGGTACAGTAATTGCATATGGTTACACACAAAGATAGGCGAGAATTATACCAGACATTTGGGAATTTTTAATATATTTGAGTAAGTATATATATATATATATATATATATATATATATATATATATATATAGTTCTTATACTCTCAATTATCGTTGTAAGCATATTGTATTTACATGCTCAATTAACGTTGTGTTTATATGTTACTACGTTTATATTTGAAAATATGAACAAGTTGCACCGCTCAGCGACCTTTGAACTTCGTCGCGCGCTCAATATTAATTTTCTTTTCAAATTCTCGTTTTAGTCTACTTAAAACTTAAATGTAGTCATATTTTGAATGAGTGCAAATTAAAACAACAAAAAAAACCCCAAACTTTTGCAGTTATTCTGGAATGGATGGATTTTGTTTTTTCTGATGATCTAACTCAATTCTTCTTTTCTGTCTACGATGGACTGAATTTCTTGTCAGTTCATTGCAGTAAGGATAATGTGATTTCAGTTGGAAGTGTAGTCGAATTGCAGTACAATTTCTGTATGTATCAAGATTTCCATGATATGGATTATGGCATTCTGATTTGCAGAACCAAAAATAGAAACATTTTGAGAAAATCTGAGATGCATAAATGGAAGCAGATTTATTAACGAAGTTAATACCAGCGTGTACAGACGCCATGTCAAGAAGCTTAAGCATTTGCACATGAGCCGTCTGAAGAAACCGATGAGGATAAGATTGCAGGATAGGAGCCCAGACACAAAAGTTCTCACACCAGCAGGCAATAGATGTACCCACACTCTGCAGATGAAGCCACAGAGATGGGCAAGCCATGTCACCATGATGTCAGAAGAGCTTCAACCAAAGAAGATCTTCTGCGGCAAGCTGAAGGAGATAAAGTGATTTCAGGGTGGTCAGAGGAAACGCACCAAAGATTCCTTCAAGTCATCTTTGAAGCACTTCAACAATGACCTCGAATCTTGGGACGATCTGGTTTAGTCTCATCTATACTGAAGCTGTAGACTTTGAAGAGATCAGAATTGCAGAGGCACTGCAGAAGCGCGAGCAGCGTGAATCTCAGAACTGCAGCACATCCTCTATTGATCAAGGAAACCCAAGTGGCACTTCCATCACATGTGCCACAACGCGTACAGAGCACTAATTGGCTTGGTGAGTCACTCACGTACTCACAGGAGTCAAACCTGTTAGAAATTTCATTGTCAATTTCGAACTCAACGGACGAATAACACCATCTGCAGCAAAGGAACTACATGTAATTTAGGAAAATCTGTTTCCGATACTTCACAACTCTAAATCTCTGAAGTTTTTATTTGCGTTTTGTTTTTGAGAGGAAGAATTGTGACTTACTAAAATTGTTCCTAATACGCTTTGATAGAATAGAAGAAATATGCCAGAAGCTTTTGTTACACATTGCTTAGACTTCCCGCCTTACCATGCAAGGGTATACATTGAAACAATGCTTCTACTCTTTAACTTGCATGATGATTTTTAATTCAGTGGAATTCACAAGGTTTCCAAACATCTCATTGATGTTCAGTCAATGTATATTCTAAATGCTTCATTTTATATCCATTTTTTAGTAAATAGGCAGTGGCAAATGTATCATGGAGCTGATATTAATGAATTGATATGATCCTTTCATTTTCCAGGGTGTTTAATGCCATGCCGTGACGACCAGATCCAGTGCACAAACTGCCGTTGCATTCCCATAGACTGGCTCTGTGATCATCAAAATGATTGTGGAGATTCATCAGATGAACCCGCCAACTGCAGTATGTGCAGTTATATTGCACAATATTTTCATTTAGGGGCAAAACAAATTAAATCTGTTGTGCTTAAGGCACTTGATGACTGGTTACTCGTAATGAATCTGGTTGAGTGTATCATTCAGTTTAGCAGCTGTATCATTCAGTTTAGTACTGTATCATTCAGTGAAACATTGTATCATTCAGTGTAGATTGTATCATTCAGTGTACCACTGTCTCATTCTGTGTAGCATTGTAGCTATCAGTGTAGTATTGTATCATTCATAGTAGCATTTGTTTTGACTCTGTGGTCATACATTAAGTAACATAAAGAAGCAGAACGAGCAAGTTTGTAAAACTTGACAAAGAATTTAATTATCAAATTTATGAAGGAAAAGATAGGAGGAACTTACAGTATTATGATTTGAATCCAAAATAATCCATTAAAAAGTTATATTCAAGTCCAAATGAACCAAAGCTTCCATTGAATTTCAGATCTTCGAATGCAGTGATCTGCGAATAGTCCTGATGTATCAAAACAGCAATATTCAGACACATTGCAAATATCCCACATCATAAAAGAACTCCACCTGACCTAACCCATCCAATGACAAATTACCTAAGTCTTATAAGAACCCACTTGACCTAACCCATCGAGTGAGAAATTACTTAAGTCTCCTAAGAACCCATGTGACCAACCTAACCAATGAAAAACAACCCCAAACCTGTCAACATGTTAACTAACACTGTTATTATTAGTAATTTGATTATAGCTGCTTATAGATCCTATACAATCTCATCACTCTCAATATCCTAATAGAACCTAAACAAATACACAGAATTCAGTTAGAGATAATCACTGCAATTTATAGTCATGAATACAGTTTTATAGTCATGAATACAGTTTTCAAAGATATAGAGAAAATCATGTACCAGGTGTTAAATAAAATATGGATATACATAACACATTGTATCATTCACTGTAGAACTATATTATTCAGCCTAGCAATGTATCATTCAATGTAGCATTGTTGCATTTAGTGAAGCATTCAGTATAACATTGTGCCATTAAGAGTAATTTTTCATTCAGTGTATCATTCATTGTAGTGTTGTAGCTTTCAGTGTAACATTGTAGTATTCAGTGTAGCAGTGTATCATATGGTGTAGCAGTTTGTCAAACAGTGTAGCATTGTAGCATTAAGTGTAACATTGTAACATTCAGTGTACCATTGTAGCATTCATTGTGACATTGTAGCATTCATTATAATATTGTAGCATTCAGTGTAGCAGTGTATCATACAGTGTATCATTGAAGCAGTTTAGCAGTGTAGCAATCATTGTAGTGTTGTAGCATTCAAAATGTTAGAGTATAGCATTCATTGTAATAGTGTATCATACAGTGCAATATTGTAGCATGGAGTGTAGCATTCAGGGTAACATTGTAGCATTAAATGTAAGATTGTAACAGTCATTGTAACATTGTAGCATTCAGTGTAACATTGTAGCATTATATGTAAGATTGTAGCAGTCATTGTAACATTGTAGCATTCAGTGTAGCATTATAGAATTCCTTAATAGCATTGTGCAAATTGAAAATGCAAATTATATTAACATTGTAACTTCACATTTGGAAGAAAACATGATCTTGCTCATTGATTGCATTTTTTTAACATGCAAGTCTTTACTTTATATTCCTGTATGCAAGTCTTTACTTTATATTCCTGTATGCAAGTCTTTACTTTATATTCCTGTATGCAAGTCTTTACTTTATATTCCTGTATGCAAGTCTTTACTTTATATTCCTGTATGCAGGGCTTTACTTTATATTCCTGTATGCAAGTCTTTACTTTACATTCCTGTATGCAAGTCTTTACTTTACATTCCTGTATGCAAGTCTTTACTTTACATTCCTGTATGCAAGTCTTTACTTTATATTCCTGTATGCAAGTCTTTACTTTATATTCCTGTATGCAAGTCTTTACTTTATATTCCTGTATGCAAGTCTTTACTTTATATTCCTGTATGCAAGTCTTTACTTTATATTCCTGTATGCAAGTCTTTACTTTATATTCCTGTATGCAAGTCTTTACTTTACATTCCTGTATGCAAGTCTTTACTTTATATTCCTGTATGCAAGTCTTTACTTTATATTCCTGTATGCAAGTCTTTACTTTATATTCCTGTATGCAAGTCTTTACTTTATATTCCTGTATGCAAGGCTTTACTTTATATTCCTGTATGCAAGTCTTTACTTTACATTCCTGTATGCAAGTCTTTACTTTACATTCCGTATGCAAGTCTTTACTTTACATTCCTGTATGCAAGTCTTTACTTTATATTCCTGTATGCAAGTCTTTACTTTATATTCCTGTATGCAAGTCTTTACTTTATATTCCTGTATGCAAGGCTTTACTTTATATTCCTGTATGCAAGTCTTTACTTTACATTCCTGTATGCAAGTCTTTACTTTATATTCCTGTATGCAAGTCTTTACTTTACATTCCTGTATGCAAGTCTTTACTTTACATTCCTGTATGCAAGTCTTTACTTTATATTCCTGTATGCAAGTCTTTACTTTACATTCCTGTATGCAAGTCTTTACTTTATATTCCTGTATGCAAGTCTTTACTTTATATTCCTGTATGCAAGTCTTTACTTTATATTCCTGTATGCAAGTCTTTACTTTATATTCCTGTATGCAAGTCTTTACTTTACATTCCTGTATGCAAGTCTTTACTTTATATTCCTGTATGCAAGTCTTTACTTTATATTCCTGTATGCAAGTCTTTACTTTATATTCCTGTATGCAAGGCTTGATTTTTTTCTTCAAATGGTTTGAGACAAGCTAAAGAGGTAAATGTTAGCAGACAAGTCCAATAGGTTATTACATATTAATGAATGAGTTATAAATTATTATTGTGATATTACATAATGCCACAAACAATTCACATGTCACATGTACATATTTTCAGCCTTCTCTTCCTGTCCGGGACATGATTTTACTTGTGATAACAAGAAATGTATAGATAGTAAATCGATTTGTGATGGTGCTAATGACTGTGGTGACTCCAGTGATGAAAAGATATGCAGTGAGTACATGTTTATACTTACATGTAATGTTATGCTCTGAAAAAACTAATCGGAAAGCAAAAATATTATGCCCTTAATAAACAAATCAGATAACAAACCATTACGCCCTTAATAAACCAATCAGAAAGCAAAAACATTATGCCCTTAATAAACCAATCAGAAAGCAAAAACATTATGCCCTTAATAAACCAATCAGAAAGCAAAAACATTATGTCCTTAATAAACCAATCAGAAAGCATTAATGCTATTCCCTTAATAAGCCAATTAGAAGGCAGTGCTGGTTTCTTCATGAGGATATCCACTAACATTCTTTTGGGCGATTCCAAAATATTATAATTTTGAGGGCAACTGGAGATTTTGATGTCAAAAACCGCTCTGCCCTCCATTTTTGTGTGTATATGTTGCCATTTATAGTTCACTTTTAGCATTGGAAAATCAGCATGTTTTACTTTGTAGGGTTCACGGCTGTTTTTTTCTGATATTTTGATTCCTCATTAACTAATGTTGAATTTATTTCTCTTTTATGTCCACTTTTTGGCAAATATATAAATATCAGCATGAAAAAGATGTGTATTGACAGCGTTACTTACTTACTTTGAACTTAGAAGAAGAAATAAATATTGTTTTTGTTTGCCGAGGTAACCAGCCACTTGTGAAATATTTTCAGAAGAGATTTTTGCTCAGCAATGACACAGAAATAATATAAAATAATCAGGCTAATAGTTGTGGTGATGATGTTGATACTGATAAACTAGTAGGGGTATTTTTGATAATGTTAGAATAACAACTAGCAAGTACTGTTGACATTACTTCTGACTCCATTACCGATGCAAATAATCACCATTTCTAAGTCCACTGCTATAATTTAAGTAGAATCTTTTATAACATTTTTAAAATTAACTTGCCTATTTACAAACTTTCAGTGTTTACATCTGCATTATAGCTGTTATCTAAAAATAGTTCCAGCTTTAATTTGATTAATTGTTTAATTAGTTATATGAACAACGAATTTTATAATTTTTAGTATCAAATTTAGTATCAAATACCACAAATGTCTAATATATGTATGGGTGCTTGTAAGGAAAAGGATGTAAAAGGATGATGCTATGTTCATTTGCATAAATCAATCAGAACAAAAAGCAGTTACTTCCTCACTGGAGGATACGTGACATAAATGTTATAATCATTTGGAAACCAGATTAAATTCAAAATGAAACATCTGGTAATATTTCTAGGTGTTCCGTCTTTGTGCAGCATTCAATATAACTTACATGAAGCTATCTGAATGATAAAGAACAATTATCTATTGTAATCCAGATAACTATGCATGTCTACCGCAACAGTGGGCATGTCCTAACAGTGGGAAATGTATTCCGATAACGAGCGTGTGTGATGAGAAGATAGACTGTGGTGAGGAAAATGTGGACGAGGGAAGCGCCTGTAGTAAGTATCATAAAGTTATAATAAAGAGGTATTTATCATGTTTTGTCCATTTTCTGAATGTAACATGAATATTTTTTATGTTCTGTATTTGAAAGCCTATGACTAGTTTCCTCATATTGTTGATGTTGTTTTAATGTTATAGTCATTGTGGTGTAGATTATATTTCGATAAGAAATGGACCGAACAAGTGCATAGATTCTTTGCATTCTGACATGCTTATATAGGGTCCTGTAATCAACACACCAATGCAATAATGGTCCTAAGACATATATGATTATCACGCTAGTGTACTGGATGAGTGGACACTGTGTCTGAACCATTACCTTCTTAACTGCTAAGATCTATTTTATTTATATGATTGACAAAACCTTATGTTTGCACTAATTCCGGAATGATATTTATAAAACTCATTGAATGATTTTAACCTCTAAATTGCCTTTCAATTTGTTTTATAAATGTCATTTAAAATGAACGCTAAATTGTGTGTTGAATAGGGCATGAAGTCACATTTATTTCTCTCTCTCAAACTAACTATTAATTGCTGTTCGAGACTTTAATATCAAAGTCTATTCAGTCCTGATTGTTGAATGCTTTGCAACTTAACTGTCATAAACCCCACCCTCAAAAAACAATTCAAAATGAAAATTATTGATAGATGAGGATTTTGCAATGGTGACCAGTGGTCAAAAAAGAGAATGTATGGTCATAACATCACATGAACAGGGTAGTACCAATTTGTTTTAACATGCGATGCTTTCATTGTGACTTCACATCACGATATTCAATCCAGTTTGCACTGGATCACGCCTTTAGGTTGACATTGTCCAAACATTTCCACATACCTTATCATTGATTTTACTGCATATATTCATCGGGGCATTATATAATGAACCTTCCAAGGTATATGGATGTATGTTGATCAAAATAAAGTGACTAATCACCACTGAAACCTATGTGTAATCAAATTCTAAAACTGACACCCATTATTGAAATAGTCAGTACTGAATACTACATGACCTGTTTATCTTGAACTATCATATAAGATCCTCAATATCTGAGAAATTATTCATCGTATTAAAAGGGTCATTCAATATATAAAGTTCATATGTCAGGGTCAATTACTTAATTTTCATATACCAGAGTCAATCACTACATTTTCATATCATGGTCAATTTTCATATCATGGCTAATTACTATATTTATATATGTTGTGGTTAATTACTACATTTTCATATGCTGGACCCATTACTATCTTTTCATATCGTAGGGACCATCCATAAATGACGTCACGCACCTAGGGGTGTCACACTTTTGTGACGATGTGTGACGAGGGGAAGGAATTTGTTTAAAAAATGTGTGACAAACGGGGGTAGGGGTAAAAAATTGGCCAAAATCACGTGACATCATTTATGGATGGCCCCTTAGGGTCAATTAATATATTTTCATATGTGATGGTTAATTATTATGTTTTCATTTGTCATGATCATTTACTATATTTCCTTATAATGTGTTCAATTATTATACATGTATTTTCTTATGTCAGGTTTAATTACTATATTTTCTTATGCCAGGTTTAATTACTATATTTTCTTATGTCAGGGTTAATCACTATATTTTCTTATGTCAGGTTTAATTACTATATTTTCTTATGTCAGGTTTAATTACTATATTTTCTTATGTCAGGGTTAATCACTATATTTTCTTATGTCAGGTTTAATTACTATATTTTCTTATGTCAGGTTTAATTACTATAATTTCTTATGTTGGGGTTAATCACTATATTATCATACATTGTCAAACTGAATATTATCATTTCCAGCATTATTGTCAATGTTTGTAAATGATGTTGGAATTCATATTAACTGTGTTATAAATCATATATTTTCTTAACTTTTGATGTAGATAATTCTCGCTGTGCTGAGTTATCTTGTGGGCATGCCTGTCGAAGCATCCCTAAAGGAGGGCTATGCTACTGTGGTGAAGGTTATACTTTGAATTCAAATGACAACAGAACCTGCATTGGTAAGTTTTATATCATCTTAATTTTTGAATATATATCAGTACAGATCATCGGAAAACAGAAAATAAAATGACTTAGCTGCTTATAATATAAATCTAAGTTTGAAGATGTCATGATAAAGTCATGATAAAAGATGATCGTTCTTTTGGCATATGTGGACATGGTCAGTTTTCCATGGTATATCTTGCAAATTCTGTGCCACCACACTGGTATATGTCTTAAAAGATTTTATTTTACTTCATGATGAACATGAAAAACTTACTTATTATTTTTTAAGTATCTGAATCATAAATGAAGCACTGATTATATCCTTGTTACATTTGTATCTGATCTTGAATAAACTGAATAGTCATTCTGTGTTTCTCAGCCGTCTTGCCCCAAGTAAATACATTTTTAGAGTTAGCTGCCTCAGATGTTGCAGTTAAAGTTAGTCCTCATGTGTTTTATTCAACACCTGGAACTGAATTATAGGATTTTGTGTCATTTAATGATAATGACGAATTGCATGATCCTGAAGCGGAGTTTTTCCTCTCATCTCTGGCTCACTTTTAATTTTTAAACTAGAACATTATTTGTAGGTTATATTAGCAATCTGTTCCTTAATTAGAACGGTTTGAAAACTAATTGCTTTATAACGGTTAAATTTTTACCTCCTGATGCTTAAATTTATATCCCAAATTTCCTCGAATCTGATTCATTTCTTTATATGATTTGGAAAGTTGGTATACTATTTTTTTTCTATGTTACCAGATATACCCGGTACACACCCTTAACATTTCTGACTCTTCAAGCTTCTTTGTTCCAGATTTTGATGAGTGTCAGTCTTGGAAATTTTGTGACCAGAAGTGTGAAAACTCTGAAGGGTCTTACAGATGTAGCTGTCAAAATGGCTATGTGCTTGAAGGTCGCCACACTTGTAGAGCCATCAACAGTATGTATTTTTAATATGTAGCTGTCAGAATGTCTATGTGCTTGAAGGTTACCACACTTGTAGAGCTGTCATAGTATGTATTTTTAATATGTAGCTGTCAAAATGTATATGTGCTTGAAGGGCGCCACACTTGTAGAGCTGTCAATAGTATGTATTTTTAATATGTAGCTGTCAAAATGTCTATGTGCTTGAAGGTTACCACACTTGTAGAGCTGTCAATAGTATGTATTTTTAATATGTAGCTGTCAAAATGTATATGTGCTTGAAGGTTACCACACATGTAGAGCTGTCATAGTATGTATTTTTAATATGTAGCTGTCAAAATGGCTATGTGCTTGAAGGTTACCACACTTGTAGAGCTGTCAATAGTATGCATTTTTAATATGTAGCTGTCAAAATGTCTATGTGCTTGAAGGTTACCACACTTGTAGAGCTGTCAATAGTATGCATTTTTAATATGTTGCTGTCAAAATGTCTATGTGCTTGAAGGTTACCACACTTGTAGAGCTGTCAATAGTATGTATTTTTAATATGTAGCTGTCAAAATGTATATGTGCTTGAAGGTCACCACACTTGTAGAGCTGTCAATAGTATGTATTTTTAATATGTAGCTGTCAAAATGTATATGTGCTTGAAGGTCACCACACTTGTAGAGCTGTCAATAGTATGTATTTTTAATATGTAGCTGTCAAAATGTATATGTGCTTAAAGGTCACCACACTTGTAGAGGTGTCAACTGTAGTGAGTATGTATTTTTAATATGTAGTGACAACTGTGTGTACAAATCTTTGTGAATTATTTTCTTTTACAGAAGATTCTAGAAGTAAATAAGTATAATACTTTTATCTGAGTGACCTTTTGTTGAAGAAAATGATTTATTTTTTTAACATTGAACGGTTTAAGATGCAATAGTGCTACATATGCATTTTTGTTAATAGCGATCAACCAATTGACATTATAATCAGTTAAGACAAAATGCATAAATTATAGCTTCAGAGAGATTGAACATTCATATAGTGGTAATAACTGAAATTGAGCCTTAATTATATAAAGCACCTGTTTGTTACGCATCAAAATGACCTTTGAAAACATAAATATTTAGGGTGATCTACTTCCATTAAACTCTGTATAAATAGGAGTTTCATCCAGTGAAGTTTATAAATCAGGTTTGCATAGTTCACATATTCAGAAAAGTCTTTGCTTGTTTTATGTTATCAATTTGGAACTGTTAAAACATTACATTCTAAAAATGTTAGTCAAAGTAAGTAATTTTGCTAGTACTTTCTTTGGATGTATATTATGTCGACTACCATAGTAATGTGCCCATTTTCTAATGTTAGTCAAAGTAAGTAATTTTGGTAGTACTTTCTTTGGATGTATATTATGTCAACTTCCATAGTAATGTGCCCATTTTCTAACGTTAGTCAAAGTAAGTCATTTTGGTAGTACTTTCTTTGGATGTATATTATGTCGGCTACCATAGTAATGTGCCCATTTTCTAATGTTAGTCAAAGTATAATTTTGGTATTACTTTCTTTAGATGTATATTATGTCGACTACCATAGTAATATGCCCATTTTCTAATGTTAGTGAAAGTAAGTAATTTTGGTGTACTTTCTTTGGATGTATATTATGTCAACTACCATAGTAATGTGCCCATTTTCTAATGTTAGTCAAAGTAAGTAATTTTGGACTACCATAGTAATGTGCCCATTTTCTAATTTTAGTCAAAGTAATTTTGGTAGTACTTTCTTTGGATGTATATTATGTCGACTACCATTGTAATGTGCCCATTTTCTAACATTAGTCAAAGTATAATTTTGGTATTACTTTCTTTGGATGTATATTATGTCGATTACCATAGTAATGTGCCCATTTTCTAATGTTAGTGAAAGTAAGTAATTTTGGTGTACTTTCTTTGCATGTATATTATGTCAACTACCATAGTAATGTGCCCATTTTCTAATGTTAGTCAAAGTAAGTAATTTTGGACTACCATAGTAATGTGCCCATTTTCTAATGTTAGTCAAAGTAAGTAATTTTGGTAGTACTTTCTTTGAATGTATATTATTTTGACTACCTTAGTAATGTGCCCATTTTTTAACATTAGTCAAAGTACAATTGTGGTATTACTTTCTTTGGATGTATATTATGTCAACTTCCATAGTAATGTGCCCATTTTCTAACATTAGTCAAAGTATAATTTTGGTATTACTTTCTTTGGATGTATATTATGTCGACTACCATAGTAATGTGCCCATTTTCTAATGTTAGTCAAAGTAAGTAATTTTGGACTACCATTGTAATGTGCCCATTTTCTAATGTTAGTCAAAGTAAGTAATTTTGGTAGTACTTTCTATGGATGTATATTATGCCGACAGCCTTAGAAACAATTGCCAGATGTTCTCATGAACACGATGAAAGAGATGTTAATATTGCATCTTCCATTGGAAGGTAATCAAAATGTTTATGGGATATTTTAGCATTACAATTCATGTCATATAAAGATGTCTATTTTTTTCTTCTCTTGTGTGCATTTTTTTCAACTTGAAATTTTATAAGTGTTTAAATTTTATTAAACTTTCACATTAAGAAACCAAAATGCAGCTGATTGTGGGCACAGAAAGCAACATCATACAAATGGATGCAGATGGTGGTAATCCAGTTCAATTAGTGATGGGAAAGGTCCAGGATTTGGAGATCAGTGAGATGCGTCAGAAATTATACTGGATTAATGCGGATGAACACAAGGTACACAGTCATGATGACCATCGAATCATTTTGCTTTTGTGTATGTGTATTTTTTTTTGTGTATGTGTAGTTTTTTTTAAAAATTCTCCCATGATTTGTTTGAAATACAGTGTTTGTTTATTGTAAAAGTGTATTGATAAACAGGAATTTCTGTATGTATCAAAGTGGAAAGAAAAACAAATTACTAGTAATTTCATGATGGTGCAATATTTGTGTTACAGATTGGAGACTTATGACATTTTTAAAAATATCAAAGATATGCACATGATTAATGTTGTATAAATCTTTTAATGATAGTTAATATAAAATACACTTTAAACCTTTTCTTTCAGATATATGAAACAAATCTTACTTCTCCAACAGACAACCACCCTCTTCGTATAAATGGTGTTCCAAAGCCTTGTAGCATTTCTTTGGACTGGATTGCACAGAACCTATACATTGTAGATTGCTTATCAAAAAGAATAAATCTGCTTTCGTTAACCTCAGGAAAGGTTAGAAGTATCATTGTAGACAGAACGCAAAATTGTCGTGCAGTGGCTGTGGACCCTACCATGGGGTAGGTAGAGAGCGTATGTATGTATGTGTGTATGTATGTATGTAAAGAAACTGCAGTTTAGAGTTCATAAACTTCATCTTAATATGCACATATTATTATTACACCTCTCCCTCAGTAACTTGCGCACAGCGGGGTCCACAGATGTAGACCCCACAATAAGCGATTGCACGATTTATCGAGGGACCTGAAAAAATTGAAAAAATCCGCGTATGCATCGAGAAAACTGTGTGGGGTGGGTGGGTAGAGAACTGGGCTGTTTAATGAGTGAGTCACCCTTTTACAATCACGTTGATAATAATTGTTAATAATGCGCTTTTTCTAATGAAGTTGTTCGTTAGTCTGTATAAATAACATTTATTTTAAAAAATTCCAGCAAGTGAAAGATCATTCCAACTGGTTTCATCAACCAACATGTGTACGTGAAAACATGTCTACGTGAAAACATGTGAAAACATCACTCCTTTTTTGTTGTTGATTAGTCTGGAATTAAATAGTATCCTAACAAGTCAGGAGTCAAAGTAGCCAGAAACTAGACTATCTGTTGATATACCACCAAACAAGATTCCTTTTTAAAAAAACTAACGACATTTGTTTCGTGACACAATCGCCTATGTTGAAAATTCAGTTTTGTATTGTTCAATTAGTACAATATTCATGTTATTATATCATTAAAAGTAAGAGTGAAACTTCTTATCATCCTTGAGGATATTTCTAAGTGCCAGTTCAGAAATTCTCTGAAAATCGCTTGCTCACAATGGTCCAACTATCTGTGAAACCAAGCTCTTTATTGTATGAAGTATACATTTTGCTTTGTTGCCTTGCTATCTTTGAAAGTTATGAAAGAGTTGGTTAATTTAAGGTAGTTTATGTTACATATACAATATAATTTATAAGTGTTCAGTCGATCCAATGAAGTTTGTTCATCCGAATACGACCACTGGCCACTAGGTTTTAAATATGTAGGATTTGCATGCCTTTTAACTTTTTTATATATATTCCACCTCCTTTATTTGATTCAAAAGACATAATTAACATGATAATCAAAGGGAGACCAGCTTTTAATTCAGTGCAACAATACAACAAATACTTCCACAAGTCAGTTATCAAAACACGGTCGGCGCTTAATTAGGTTCTCAGAGAAATGCTTGAGGACATTGCTGTTACAGTAGATTGAAACATTTTACGTTTAAATACACATTGCATTTATGATGATTATACTTAAGAGGAACTAAAAGACAGAATTAAATATACATATATTGTCTTAAGTACTATTATGCTTTACCACAGTAATTATTACGACATCTGTTTTGAAAAACTAATTTTAAAAATGCATACTGATGCTTGTATTGAAAAACATGCTTTTAACCAAAACAGTCAAAACAGCATCATCAACAACAGTTTGAGGAGTTGCACCATAAAAATGATAATGATGATGATGATGATAGTGATGAAAAAGAAGAAGATGATGATGATGATAGTGATGAAAAAGAAGAAGATAATGATGATGATAGTGGTAAAGATATTCAATTTGTTTTGTCTTAGGTATCTTTTCTTTTCCGATTATGGTAATCGGCCACGGTATCTGCCAAGGATAGAACGAGCTTTCATGGATGGCAGTCACAGGTACACATTAAATATAGAGAAACTAATGGCTCCATCTAGCCTTACTGTAGACATCGTCAACAAGCGTGTTTACTGGATCGACTATAAACTGGACCATATTGAAGTTATGGATTACTGGGGACAGCATCGGTAAGTCTGATATAGAGTTAATCAAAAAATTCACAAATAAAACTAAAAAGCTTATGATAAGAACAAACCTATTATTATAAAGAACAAACCTATTATCATACATTTTCTTTCCAGTACTCTGGCTGGTAATAAAGACAGTATAAAGTCTATGATATGTAATTCTTTTTACCTATGATGAATCAAACATTATAATAATATTATTACTTTATATTGTAATTGTGTCCAAGTGCATACAATAAAGACACGTATATCAATGCAATCTTTAAAATTTGGAGGGTAGCTAACAATATAATTTTACGTTTATAAAGGGTTGCTTGGAATAACATTATTTACAGGTAGTGCATTCTATCAATAACTGAATACTACTGGAAGTACACATAGTCAAATACTAGCTACATTTCAACAACTAAAATAAGATATAAACGAGAAGCATAGAAACTATTGTATTAGGAACAAGTGCAATGTGAAATGGCTGTAAATGTAGTAAAAAAGAAACATAAGGAATATAGTGTATGTTGTTTGGAACTTATAAGAAAACTCTTGTTGGGAAGAATTAAATTATAGGTATAAAAGAACAAATTAATCTCAGTAATGCTTATTAATCTCAGACAGCCAAAGGACATATAAGACATGTCATTTAAAAGACCATGGACTCAGTTTTGAAAAATTGGCTTTGTGTGCACATGTGAATGTATCTGTAACATACGAGTTTTCAAATTATCACTTAAAATCGACATTATAATATCATGTTTGCAGGCAAACAATCGTGTCTGGAGGTATCAACATCCCTGCACCTGTGAGTCTCACAATGTTTGAGAATCAACTATACTGGGCAGATGCAACAAAAATGGGAATTCTCAGAGTCAGCAAATTTGGAGATGATCCCCCAAAACTTGTGTACTCAATCAGTACGTCTCGCCCAACAAGTATAAGGGCCCACCATCCCATTCTACAGCAAATGAAAGAAAGAAGTAAGTATGCGTATGAATCACATAAATATCATATACGTTTTTGGAATCGTATCGTGTTTGGTTTCTTGGTGATTAAGACTCTCCCTATTAAGCTGTAGGAATTTGTTAATGTCAGTATCACCATGACTTTCTAGGACAGAAAAAAACATTAAATATGTGTTCATTTTTAAGTTACTAATCCATGCAATTTTAACACAAATTTAATATTTTTTAAGACAAATTTAATTTCTTTTAGGACAAATTTAACATATTTAATATTTTTTAAGACAAATTTAATATCTTTTAGGACAAATTTAACATTTAATATTTTTAAGACAAATTTAATATTTTTTAAGACAATTTTAATATATTTAAAATTTTTTAAGACAATTTTTTACAATATGTTTAATACAAATTTAATATTTTTTAATACAAATTTACTTTTATGTCCTCTTCAGATTCATTTCTGCATCTAGATTCAAGAGGACAAACCCATAATAAATATTTTAAATATTTTATTGTACACTTGAAATTTTGTTCCAGCATCTAATCCATGCGATACTGTTGGCTGCAGTCAGATTTGTGTACTCTCCCACACCACGGATAATAATCACTTAGCATACAGGTGTATGTGTGAAGCCGGGTTCAGACTTGACGATGATCAGAAGAACTGTACCAGTAAGTCTATTGGACTGGTTTAGTGCCGAATGACATTGAGTTCTTATCAGACATATGAAATATGTTGATAGATCTGATAACCATTCTTTCATGTAACATGATGATTGAAAATAAGATGCAGTGAACTATATTTTTAAAAATGTGTTCAGATTTCTGTGCATGAAACCTACCAAATCTTGTCAAATTTAATGAATGGTTGCTAGAAACTGGTGACTTTAAAATAAATAAAGTGAACGCTTATGTTTTTGAGATATGAAGTTGAGTGTAAAATTCTGCTCAGAATATAGAGAATGTGTTTTATGCTTGTTGACAAAAAGAAACAGTCACCATCAAAAAAAGTTGATGTATATCTTCGATTTATCCATTACTTTGAATTACCCTGAGTTGAGACAGATGAGCAAATTATATATTTTATTTATATTGTCAGAAATGGAAAAGTTCATTCTATTTGCCACTAAGCATGCAGTCCGAGGGATTCCCCTTACTGAACCGGTCAGCTACAGTGTTGATGCTATGCCACCAGTTGTTGGCCAGTCCAACAGTCGCCGTGGAAATAGTTATGTTGCTGTTGACTACGATGCTGAGGGAGGAAACATATATTTCTCTGACATTAGAAATTATGCAATTTTACGATCTAAGGTTGATTCTTTCGGTAAGAACTGTGCAAATGTTATTATGTTCTTTAATTGTTCTCTCAATTTATATTTGATTCATTCAATACATATTATAACATGTTATTGTTTATTTGGCATGAAAATGCAAATACACAATGATTGTTTCAAAATATCTAATCCAAAATATCTTTAAACTTTGTGTATGTAAAATATCGCAGATAAAATCATGTATATATTGTTATGTGACCATATTAATTTTTTATGCATTCATCTCTTTTTTTTCCATTATCATCAACTACAGTCATTTCATCCAGATTTCAATAATTCACTAGGTGCCGTATGTCCATTTTCATCCAGATTTCAATCATTCACTAGGTGCCATATGTCCATTTTCATCCGGATTTCAATCATTCACTAGGTGCCGTTTGTTCATTTTCATCCAGATTTCAATCATTCACTAGGTGCCGTATGCCCATTTTCATCTGCATTTCAATCATTCACTAGGTGCCATATGTCCATTTTCATCCAGATTTCAATCATTCACTAGGTGCCGTTTGTCCATCCGCATTTCAATCATTCACTAGGCGCCGTATGTCCATTTTCATCCGCATTTCAATCATTCACTAGGTGCCGTATGTCCATTTTCGTCCAGATTTCAATCATTCACTAGGCGCCATATGTCCATTTTCATCCAGATTTAAATCATTCACTAGGCGCCGTATGTCCATTTTCATCCAGATTTCAATCATTCACTAGGTGCCGTATGTCCATTTTCATCCAGATTTCAATCATTCACTAGGCGCCGTATGTCCATTTTCTTCCAGATTTCAATCATTCACTAGGCGCCGTATATCTGTTTTCATCCGGATTTCAATCATTCACTAGGTACCATATATCCGTTTTCATCCAGATTTCAATCATTCACTAGGCGCCGTATGTCCATTTTCATCCAGATTTCAATCATTCAATACATGCTGTATGTCCATTTGTTTTCAGATGTAAGCCCTCTGAGCGTGAGTCATACTCGATCTGTAGAGGGTCTAAGTTTCGACTGGATAAGTCGCAACCTGTACTACACGGATTTCTTCCAGAAATCATTGTCTGTCCTTCACGTTGACAATCCAGATTACCGCCGGACCTTGCTGCAGGAATTAGGCAGTGTCAGATCTGTAGTAGTTCATCCCATGAAAGGGTAAATATTCACTGGTTTGTGAAAATATGCAGCAAAAAATAAATTAGTGGCTGAAAGAAAATGTGTATTTGGAATGTTAGATAATTAAAATTTACACTAGACATAATATTGTTGAAAATGTCTACGACATTTATTTTTGTTTTAATAAGCAATCGTATAAGTTAGTAAAAACAAAATTTATTCCTGTATCTCTTGGAAATCATATACAGTGGTCCCCCTCTTATACGGCCACCCCTTTTGCACTGGGAAAGTGGCCTTATAAGATGGGTGGCATTTCAAGAGGGGGACTGAATCTTTTGTGAGATGTATATGTGATCACATTCAAGAGTAATCTCAAAACTCACTTATTTCGACTGCAAGAACAAACTTAAAGACCTAATAATGTTTCCTACCCTAAATATTCTCAGCATGTTTTTTCATGTTTTCTAATTTCATGGTGTTTGTTTTTACAATCATATCATTATATGTTTTTTATCTTATAGGCGTTGTCTAATGTTGTAAAGCGCTTAGAGATTTTAAAGATCAGGCGCTATACAAAGTCCTCATTATTATTATTTACATAGTAAGAAAGCTACATACTTCAAAGCATTTAATATCTTCATTTAACATCTTCGTTTGAAAGTAACATTAATTATTAAAAGGTTCTTGTTGTTATAATAATAGACTTATTTCAACTTAATATGCATAAATTGTTTTTATTCTTGGCATGGGTATGATATGCGAGTGGCTATTGTTGTGATGCACATTGTAAAACCATTCAAAAAATGTCATTTAAATCTTGGTACATACATAATTCTCTTTCCATTTGTTCCCTTTACCACTGCTGCTGAATAACCTCCTTATCGGTTATGGTGTTGTTTATTTTAGTCTTTTCAACATAAAATTGTTTTATTTGAGTCTTTTCTACATAAAATTGTTTGGCAAGGCCCCCCTCCCTATCTCACCCAGTGTCATCGTGTAGAATAACCAACTTTTACATGATGACAAGTTAATGTTTGGCAATGATTTATTCGGATGTTGCTAACTGTATATGACTTCATTATGCAGATGAAACATTTGTTGATTGGATGAAATGCCTTTGTAAAGGAAGCAATAAATGTGTTGTCACGTGATTCATTGGTCATTTTCTGGTACCTTGATTTGTTCAAGGTTAATTTCTCTGTATGTGTGTTAATGCACAAAATTTATTTTTAGCCTATGCTGACCCTGTTACGATTTTGACAATTACATCCAGTTGTGGTCATCAAAGAGAAAAACTCAACAGATGAGTGAGGCCCAAAACTCTATTGCAACATTGTTGAGCCCATTTCATGTAAACATCGGCTTTTATAGACAACGATATAATATTAATCTTAGTGTTACATGTACTTTAGTCAACACTTCTTTCATTAATAGAAACTTGACATTAGGAGACATGTATCGACGATAGAGATAATCTGATTACTTACCTTACATCACGATATGAATTAATTATTGGTTCTAGTTACATTTGAAGAAAAAAAGTGGCTGCTCGTGAGGGGAACATTTTCTATTTTTGCACTAATATGCTGGCTGCTGGTAACCTTAGAGAGGTGGCCATTCTTGAGGGGTACTTTTGAATACAAACTTGTCGGTGCCAAGGAATTCTGGCCATAAGAAGTGGGTGGCTGCTGGTGTATTATCAAATAAAAAATCCCATTCCTATAATCATATCATTATCTGATAACTTTGATGGTGGATAAGCTGGAAATGCACATCAAATGCACATAACTTACCCAGCCAACCGACAACTTACCAAGCCTACCGACAACTTACCAAGCCTACTGACAACTTACCAAGCCTACCAACAACTTACCCAGCCAACTGACAACTTACCCAGCCAACCGACAACTTACCCAGCCAACCAACAACTTACCAAGCCTACCAACAACTTATCAAGCCAACCGACAACTTACCAAGCCTAACAACAACTTATCAAGCCTACCGACAACTTACCAAGCCTACTGACAACTTTCCCAGCCTACTGACAGCTTACCCAGCCTACCTACAACTTATCCAGCCTACCGAGAAAAAATGAAAACTTGTAATGTGTCAAAAGAATTTTTTTGCAAAAAGTCAATTCTTCATATATAAATCTTCCTGATGACATTGCCTGATATTCTCAGCTAAATGGAAGTTCGGGAAATCTTCAAATAACATTATGTTCCCTACTCCCTTAAAACCACAGCTACACTATTTCTACTGCTTCTATATCCTTTTTTGGCATCACCATAATCATCATACTGCATCTTACTGTAGAAAGTTACTCAAGTCCATGAATTATTCCCATTAGATATGTAATGAAAATGCATTTGATAATTTCCGTAAACATGACACAATTAGAGCTGTGATATAGGCTATCTTTCATTTGACCAATTAATTTAAATTCTCATTGGAGACAGAAAATCCATGTTTAGATCAATATTCAATTTAATTTCATATTGTATTTAATTTATCATGCTAGAAAATATAGGTTTAGATTTCAGTAACATCGAGGATGAGTTAAATTTTTAGTATCATAATTGTAGCTTTGTGTACTTTGCGGACTGGCTGAAGAACAATATGCAGAGTCCATTTATTGGTCGTTGTCATGGAGATGGCACAAACTTAACCAAAGTGAGAAGATATGAACTTGGTTGGCCTAATGGTTTGTGTATAGACTTTGAAGAAGATAGGCTATATTGGGTAGATGCACTGTTTGATAGGTGAGTGTTTTAACCGAATTTGTTTTGAAACTTTTTGTTTTTAATTTTCATCATGAACCTATTTCCTTAAAATCAGAACATCTTTATAAAAATGACTTCTTTGTAGGTTCATAGAAAGGACATTCTCTTAAGTACAAATTCATTTATTTCAACTAATTAGATTCTGATAATTTTTATTTTTGATAAATTAGCACTAGTCATAGGATACATGGAGTAAGAAATCAAATTCAGACACGCCTCGATCTTACAGGATATGCTTCATCATAGGATTAATTTATCATGAAGTGTTTCAAGCGACAATTTACAATAAAGATCAGAAATGCTGTATTTCATTTGCATGAGCGTCATATCTCGTGTACCCAATCAATACCTTTATGTTTTGGGTATGCACTATTTAGTGATTTGTTCATCAGTAAACATGTAAGGCATTTATTTATTTTCGATTTAAATAAGTTTTGCTCTGTCTTTACAATGACAATCATTTTAGAATACAGCATTCAGATCTTGATGGCGGAGATGTTCAAACCGTTCCTGGTCTTTCCTTAATTCACCCATTTGGAGTGGCTGTGTATGAAAGTACGTATTGATGAATAAGTCATTACTTTGTCTCCCTTCATTTCTCCTCCAAGTACTACTTCTACTACTTCTCCTTTTTCTTCTTCGTATTATTAGAATATCCTTTTCCACAAAAATGATTGTCATATATCGGTGTTTCACAATGAAATTTAATGTCTGGAAAAAACAGACCACATCTTCACATACTTAACTTAAGTATAAAAGGATGAGGATTCATTGTTGACTGACGTAGAAGGGTTTGAATTTTTGTATTGACTCAGTGAACTCAACGCTTTCTTTATATATATTCTCCATACTTGCATCTTGAAATTATAATTATACCTTCGCCTTTTTAGAAAATATATACCTTACTGATTGGAAGAAACAGGCAATCATGAAAGTTGACAAGAAAGGTACCAACATGACCGTACTTGCCTCAGGGATAGAGTTTCTACGAGGGATAGTAATATATGACAAGAATGTCCAAGTGAAACCAGGTGATTGCAGTTTTTTTCAAGATGCCTTAGTTTATCTTATCTTGTTGTTAGTTTCATATATTTTTTATTACAAAGTTTTATTTCAAAATATTGAACTTAGCATCTCTTTCCTTTTCATGAACTTATCTTATGCTTTCATGTTTAATAAATTAAGTCAATCAAGTTGTGTTATTTACATTTATGTGTTTTTATGGAATTATTTAAACGAACTTACAGAAATGTTTTTATGCCAAGTATTATTCCAGCTGTATCACTTAAAATTATTTCTTCCATTTAGAAATCGCAAAGGTCAAGATTTTGTATTTATTTGTTTTAAAAAAAATAAATTAAAATGCTTATGTCAGTTTCTCTCCATGATAATTCTAAAATCCTTCAGACAACCAGTCACACTTTTTAAGCAAACATTGCCAAAACCTCAAAAGGCTAACTTGCTTGCTGTAATTTTATATCTCTCATATTGAAATAGTTCTTATAGTTCAAAACTAACTTCTTTATTAACTAGTCAAGCAGACTAACAGGACAGACATACTAGTCTGCAGCAAAATCCATTAGTCCTCAAAATACATTTAGGTAACACAACAATAAAGATTTACACATGTTATAAATTGTATTTATTTGCCATCATTCTGTCCTAAATCATAATCTTCTCCATCCGATTCTGAATAGTCCTCCAAATACATTGGTCTTCTTTGTCTCGGTCCACAAGAATTCCATAAATATATAGCTGGCACGGGATCATAATCAACAATATCTTCACTTAAAAGTGAATCGTTAACAATCATTCAATACACTGTTGTGCAATCTGCATTTCCAATCAGATTTGGTCATTTTCAATTCACTGAATCCCCACTCTGCATATGCAGACGAGGCTGGAAGGGTGAACACAATATCCTCTAGTGCATGAATGTTAGTGTGACCTTCTTGATAATCTCTTGTTAACATAACACCATTTTAAGTTCTCTCCCTGACAGCCACAAGCATAAATTAAACTTTTCAAGAGTTGCAACTCCTCTTCAACCTTGTCTGGATAGAAGCCTGCCGTTGTCATTACTGGGGAAAAATGTTCCAGCAGAGTACATTAGTAACATCCTCATCACCAAATCCAATATGATTTGAGTCTATTGGCCATGAATGAAAATCTGCAATATGTGTGGCTTTCAATATATCACATTGGTGTTTGCCAAATCAGGCATCCAAGTGCACTGATGTTAAGGAACTTTGTTCTTTTAGTACAAAACCATGAAATTCTTTTATAGGTCCATTACCAATATCCTGCAGAAACCTTTTTAACCAAGGTCCATCTCTTAATTTCAACTGTTCCAAGACACCAATAGTTGCAAGAACTTCAGACACCAAACAAGACTCATTTTGAAGAAACACTGACAACTTGGGCAGTAAATTTATGGCATCTGTCAAGAAGTGGGCATAATTAACAAGATGCAGATCTAGCAACATTTTCCGATAGTCAGCTGCTTTCCCAGTAGCTCCAGGTCTTCTAGGTGAAGGCTGATTAGTTTTAGTCAATGTCTGGAGGTGGCTGAACTATTGCTGGACATGATTTCCACAAATTGTCCAAAGCCCTCTGCCAATGGCCAACCATCTAGTTCCACCAACACATATAGGGACTATCTTGGTGATTCCCAGCACCTCACATGCACCTAATGAATCACTTCTATTTAAAGGGCTATTCCGATAAAAATAGTACAGTCCTGTTAACAGCTCCTCAAACTTTGAATGCATAGGCTTTCTTGCAATGGCAGCATTGTAAGCCAGTTCCAAACAATGAGCATGGCAATGTATTCCTACAAGACATTTCTGTGATTCTGTAAATCTAGCAATACCACCATTGTTATTTCCAGTATTGATAGCACCTCCATCAGAACCAAATCCAACAAGATTACTTTTGTAATACGGCATTGAAATTGGTGTAAATGCATCATCTGTAGCTCCTAAAATCCCATCAGCATTAGCTTGTGAAACTTCTATCATACCCAAAAATGAAGTGCATTTTTACCCACCCATGGTAGTTCTCACATGAACAACTTCTGGTTCACGGTACCTTTTATTGATGGAACCATCAGTGATAATGCTAATAAATGGTGTGGATTTAATCTTTTGTTCAAAGTTTTTCTTGCACACTGTGTATTAAATTCTGAAAACACTCGTGCCTCTTTGTCATTGACATATGTTTGGCCAACATCAATTCACTTTTTGGCATCCAATTTTTCCATCCACATATTATCCCTAAACAGCCTTCTCATTTGTGCTAGGGCATGTACACAAAATTGACATTCTTCCAACAACTTTTTGATTTAGCATCATGATGATGACTGTCCTTGGGTTTTGATAATTCTCGACTCGTGATCATGCATTTCGGATGGATTTTGATTTGGTTTCATGATATTCTATTGTTTCCAACCATAAATTGGAACATCCAATTTCGAATGAGCTTTTTTTCCCCCTCCATTTTTGAATGCTCTCTGCAGATGCTGCAAAACATGGTAGTTACTTTGGGGTTAAAGTTAAGCCATGGCTGACTGCATTTCCACTTCTCTAGAAAAGTTCGGTTCCTACTTTCATTATCATACTGTTTGTCGTGTTCCCTTTTGTTCTCGTTATTGTCAGTCTTCAGCCTTTTGGCCGGATTTTCCACACCTTGTACAAATTGCCACATTGTTTTCTTTGCTTTCTTTGTTTAACTATGATCCTGGTCAGTGCGACAATAACACTTTGCACACCATTTGTAATGCTTAATATAAAGCGCCTTGGTGATCTGGATTTACATTCAGGAGTTACAACAAGTTCAGTAACAAAAAAAATGCAAGTTATTTCTCCTCATTTCTGTTATGGAATTCATAAAAAAAATACCAGAAAGGCAAACTTTAAAATAATTACATGCATTCATTTTTTATTAGTCAGGCGGACTTGTATTGGAACATATTTATTAGTCCGTGAGGAAAACTATTAGTCACGGACTAGCGGACGTCTGTTAGTTTCTAACCTGGACTGTGATAATGGTTATGTCCTCATTAATACATTGCTGTTTATTTCTGAAATGGCTACGATGTTGGGGTACATTGAATAAGGGCACTGACATACATTTATATTATGATAATGCATTCAAGATGGCCCATTGTAAAGTTACAAATTTGGATTTTCAAAAAATCAACGTATTTATTTAATGATATGATGTGATACAATAGATTTTGAAAACTTAAATTTTAAAATGCAAACATTTAGCCCATATACTTACATATAACAAATGTCTCTTTAGCCAGTGTCCCATGTGGATCCAGAAACGGCAATTGCTCACATTTATGCTTCACTGTTCCTGTCCATGGTGGGATAGGACAGGTCTGTGGATGTCCATTTGGAATGAAACTAGGATCTGACCAACGGATATGCCTGGAGAATCCAGATGAGAATGTCAGTGGATTATGCCGTGATGGTCTTTTCCAGTGTCAGAATGGACGCTGTATACCACAGTCTTTCCGTTGTGATCAGGATGACGATTGCTTAGATAATTCAGATGAATTGAAATGCGATGAAGGTAAAAATTGGAATTTACAAAATATGGAACAATAAAGCAGTTTGTAATTTAGTGTACTAAAATTATTATTTCTTTTATCAATATATATGAAAGTTAATAAAAACAATTGTACTTCATTATATTTATAGATCAGAGTTATTTCTGATGTGTAAAGTTCACGTAATAACATGTCAAAATCATAGATAATTGGTTTTCTGTACTTTGTGGATATGAAAGAGGGTCATCTTACTTGACCTTGTAAAATGTCTTCTCTGTTTTGTTTACAGATAGGACCTGTGCATCTCATAAATTTATGTGTGGAAATGGGAAGTGTATCAGCACACACTGGGTTTGTGATGGGGATGATGACTGCGGAGACATGACAGATGAAACGACATGTAGTACGTAAACATTTCTCTTTCTCACTGTATACTATATTACCAGTTGGAGAATATTTTTAATTCATGCTCTACAGACATTTGAACCCAGGTCCATTTGTAAGTGGCACCCATTGCCTTGCCTACACACATCAGTCCATATACCATCATGACTAAGCACAGATCACAAAAAAGTGAGGGGCCCCGAGTGGCCGAGTGGTCTAAAGCACTCTCCGTTACAGATCACTGCCATCTCACCTCTGTCTGCGTGGGTTCGAGTCTAGGATTCAGCTAACATGGGTATGTGAGAAAGCTCGGCAGTAGCTTCTCGTGGGTTGGTGGTTCTTCCCGGGGTTTTCCCGGGTTCTTCCTCCACCATTAATACTGGCCGCCATGCATAGCCTATTGTGTGCTGAAAAATGGCATTAAACCCCACAACAACAGCAACAACAACAACAAAAACTTGATGCTACAAAGTCAGTAGTACATGTCCTCATTCATAGCAGACACACTTGTATGTTGACCCGTAATTATTTCCCTTTGACAATGCAGTCATTCAGATTCCTGTGACAGAAATCAAGGTGTATAGAATTAGTCATAGAGAATTACAAATATATACCAAACAGAATGGAAAGCGCTACAGCTGGATTCTACAGGTGAATGCTAGATAGTTCTGTACAGCAGTAATATTTGATATAAATAATACTATCATGCAGGTTAGAGAATATTTAATTAATATTCTTTAGAGCTTTGAACCCAGATCTGCTGGCAAACAGCAACAACACTTTACATCAAGGCACCAGTCTATATACCATCACAACTAAGCATATACCTCCGACTTTGTAACATCACATTGCGTGCAGGCAAGGTGATGGGTGCCGTTTACCCATGGACCTGGGTTAGAATCTTTGTATGTATTAAAATTATTGTTATTATTATTTCGTGGTGATAAAATACACTAAATATAATTAGTGAAAAGCCTGTAGATTAATAGCTGGTCCACCAATACTGAATATCTGTATTTACTCCACTCCTAATATGGCCTATATAATCTATGTAAGTCAATGGGCTAGTGGAGATACCATCTCACTATGCCCACTTCAATACTATTGGTATAATCTATGTAAGTCAATGGGCTAGTGGAGATACCATCTCACTATACCCACTTCAATACTATTGGTATAATCTATGTAAGTCAATGGGTTAGTGGATATAATATCTCACTATACCCACTTCAATAATATTGGTATAACCTATGTAAGTTAATGGGCTAGTGGAGATACCATCTCACTATACCCACTTCAATACTATTGGTATAATCTATGTAAGTCAATGGGTTAGTGGATATAACATCTCACTATACCCACTTCAATAATATTGGTATAACCTATGTAAGTTAATGGGCTAGTGGAGATACCATCTCACTATACCCACTTCAATAATATTGGTATAACCTATGTAAGTTAATGGGCTAGTGGAGATACCATCTCACTATACCCACTTCAATAATATTGGTATAACCTATGTAAGTTAATGGGCTAGTGGAGATACCATCTCACTATACCCACTTCAATACTATTGGTATAATCTATGTAAGTCAATGGGCTAGAGGATATAACATCTCACTATACCCACTTCAATACTATTGATTTAATCTATGTAAGTTAATGGGCTAGTGGAGATATCACCTCACTATACCCACTTCAATAATATTGGTATAATCTGTATAAGTCAATGGGCTAGTGGAGATATCACCTCACTATACCCACTTCAATAATATTGGTATAACCTATGTAAGTTAATGGGCTAGTGGAGATACCATCTCACTATACCCACTTCAATAATATTGGTATAATCTATGTAAGTCAATGGGCTAGTGGAGATACCACCTCACTATACCCACTTCAATAATATTGGTATAATCTATGTAAGTTAATGGGCTAGTGGAGATACCATCTCACTATACCCACTTCAATAATATTGGTATAACCTATGTAAGTTAATGGGCTAGTGGAGATACCATCTCACTATACCCACTTCAGTAATATTGGTATAATCTATGTAAGTTAATGGGCTAGTGGAGATACCACCTCACTATACCCACTTCAATAATATTGGTATAATCTATGTAAGTCAATGGGCTAGTGGAGATACCACCTCACTATACCCACTTCAATAATATTGGTATAACCTATGTAAGCCAATGGCTAGTGGAGATACCATCTCAATATATCCACTTCAGTAATATTGGTCAGTATTTGAGATGTAGTGAGAACGGAATAAAGAAGAACTATTGTTTAATGTTGTCATTCCCATCTCCTACTGATGCAAAAATTGTTGTATGAAAGTCAAACCAGTTAACTAATGATTATACAAGTTATTGTACAAAAGTTAAATATATGAATATATGCAAAGAATTTACTTGCTTTATTACACAATTTAGTCTCCTCAAAAGGTTAAATTTGTGTAAAAAATTATCATAAATAAGTTTTTATGATCAAAATCAATCACTACCTAATCAATAATATTTGATTGAACATGTAGGAAGTGAACCTTGTAACATTTTACCTCAAATGAAAATAAATTTGTCATGCCGTGCCATATATTTTTCTGACAATTTTAGTTATGCTCGGTAGGTTGGTGAAAACTTTAATTGCTTCCACTGTCACTATACAAATTTTATCATGTTACATGTGACACAATTTAAACTTTTAGCTGCCAAAACCTGTGCTCCGCAAGAGTTCCAGTGCAACAACTCTCTGTGTATACACATCCGAATGAAGTGTGATACGGATAATGACTGTGGTGATGGTTCCGATGAGGGGCCATTCTGTGGTTTGTACCTGTAAACAGCAAATGAATTAATGATATAAAAATAATAGCATCATTTATTATATTTCTTTCTTTAATTTAAAATGTATCAGTACTCACCTAATTTGATAATATTACACACTTCAGATTTGCTTTACAATACTCCGCATCTTGTACATAGATTTGCTTTACGATACTCAGCATCTTGTACATAGATTTGCTTTACGATACTCCGCATCTTGTACATGCATACACTCATTGATAGTTTCAAAAGAGTCAGTTTTATCTTGTAGATATGTAGTGAACTGTTTTCATATTAAAAGATCCTAATTATAGAGCTATTCAGGGCATACTCTTTGTAATAATTGCTATAAGAAGCGACCTGCAGGAATATGCATAATAGTTAAAGTTTTACAGCAAAAATAATATCAATTTATGAATTTCAGAAAAGTCTTGAGCAGAAATAAATATATTTACTATATGATACACATACATGTACTAAAACGCCCAGAAAGTTTTTGATCTAAATATAAAACATTTTCATTTGCAATGTTCGTATTCAGACTTTTCCTCTATATAAGTTATACGATTGACATGAAATATATTATCTATGGGTTTTTACATTTTAGCCAACCACACGTGTCATATTGGATACTTTCAATGTAAGGACAAGCGCTGTATTGCGGAGCGATTGTTGTGCGATGGTGACGAAGACTGCTATGATGGAAGTGATGAAATAGATTGTCCCCCTCTAAACTGTACAATGGACAAGGTCCAGTGCTCTAGTGCCAGACAATGCATTCCAAAAATTAATTTATGTGATGGTGCAATTGATTGCAGGGATGGAAGTGATGAATATAATTGCTGTATGTGAATTAATTCACTTTCTTTTGTATATCTGTAATAGCAAAGATGATAAGAGTATTTAATAAATGTGACTGTCACATGCCCCCCTCTCTTGGTATTATTACTAACCCCAAAGGACAAACGGTTAAAAAGCTCCGAGACCCCAGTCAATGGTCTAGGTCTATAAAATATAAAATAATAAGGTGAAAGACATAACAATTTAATAAACTATATCATGGTATTCAACAATTACAGGACAATTTTTCAGTGCAATTGCTTTCAATCCATAAAAGACCCATTCAAATTGCAAGTTATTTAATCAAACAAAGTTAATGGTGAGGGTGTTTTCTTCCTGTGTCACTTCTATGTTACTCATCTGTAACTTCTGCCTTGCATTTCTTTGTCAGTACTTCTGGTACCCTTGTTTCTGTTCTCCCAGCCCTCCTTATCAGTACCTCCGGTACCCTTGTTTCCATTCTCCCAGCCCTCCTTATTGGTACCTGCGGTACCCTTGTTTCCATTCTCCCAGCCCTCCTTATCAGTACCTCCGGTACCCTTGTTTCCATTCTCCCAGCCCTCCTTCACACTACTGCCTATTCTCCCAGCCCTCCTTATCAGTACCTCCGGTACCCTTGTTTCCATTCTCCCAGCCCTCCTTATCAGTACCTCTGGTACCCTTGTTTCCGTTCTCCCAGCCCTCCTTATCAGTACCTCCGGTACCCTTGTTTCCATTCTCCCAGCCCTCCTAATCAGTACCTCCGGTACCCTTGTTTCCATTCTCCCAGCCCTCCTAATCAGTACCTCCAGTACCCTTGTTTCCATTCTCCCAGCCCTCCTTCACACTGCTGCCTATTCTCCTGGCCCTCCATGTCTTTTACTCTCTCTATCCTTTGGGAGGCATCCTATTCCACCTGGAA
This sequence comes from Sinohyriopsis cumingii, assembly GCA_028554795.2. Lineage (NCBI taxonomy): Eukaryota > Metazoa > Mollusca > Bivalvia > Unionida > Unionidae > Sinohyriopsis > Sinohyriopsis cumingii. The sequence continues at coordinate 56,528,412 of CM068833.1, read as the reverse complement.
AGCTTCCTGTGGATTAGAAGAGATGTAAAATTTTGCCTCTTTGATCAAACGCAGGAGAATTAACACACTCTTACAGATCTTTCATCAGAATAATGGCAATTATATCATTAGGTCAACTTGTACACTCAAATCTAAATATTCCACACATGCATGTTCTATAATAAAAGCTATATACATAAACACATATCCCTAATTCTCTATTTAGTAAACTATGAACATCAATAATATTCCTATGCATTTCCTATCTTACACATTATAAAAGACACATACAAATATAAAATGCCTAATTATATGTACACAAGGTCAACAAATACCTAAATCTGCACAATCCACAACTATTTATTCAAATACAAACAAGTACACAGTCTAACACTACTCGCTATTAAATCAACCATGATGCAATGTAATAGATTATTCCATCCACTTCGATTTTATCCTAACAGTTACATACATTGATCTTGAATATATTGCTAATTTCCTATATGCTACATTACGGCATGTTGATATTTCAGCTAAACATAGAAGATAAAAGTTCTACTAAATTAAATGCACATAATAACATATAAATCTTACAACACTTAGTTAGGAAAGTGAGACAGATTCGGGTGAAGATATTTTACCTCGGAAGCTTCTAGATCTTTTTTCTTGCTCTTTTACGAGTGCCTAATTTGCTCTAATTTGCAGTCTAGTGTCTCCCAACTCTTTCCACATCAAAATGAATGTAACAGAATAATGACTGGTTGCATGAGAAACGTGCCTAAATTTGATCTAAGTTCTGATTGGATACTGAGAGTCTTTTTGAAAACTGTCTGGGGTAGTAGCACTGATATGTTATAATATCAGGTTCCCGGTGTCTAAGCCTAAGCCAACTGGTGACATCACTGCTGATTGCAAAACAAAGAGTTTCTCACCACTGTGGCAAGGTTCTCTTTGAAATAACTGCGAATTTGACTGTAATGCAATGGCTAAGGTATTGACAGGTAATTTCTTTGTTTCAGAATCGGTCTAAAGTTGTAATATTATATAACTTGTATTGACAGTACTCAAAGTACTTTAAACCACGAATTCTATCAGAAGACATGTATAACATGAAACAGGAATTGTTAGCAAATTTTCTCACACAAAGTGACAGTGACTTATTTAGATTTCTGATATATTTATTACTGTATTATGTTGATTCTACTGATATTATTATTATCATTATTATTATATGTACATTTCTTGACACTTGTAAGCATTTGTTTCACACCTAAGGCATTTATTCTATCTCTTTTGTGTCTACATGATCAGATTCAAATTAATATACCCCCATTGGTATTGAGATTTAAGAGGAAAATTTTGAAGATAAATTGGAACAATAGTTTCCAGTAAGATAATCCTCGACTCTGTGATGTTTCAGCTACTAGAACACCTAACAGTTGTCATAAGGATGAGTTCCGTTGTTCCTCTGGAGGATGCATTCCTGATCGATGGATGTGTGATGGACAACCAGATTGTGAAGACCACTCAGATGAAGGGGAAGAATGTCGTGAGTATATTACTGGTAATATGGTTTCCTTCCATGAAAACTCTAAATATTTGTTGCTGTATATATGAAAGTAATTAGCATTGTGTTATGACTCTATTGTAACAAACATAAGTAACAGAAAGGAAGCAAAACCAGCAATTGTTTTATACAACTAAACAAACAATTTAATTATTAAGGTAATAAATGAAAAATGTGAGAGGAACTTACTGTATTATAAGCAAAATCCAAAATAGTCCAATGTAAAATCCAATGAAAGTCCAAATGAATGAAAAGTCCCTTATAATTTCAACACCAAAAATGTACTGGTCCTCCAAGAACCATGATGTTGTCAAGATGGCATTGTCCAGAATTCTTTTAAATAATTTGTAACAGTTCCAAAATAATAGTATTGTCCAAATAATGAGCACTTTCTATCACAACTGAACAGTTCAAACAAATGTTTATCCTCATGAAAAATATTGAAGTACAACATTAAATATGTCTGCAGACTTAAGTCAAGAACATGAAAAGAGTGAATGACTCCAGAAATTGGAATAAAAATAAATGCTTAATTTTCTCCTTATGTACACCAGGTATTGCAACTGTAGTTCATAAAAGACCCCATGTGACAACATACACTATTGATTTGCAACAAATTACGTATATTTACATGACCTCACACAACCGTTGGGAATCCAGAGAAATCTTCTTGAAACTTCCATATTCCATCAGTCGCTGAGAAAATACACCATAGGCACCACTCTAAGTCTTATTATTATGATGATTATTGCTATAGTCTGATAATACAAACCTGTTTGTTTGTACCCCCCTACCAATTTAAATAATGGAAACCTTTAATGTGATAAAAAGTACAAGGAACTTAGTCAATTCTTTCATTGATTTATAGTTTCTAACCTGACTCTGAGTAGAGTGGCCCTAACACCGTCATCTTATGCGCATTTCATGCTTAACGGAAGTTTTCAGTGCAATAGACAGACATGCTCGGATCCATTTCCAGTTTCTGGACAAGTCCATTTTCAGCAAAGGGGTGTATCACGACTACAGATGTAGATACATAAGACGTCTGCTTCCGATATTTACATGGCTGAATCAAGCAAAGGAAAATAATGACAACTACAAATTTGCTTTTCATGTGGATTTAACAATTGGTTTAATTTCTATGTTCATGTATGTAGAGGGATATAATTCCAAACTCTCAATGTTATGTAATTTGCGCAATTATTCAGCATTTGCTGAACAGGATAAACTACGTCATTATGTTGTCTGATGGAAATAAACTAGCCTATAGTTTACGCAATATGGCACCGTGTTAGTATGAAAGTCCGTTAAGCATGAAATGGTGCAGGGGATGCCAGGATTAGTCCATTCTGGTAACAGTCGGTTAGAAATTATAAATCAATGATTCAATTGACTTAGTTCTGTGCACTTTTTATCACATTAAACTTTCGTGTTTTTGAAATCGGTAGGGGGTACAAACAAACGGGAATGTAGAGTCAGACTGTAATTGTCAACATGTATGTAAACATCTATTTATAAATCCTACGTAATTTGTGTTTTTAACAGAGCCAAATTACACACACAATTTATAACAAAAAAATAATCTATGCAGTTGACAACCATGAAATTTTTTTATAAAAAAATAAATAAAATCCTAAACCAGGAGTTACCAAAAATATGGATATACATAAGAGTTGATAGCTGTAATTCATTTATTGTAAGCAAACAATTAGTTTATGCAAATCAAAACTTATTTCATGTCTGTAAAATAATGTATAAATCAAAAAAGTAATGCTTTCATGTGTTGATCACAGTCTAGTCAAATCTTACTCCATATAACTTATAACTCACATTAACTATTTAGCAAAAGTGAAATTTTCAGTTTTATGTAGAATATGTTCTCACATATATCTTGCAAAGGAGATGATGAGTAGATAAAACTACCGCTTTCGGCCTATTTGCAGCTCAGATGATCTGTTCAAATGGCCAGTTTAGATGTGCAAATGGACGATGTATCTTCCGTCATTGGACATGTGATGGAGATGATGACTGTGGTGATAATTCAGATGAAGATCGGAGTTTGACATGCCGTATGTTCTCTTCTATAAAATAATAATTTGTAAAATTACTTCAATTTATGAAATCTTGAAATTAGTAAAAGCTATACACATTGATTAATGCTCATGTATTCCAAACATACTGTCATACCTTTCTGTTGGTACATCGGTGCTATATTCGTGCAATATTACATGGAACAGTCATGATTTAAGTTAGTATCTTAACTCAAGGATTCTAAATTAGCTCTGAATATTTTTAATTTTATTTTATTATCTGATTCACTGAATTTTTAATTTAACTTCCAATTCTTATGAAATAATTCTTTGGAATCAAAATTAATTCCAATTCTTATGAAATAACTCTTTGGATTGAAAGTAATACAGCTCGATATATACTTTAAACATAGCTCCTCCTCCATTCCTGTGTGCTCAGAACCAGTGGGAATGTCCCGGAAACATCCGTGTCTGTATCAACCTGACCAGTGTGTGCGATGGAAAAAATGACTGCCCCGATGGACATGATGAAAGTCCCGTCTGCAGTAAGTCAGCTTAATCCCAGATACCAATCAGTCACAGAATGATCTAGCTTAAAACCTCATGATACCAATCAGTCACAGAATGATCTAGCTTAAACCCTGATACCAATCAGTCACAGAATGATCTAGCTTAAACCCCGATACCAATCAGTCACAGAATGATCTAGCTTAATCCCCGATCAATCAGTCACAGAATGATTTAGCTTAAACCCCAATACCAATCAGTCACAGAATGATCTAGCTTAAACACTGATACAGTAAAACCTGTTATGAGAGACCGCCCCTTCTGCCAACCAAAAGCGGTCTCTCAAGACAGGTGGTCTCTCATAAGAGGTGTGTGAAAATGGACTGGTTTTCAGGGTCAATAGTTAGCATTGTTGAAAAATAAATACTACCCATACTCACTGTACATGTATCATATCCTTTATTCATAAATCTTGTTAAATATTGCATGCATTCCTCTCAAAATATCTTTATATAATAAAGATATACATCTATCAAACAACGAGAATAAAATTTATATTTCAACATCACATTAATATGTACAAAAAATGAACAGTTAGATATGATGTATATATCTTATTTTATACACTTATTCACTTGTTTTTTTAAAAGAAATCAATTATATTTCTTTGTTGACATGTTTTACTCAGCTATTTGGTTTGAACATGTATCTCAATTATTGCCTTTTCCTGAATCAACTTCCCACTTACTGGTATGTTTTTACTCCTTGCAACACAAAACCACTCCCATACTCGCTCGTTCAGATCTCCGTAAACTGTCCGTCGTGCCGTGGCATATTTCCTCTGTGCTTGTGTACCTTTCTGCCATTCGTTTCTAATGGACTTCTTGTCTTTGATTACATTTTGAACTTGAGTTTTACCGACGCTTAAGCTGACTGCTATTTTGCGAGTGGTCTCGCCTTTTTCATTTCATTCAATGACATTAATCCTTTCTTCCAGTGTTAAAATTTTTCTTTTTTTCAGCGGAGATTCTGCCGTTGTTATTAGTGTTGACGTTATAAAGACTATCGGTTCTGATCAGGTTTTGGGGAATTGTGGAATAAATATATATTATGTACCAATTAATGAAACCAAAAGACACAATTAACTCATCAGGAAACAATACTGTACATTTATTCTGAGACGAAGTTTAAATCAACAGCGTTATAGCTCGATAAACAAATGTTCCGACTATCTGCACCCACGTAAACAGATTGTGGCTTGGTGAAACACTAACAAAAGAAATAAAAAATAATTTTAAAAAAAATCCGGAAATGATTCTCACTTACTAGTATTAAAGACAATGAGCTCATTCACCCTCCAGGCATTATGGATTAACTGGAAAGCAAACGACGTACTCAAACCAACACTGAAGCCCTTTCAAACGATTTCTCACTTGGACATAAGGGCTACCGGCGTTTTGTGAGTTTTCATACAGATAAAGTAAAATTACAAACCTCTAAATTGACTGCGTATATCCATCATTACTCCCTTTGATGTTACTCTTTTCACATGACTTCGGCACTACAATGGCGGTTAGTGACATGTACTTTAGTCTGGTTTACTGCAGTTTACAAATGACAACGTACGCTGGAGTTGTAAATTTCACAAAACTGGTACTGTAGCAAGACAAATTATTTTTAAATACTATATTAGAGCAATCTTTGCTATTTATGCAGTCTTTGTTACAAAGGATTAAAATGATGGTTGGAGGTGTTTATCCCGATATATGGTTGTTCAACTATAGTGTTATTTAATGTGCACTTTGTTTGCATACTACTATTATCCCGAGCTCTAGTGTTTGCAAAGGATTAAGTTAAGGTTAGTGGTGTCAATCTGTTTTGATTTTTTGGCGATGCGGTCGTTCATAGCAGTGTCAAAATGCATATTTTGCCAAGAAATCGCGGTCGCTGGTCGCGTTCAGCAGGTGGTCGTTCATAACAGAGCGTTTATATAGTAAAATCGATCCGTGCATTACGATTGTGGTCGGAAATGACAGGTGGTCGCTCATAGCAGAGGTCGCTCATGACAGGTTTTACTGTACCAATCAGTCACAGAATGATCTAGCTTAAACCCCAGTACCAATCAGTCACAGAATGATCTAGCTTAAACCCCAATACCAATCAGTCACAGAATGATCTAGCTTAAACCCTGATACCAATCAGTCACAGAATGATCAAAATTATTTCTTGATTGCATGGCACAACTTTAGCTAGAGGGAATTATATTAGAAATGTTCATACATAGTTTGTGCATCATTTTAGAATAATTAGTTCTAATATTTCTTCTTAACATGAACTTATATTTTCAGATGATGACGAATGTGCTGTGAATAATGGTGGCTGCAGTTTCCGATGTATTCAGACCCCACGAGGTGCAGAATGCGTTTGTCCAGAGGGTCAAAAACTCAATGGAACTAAAATTTGTACAGGTGAAAACTTATCAAAACATGTGTATAATGTATGCCAGGTCATGAAAATATATACACTGTTACCATGACAACATGAGTAATAAAAGACAATAACTATACGTTATTAAAACTGAAATGTGATGTTTATTCATAATGGAGATCTTTTATGTGTTTTTATTGTAACTTATGAAGCAGGCAGATGATTTGAACACAGTATATTATTTGCAGAAAATTATCTTGAAATTTAACTTTCTTTTTATTTTAATAAGCTAGAATCAATGTGAACGAATAAGCTAGAATCTATGTGAATCAATAAGCTAGAATCTATGTGAATCAATAATCTAGAATATATGTGAATCAATAATCTAGAATCAGTGTGAATCAATAATCTAGAATCATTGTGAATCAATAAGCTAGAATCAATGAATGAATAAGCTAGAATCTGCGTGAATCACTAAGCTAGAATCTATGTGAATCAAAAATATAATCTAGAATCTATGTGAATCAATAATCTAGAATCAATGTGAATCAATAATCTAGAATCTATGTGAATCAATAAGCTGGAATCAATGTGAATGAATAAGCTAGAATCTATGTGAATCAATAAGCTAGAATCTATGTGAATCAATAATCTAGAATCTATGTGAATCAATAATCTAGAATCTATGTGAATGAATAAGCTAGAATCAATGTGAATGAATAAGCTAGAATCTATGTGAATCAATAATCTAGAATCTATGTGAATCAATAATCTAGAATCTATGTGAATCAATAAGTTAGAATCTATGTGAATCAATAAGTTAGAATCTACGTGAATCAATTAGCGAGAATCTATGTGAATCAATAATCTAGAATCAATATGAATCAATGTGAATGAATAATCTAGAATCTATATGAATCAATAAGCTTGAATTTATGTGAATGAATAATCTAGAATCAATGTGAATGAATAATCTAGAATCAATGTGAATGAATAATCTAGAATCTATGTGAATCAATAATCTAGAATCATTGTGAATCAATAATCTAGAATCATTGTGAATCAATAATCTAGAATTATTGTGAATCAATAATTTAGAATCTATGTGAATGAATAATCTAGAATCTATGTGAGTCAATAATCTAGAATCAATGTGAATCAATAGTCTAGAATCTATGTGAATCAATAAGCTAGAATCAGTGTGAATCAATAATCTAGAATCTATGTGAATGAATAATCTAGAATCATTGTGAATCAATAATCTAGAATCGATGTGAATGAATAATCTAGAATCTGTGTGAATCAGTAATCTAGAGTCAATGTGAATCAATAATCTAGAATATATGTGAATCAATAATCTAGAATCTATGTGAGTCAATAATCTAGAATCTATGTGAATCAATAATCTAGAATCTATGTGAGTCAATAATCTAGAATCAATGTGATTCAATAATCTAGAATCTATGTGAGTCAATAATTTAGAATCAATGTGAATCAATAATCTAGAATCTATGTGAATCAATAATCTAGAATCAATGTGAATCAATAATCTAGAATCTATGTGAGTCAATCTAGAATCAATGTGAATCAATAATCTAGATATGTGAGTCAATGATCTAGAATCAATGTGAGTCAATAATCTAGAATCTATGTGAGTCAATAATCTAGAATCAATGTGAATAAATAATCTAGAATCTATGTGAATCAATAATCTAGAATCTATGTGAATCAATAATATAGAATCTATGTGAGTCAATAATCTAGAATCTATGTGAATCAGTAAGCAGAAAGAAACTACTAGCTTTAAACCTATTTCTTGCAAAAATGAAATAAAAGAAAACAGACTTAAAATGTATGTGAATCAGTGAAATTTCAAGAAAGAATCCTGTACTCACTAGTATTATTATTACTGTTTTTACCTTTTCGAATATATATATATATATATATATATATATATATATATATATATATATATATATATATATATATATATATATATATACAGACATGGACGAATGCACACCACCCAGTGTGTGTAGCCAGATATGCGTCAACACCAAAGGCTCATATAAGTGTGAATGTGATTCTGGCTACCAGCTACTGCCTGACAAGAAACGCTGTGCAGCCCTCAGAAGTAAGTTCTTATTATTGTGTATAAAATCGGAAATTAAGCAGTTTCAACAAGGGTTATTCTGAGTGTAACGTTATATAAATGCATATCTTCAACTTGATTTGTTTCTCATAAAAAAAGTCATAAAATATTTATGCCTGCCTTATTCCAAATTGTTCCAAAATGTGTATGATTTCATCATTCTAGCAGAATGTGTTCTGATGTTATTTACCAAGGCAGCCATTTTGCACAATCACTCAAAAAAAACTTTCAATTTTATGAAAAATGTATTGCTTTATAGTACAGTTTGGCATGATGGCAATTTACAAATTTTTAAATGACATTTTCTTTAATATTTGTCAAGAAGTTATATAAATACATGATATTTCGTCTTGAAGCTATACTTTTAACTCAATGTAATATATTCACATACCACTATTTGCTTTGTTTGTATCAGTTTTGTTTTAGTTTTATATATTTTTCTTTGGTATACACTGACTGACATTTAGTGAGGTATTATTGCATTATAAACAACTGGCCTTAAAAATGATGCCATTTTGCATTTCTTCTCAGATGAGTCTGTACCATTTCTGATCGTTACAAATCAGGATCACTTCACAAAGACTGACCTTGGAACATGGACACTCACTGTTATTCCTGTTATTGGTGCTCAGTCGCTTGCAGGATTGGATGCACATGTTGCAACTGGTCAGCTTTATTTCTCAGACTCAGTGCAGAAAAAAATATTCCGTTCATCGATGGACGGCTCGGAAATTATGGAGGTAGGGTTCAGATTTAAGAATTTGTTGCAAAACCAATGTGAAATAAATATACTGTATATTGTTTAAGGGTGTAGATGCAATTGATTTTAAATGCATTGAAGCTCGTGATTAATTTTCTTTAAAGCTGTATTATGATCTGAAGGTATGATGAAGTAATGACACAATCTCGAATTTGTCTGTTTTCATATTTTGAAAGAGTGGTCAGAAGTTATAGTACCAGATTAGTGACTAGTTTCTTCCAAGTTGTGGAATAATATTCCAAAGATGTACCAGTTATGTTATTCATGTGCTGTATATATAACAGTATATATTTCATGCCTTACAGTTGAAATATTTTCCATTCGTTTAGATCCTGGGGTCAGGTATTAGTGTTGTGGAAGACCTTGCTGTTGACTGGGTAGGATTGAATCTTTACTGGAATGATTACACTCTAGAGACAATAGAAGTAGCCAGACTAGATGGAAGCAATCGAATGATCCTTATCAGTGAAAATGTATCAAATCCCCGTGGCATAGAGCTGGATCCAAGGGATGGGTAGGGCTGGAATTATATTCTTTGCATACTGTATGAATATAAAATGTATGTATTGATATGTACATTTTATTACAACTTTCAGAATTGTTAGATTATATTAGTGTCATTATATATAAATTTATTTCATAAAATCATGTATCTTAACATATAATGTGAGATCTGAATGTGGACACTTTGATATCTCTGTGGTATATTAGCGTCAATTTATAATTATAATTTAATGTATTTACCTCGTATTTCGCAATCCACTTGGTTTGTGCATATAGTTGAGTGTTAAATTCCATTTTCCTGGTGGGATTATTTGTGCACCTTGAGCCCATACCTTTGACATTGTTCTATCCTATTTTGGCCAATGAGAGCATAGCCAGGTGGGTTGGGTACTGGTGAATGAGAGCAAGTTAAAAGTTGCTGTTAATCACAGCCTACGATTGATTCATGAATGGAATCAGTTATAATTGTTATTATTGATGGCCTATATTCGATTTCCGATAGGAGTGATTTTAACTCTAACCTGTTACATTATTGGTGTCATTTTATATATACACACATAAACACGCAGGCAAATATATAAGATATAAAAGTAGCATGTCAGCTGATGAACCAGGTAACTATGGATGTTGGTTTGTAGAAAAAGGTATTTGCTTTTTTTGACTTGTTATATTTTTTAATCTGTGCTGGTTACTTTCCAGGCAGTTATTATCTGATTTCTTCAAAAAAGTTTATGTTCTGGTTTTTCTTCGCTGAACGTTTCATCTGGAAGATATCTAAAACATTGCATTTATATTCCGTAGAGCACGCCTAATGTTTTGGACAGATTGGGGCCAGAATCCTAAAATAGAAAGAGCTGGAATGGATGGAAGTGATCGTACAGTTATTATATCTGAGAAAGTGTACTGGCCAAATGGTTTATCGATAGACTATCCCAACAGACGGCTTTACTTTGCTGATGCTAGACTCGATTATATTGAATTCTGTAATTATGATGGCTCGGGAAGAACACAAGTTTTAGTTAGTGATCACGTAAGTGGTATCATTATCTCATCTACATGGTACTGTTATGGATAACACAAATAATGGAAATGTAAAGTTACCATTGTTTATACATACCTTTGTCACAATTATTTATTTTATTAATTTTATTTGCATCATTTATCACATTAAACCAATAATGGCTTCATTGGTGTTGTTATCAACAAAAAATAATTCAGCTTAGAGAGTTTTCATGAGGAAAGAATAAAACTAAAGCTGATCTGCCTTTTTTTGAGTATTAGACAAACCAAATTGTGTTTTCTCATTCTTTGGAGTTAGCAAGTGATGAATATAGATTGTTGATTTATCGTATAAATCAGATTATGTTTGTTGCTAGAATATATGCGTTGTTGAAGCAGGTGTTGAAACAAACTCTATATCATCTATAGTTCCTTAGACATCCACATGACCTAGTTGTATTTGAGGATGAAGTAATATGGACAGACAGAGCGGCCAACCGTATCAGTCGATGCAACAAATTTAACAGCACAGATCGACAAGTTATAGAAGCACGAATGATAAGGCCTCTAGGATTAGTTGTCATTCATCCTGTGCGTCAGCCAGCGGGTGAGTTACATTAACATAAATATTCAAGTTTGATGGGAAAGGTACAGACACATGACCATTCCAGTAAAGAAAAAAATTTATATTCCAGATGTACAATTTCCTTGGATGCAAATTGACTCTTATACCTTATTTCTTTCATTAATGGTTGATAATTGTGAATCTTTTAAATGATATGCATCCATAATTTTTCATGTGGTTGACACCTTTATAGAAAACTGTCGATAACATCTGACTGAAAATGAAATAACGAACAAAGGAAAATATAAATGTAATATAATGTAAAGCAATATAAAAAGACAGATTTCAGAAAAGAAATTAAATTTTCAGCATCTAATCCATGTGAGAAAGCCAGATGCAGCCATCTTTGCCTCTTGTCACCCAAGGAACCACAAGGCTATAAATGTACTTGTCCAGTAGGAATGGAACTGTCACGTGCAGGAGAAATATGTGTACAAGGTCAGCTGTCTTTTTTGTGTGTCAGATCTGTCTTTTTATAATAAGAATAGAACTTAAGTATTGGCCATTGACTTGATTTATTTTTCAACACTTGTATAAGATTTACCGAAATGAAAAAAGGGTCAGAAGCTGCAAATATGGACATGATCCTCGTGAATATGTGGGTGGGTGGGTAGATCAAAAGGTTGCAAGCAGAAATACATGAGAGTGATGCATATCAAACTTCTCACAAACAATCTCCCAACTCCTGAAAATGAGTTATAGAGAACCTTCTTGAGAGAATCAACCATGCAACAAATTTAGAATTGTGCCAGTTGTATAGGCAACTGCACACCATATCGCCCTGAAAATTACACAAGCAGTGAGATTCATTTCAGAGTTAAAATGAAATTTGTTTTGGGATGTGATACATTGATTTAAGTATTTAACATAATAAATTGTGATATATGATAAAAGCAAAGACAAATCCTCCTCCTGCTTCGCTATTAAACTAAGGCAAAAGAAATTTTACATTGTAGAAAATACCACAGATTGTATTTGTTTTTTTTAAAGGCGTCATTTGAAAAAGTGTAAATTTCAAATCTTAATACTTTAACAGCTTATTCTTACTGTTTTCAGCCAACACAAAATATCTACTGTACAGCAGTGATGACGGAATTTTAGGTCTAGATCTGGCTGAAGATGCCAAACATCCGCTTATACCAATCAGCAATGCAAAAGACACAATAGACTTTGATTATGACAGTGAAAGGGAGAAAGTGTACTACATTCAGAAGACTACAGAAAATAATGTATGACAATTTGCATATAGAATATGACAATAATGTACTTAATATAAAAAATAATGTATGACAATTCGCATATAGAATATGACAATAATGTACTTAATATAAAAAATAATGTATGACAATTCGCATATAGAATATGACAATAATGTACCTAATATAAAAAATAATGTATGACAATTCGCATATAGAATATGACAATAATGTACCTAATATAAAAAATAACATATGACAATCCGCATATAGATTATGACAATAATGTACTTAATATAAAAAATAATGTATGACAATTCGTATATAGAATATGACAATACTGTACCTAATATAAAAAATAATGTATGACAATTCACATATAGAATATGACAATAATGTACCTAATATAAAATGGTAACAATGCTACTGAAATCAAATTTGTCCTTGTTAATATCTTTGAGATCAGTAGGAATGTTTGATTTCATGTCATCATTAAAAGATTCATTAACGAAAAGGGTCATATGAATGGTTAGGGTCATAGGAATGTTAAGGGTCATATGAATGGTAAGGGTCATAAGAATGGTGAGGGTCATAAGAATGGTAGGGGTCATAGGGTCATAGGAATGATAAGGGTCATAGGAATGGCAAGGATCATAGGAATGGTAAGGGTCATAGGAATGGTAGGGGTCATAGGATCATAGGAATGGTAAGGGTCATATGAAAGGTGAGGGTCATAAGAATGGCAAGGGTCCTAGGAATGGTAAGGGTCATAGGGTCATATAAATGGTAGGGGTCATAGGAATGTTAAGGGTCATAGGAATGTTAATGGTCAACAGAATGGTAAGGGTCATAGAAACAGTAGAGGTCATAGGAACGGTAAGGGTCATAGGAATGGTAGGGGTCATTGGAATGGTGAGGGCCATAGGAATGGTAAGGGTCATAGGAATGGTAAGGATCATAGGAATGGTAGGGGTCATAGGGTCAGAGGAATGGTAAGGGTCATATGGATGGTAAGGGTCATAGGAATGGTAAGTGTAATAGGAATAAAAGGGTCATATGAATGGTAAGGATCATAAGAATGGTGAGTGTCATATGAATGGTAGCGGTCATAGACACGGTAAGGGTCGTATGAATAGTAAGGGTCATAGCAATGGTAAGGATCATAGGGTCATAGGAATGGTAAGGGTCATAGATATGGTAAGCGTCATGTGAATAGTAAGGGTCATAGCAGTGGTAAGGATCATAGGGTCATAGGAATGGTAAGGGTCATAGGAATGGTAAGGATCATAGGGTTATAGCAATGGTAAGGGTCATAGAAATGGTAGCGGTCATAGACATGGTAAGGGTCATATGAATGGTAAGGGTCATAGGAATGGTAAGGGTCATATGAATGGTAAGTATCATAAGAATGGTAAGGGTCATAGGAATGGTAAAGGTCATATGAATGGTAGGGGTCATAGGAACAGTAAGAGTCATAGGAATGGTAAGGGTCATATGAATGGTAAGGGTCATATGAATGGTAGGGGTCATAGGGTCATGTGAATGGTAAAGGTCATATGAATGGTAAGGGTCATATGAACAGTAAGGATCATATGAACAATAAGGTTCATAGGAATGGTAAGGGTCATAGGAATGGTAAATGTTATAGGAATTTTAAGAGTCATATGAATGGTAAGGGTCATGGCAATGGTAAGGATCATAGGGTCATAGGAATGGTAAGGGTCATATGAATGGTAAGGGTCATATGAATGGTAAGGGTCATAGGAATGGTAAGGGTCATCTGAATGGTAAGGGTCATATGAATGGTAGGGGTCATAGGGTCATATGAATGGTAGGGGTCATAGGGTCATATGAATGGTAAGGGTCATAGGAATGGTAAGGGTTATAGGAATGGTAAGGGTCATATGAATGGTAAGGGTCATAGGAATGGTAAGGGTCATAGGAATGGTAGGGGTCATATGGTCATATGAATGGTAAGGGTCATATGGATGGTAAGGGTCATATGAATGATAAGGGTCATATGAATGGTCTGGGTCATAGGAATGGTAAGGGTCATAGGAATGGGTGGGGTCATAGGATCAGTAGAGATCATAGGAACGTTAAGAGTCATAGGAATGGTAGGGGTCATTGGAATGGTAAGGGTCATAGGAATGGTAAGTGTCATAGGAATGGTAAGGGTCATAGGAATGGTAGGGGTCATAGGAACAGTAGAGATCATAGGAACGTTAAGAGTCATAGGAATGGTAGGGGTCATTGGAATGGTAAGGGTCATAGGAATGGTAAGTGTCATAGGAATGGTAAGGGTCATAGGAATGGTAGGGCTCAAAGGGTCATATGAATGGTAAGGGTCATAGGAATGGTACAGGTCATAGGAATGGTAAGGGCCATATGAATGGTAAGGGCCATAGGAACAGTAAGGGTCATAGGGTCATATGAATGGTAATTGCCATTGGAATGGTAAGAATCATAGGAAAGGTAATGGCCATAGGAACAGTAGAGGTCATAGGAATGGTAAGGGTCATATGAATCGCATGGTTCATAGGAATGGCAAGGGTCATATGAATGGTTTACTCTTCTTACTATTATGTACAAATTATAATTTTCATGACCTGATATCTAATTCAACAGTAATGTAAATACCAATTAATAATTTAGCTCCAAACTAGGTGCTGAAATTATTATTCATATAAACAATTCATGATAATAAACATCTTATTGCATATAAACACTGTATGTGAAATGTAGTTTCATTTTAGAATTATCTGTTCATTTTATATCAGCAGCTATTCTTAAGTGTGTTCATTTCTTTCCGCAGGCGACTGTGAAAGTTGCTGAGATGTTCAACCACAGTAAGGAGGTGAATATATTGCCCACAGTTTTCTCTAGTTCACCAAACTCTATAGCTCTTGACTGGATTTCACAAAACCTTTACTGGGCAGATTACATCACAGGAACCATTCAAGTCGTCAAGATGTATGGTGATCAACATTATCGTAAGGTTTTGCTGAGTAACACGGGAAAGAACACTGATTGTGCGAAACCTGTTTCCATTGTTGTAGATCCCTTGGAAGGGTAAATATTAATTTCTTTCATAAAACTCTTGTAATTTCTCTAGCAGTTGGGATTCTCTGTTGTAATTAACTTAAAATGCAAAAAGCTATAAAAAGGAGTAGTTGTTGTTGTCTTCATCATAAATTTAAAAACACTTTCCATAACTTGAAATCATTACTATAATGACAAATTATGACATCACATAGACAGTCAGTGACATCCACTGATTACTTTTTTTTCTGTTTTAAAATTTAGCATTCTAGTGTGTCTATATATATATCTTCAGGGTATTGTACTGGGCTGACCACGGTGGCACTGGACTTCGTGCAAAGATTGGGAGCATGAGGATGGATGGTTCAAAGGTTGAGATCGTTAATCAGAGGCGAGTGGAATATCCTGACTACCTCGTACAAGATCCTGACACCAGAAATCTCTTTTGGTCTGACAGCGGACTAAAACTTGTGAGTAACCAGCATCCTGCTCTCCTAACATAATGGAATGTTCAAATTCTGAAATGTTGTGAAATCTGTAAATTTTCTCATATTGAAAACAATAATTTGGCAAAATCAAACGATTATAAAAAAGTTAACATTAGAAAATCAAGCATGTTTTTACCCATCCAAAAGTTTTTTCACAGAATTTTGATTGCTGTCTAATGACAAATTATTCAAATCACCCAATATGTTTGCATTTCCAGGTTCTATAATATTGTTACAGCGAGCAGTGCTTCCAATCACTCGCTAGCTATGAATGAAAACGTTCTATAATAGCATGACAATGAAACAGTAAATTTGATTCATTCCAAAGCATGCATACAAAATACAGAGTTTGACATGCGATTCTTTACTCCAACCATAGACTTTCTACTCCAACCATAGACTTTCTACTCCAATCATAGACTTTCTACTCCAGTCATAGACTTTCTACTCCAACCATAGACTTTCTTCTCCAACCATAGACTTTCTACTCCAATCATAGACTTTCTACTCCAGTCATAGACTTTCTACTCCAATCATAGACTTTCTATGAAATCTTTTTTCATTACACATTGATCTTCGTCCCAACTTTTGTTTCCTCCGATACGTCTCTTTATGAGAAATATTTATTCTATATATATGTATATATGTATATATGTGTATGTGTGTGTGTGTGTGATGTTGGTAAGTGTTTGCAGTTTAAATATTTTTGTATGAAACTCTACCTTGACTTTAGGGACAAAGCAAACTCTTTTGTCTGTATACAAGGACCAGTTTCCAGAGAAACAAATTTGATTAGGGTATCTTCATTACAATGGACTAATCTTCTTGGAGATCATTTCATTCTAAAATTCCATTTGTTTTTGTTTAAGATTATGGAATGGACTTACAACGACAGACAGATCATAACAATAATGGAGGACCTTGGGAAACCTACCGGTCTTGCTGTGTTCAGAAGCAAACTTTACTATGCAGACGCTGCCTATGAATCTATCACGATAGTCGACTTATTAAACAAAAACAACAAAAGAGTGCTGAAGGCAAATGTTCCAGGACTTTTAGCAATTAAGTTGTTTTACGACAGACATCTTGAAGGTAATGTTTTTGGTCCAGTACTATCTTGCAAAGGAAAATTATGTCTTCTAAAAAAGGATTAATATTGCTTGTAGGATTGGGAAACGAAAGGCCCTGTGAAAGGCTCTGTAAAAAGGAGCATGTTCCCTTTCTAAGTACTATATACAGTTGCATTAAGTACTATATTTGGTGGTATTAAGTACTATATATGGTTGGATTAAGTACTATATATGGTTGCATTAAGTACTATATTCAGTTGCATAAAGTACTATATACAGTTGCGTTAAGTACTAGATACGGTTGCATTAAGTACTATATATGGTTGCATTAAGTACTATATATGGTTGCAGTAAGTACTATATTTGGTTGCATTAAGTACTATATATGGTTGCATTAAGTGCTATATACAGTTGCATTAACTACTATATTCAGTTGCATTTAGTGCTATATATGGTTGTATTAAGTACTATATACAGTTACATTAAGTGCTACATATGGTTGCATTAAGTGCTATATATGGTTGCATTAAGTACTATATATGGTTGCATTAAATACTATATTCGGTTGCGTTAAGAACTATACATAGTTGCATTAAGTACTATATTCGGTTACATTAAGTGCTATATATGGTTGCATTAAGTACTATATACGGTTGCAGTAAGTACTATATTTGGTTGCATTAAGTACTGTATATGTTTGCATTAAGTACTATATACAGTTGATTAAGTACTATATTTGGTTGCATTAAGTACTATACATGGTTGCATTAAGTACTATATACAGTTGCATTAAGTACTATATTTGGTTGCATTAAGTACTATATTCGGTGTCTGTGATCTATGGGCAATTCATTCCATGTAGCTTGGCCCTTGTATGCAAAAAGAATGTTGTCCATATGAATTCATTTAAACAGTAGGAACTATGAGAAGGTGAGTGTCAGAAGAGGAGCATAAGTTCTAGATAGGGTACACAGTAAGGTGAGGTCATATTGGACTGGATCCAATAAGTTCTTGATGGGTATACAGTAGGGTGAGGTCACATTAGACTGGATCCAATAAGTTCTAGATGGGGAATACAGTAGGGTGAGGTCACATTAGACTGGATCCAGTAAGTTCTAGATGGGGTGTACAGTAGGGTGAGGTCACATTGGGCTGGATCCAATCAGTGAAAAGCAGCATAGTGAATAGATTTTGTGTTGATTCTGGATTCAGCAGGTGCACTGTATACACTTGCATTAAGCACAATATACAGTTGCGAAGACACAAATGCATCCATTACTGAAATTTGACCAATAGAATATTTTGCACATTTTTATGCGCCTCAGTGTTCATGTTCGCTGCAGAGATGAGAACATTTAATATTAGCAATATTTTGTGTTTTTTATTTTGCATTCATGATCTATTGTATTTTTTTATTTTTTTATTTACTTATTTATTTTTTTATTATCCAGTCAAGGTATCAAATCCCTGTGCAGTTAATAATGGTGGATGCAGTCAGCTTTGTCTTAGAAGTGGTCCAAATGAGATAGCTTGTCAGTGCGGCACTGGCTTTCTGTTTGACGGCTATGCAAACTGCACAGGTAATACTGTTTTATTAAGAACATATAACCATGCATGGTAAAGGAAATATTCATGTCATATTGCATAACATTGCATATAAAACATGTATCGTATACTTTATTCGCATTTATTTAAATGTTTTAGTGTCAAACTAAAGGTTATATCTTCAACAGTTCTTTAGCGATCTGGATTTTGTAGTGGTAAAAATCAGAAGTCATTAACTCTCTACTTGTTTACAAAGTTAGACTTTCATTAAACTTCCACAAATATTTTTTGCCTGAATACAAATGCAGACATATTGGTGCCAGAGATAAGTCAAGCAGCAACAAATGTTTATTAGCAGATATATGGTCTTCTGGTAAATGTTGAACCAAGTCAAACACATGAATATTTCTCTCAGCTAAAAGTTTTAATGTACTTAAAAGAAAAAGATGAAGGTGGTTATCATTTAACTGAATTTTTTATCAAAAAATCAGTAGGTACACCACTCCCTTGATAACTAGTACCCTGATAACTCGCGAGCCTGCTTATAACGTGGGGTCAGGCATGGATCCCATTTTTTAAACCAGAAACTACCCCAAAAATTGATCCCTAGTTGTTGAACTTGAAGAAAATTGCGATCAGAATTGGTAACGGAAACTTTGATGTATTGCTTGTTTTATCATCGAAAACGATAGATAGGATGTGGAAATTTTAGTCAACACTATGAAATATCAAACTTAAAAATAGGTCACACAATTTTTTACAGTTTCTTTTCAACAGGGTTTCCATGCTACTGGGAAATTGGGAAAAAGTTGGTAGAAATGATAATTTTTTCCCAACCATGAAAAGTTCTTGAATTTTGCAAATATTGATGAAAGTCTGGAAAAACCCAGGAATTTTCCATCACAACTTCATGCCCGAAACAATTACGCAACTGAGTCATAACTGAACTGATCATGTGTTAAATTTATTGAGTTCTAATCAGAATATTAGGAGGTTGCAGTATGGATCATTTGGGTGCTTGCCATAAAATATTTGTTGAGACAATCCAAATGCTCAGTGGATTAGATTCATCTGGTAGTTTTTTTGTTTTACAGACAGTTCGATATCCATATCTTTTTTTATATGGAACAAATGAAAACCAGTCTAGCATCACAAGAGGCCAACATGCTGGCGTTAAAGCATATCTGCTTAGCGGATGGGCTAGCAAATTTAAACGTTGTAAAATCAAGTTATACCTGCATGAAATCGATATGAAAATTATTTATTTTCTCAGAAATTGCAAGTATTAAAATTGTTATGTCTTTAATCCACTGAAACATGATAAAACTAATGCATTGATGAAATTTGAGCTTGTGCTATCAATTTCGATTGCTAGTCGAGCAAATAGAATCTCACAACCATCATTTTCAAATGCTAGTATTGTACGAAATTTTTTTAATTAAAATTGTATACTGGTTGTAATAAAAATACAAAAACAAAAGAGCACAAAATTTTCTATATTTATTCTGAGACCAACTTCCATATATTTGTTGTATGACATGACCCCCATGTTGACATGTGCTCTCTCACACAGGGAGCATATGAAGCAGGGAACCAGATTACTCTGCTTGATGAATCAGACTGGCTAAGTTTCTTTTAGTTGTTCTCAAAATAAATATGTTGAGAATTATATGTTCTTTCTGGTTTTTCCAAAACGTATCAGACTTTCATTTAATGTAATCGGAAATTTTGTACAACAACATTAAAAAGGAGTTGGTTGTTGATGTAACAAGATAACCGGGTGGGATATTTCGGATTAACAACAGAACACATAATGACGACACATATATATGATTTAATGTGGCGATTTATATGAATAGTGGATTATGAAGATGTGTGCGTATTTATAATCCAAATATTGGATCTATTTAACATAAAAAATGCACAGTTTCAAAGATGGAAAAAATATACAAATAAATTAGTTCAGTAACCCTAAAATACAGGATAAATGATTTCACAAATGATTCAATAATGGAAAGATGAATATAGTTCACTCAAATAGTAAACAATGTAAGTCTTTACACATAGTAAAAAAATGTATTCGCTCAGGTAGCGAAATTATGTCACTAAACAAGAACGGATATACAATCTATCCTTCCAGTCCTGAATAATACACTGGGTCTTACTAACCCAAAATTAGCATACAGCTAAAAATACGTGTGGAGATGCACTCCGTCACCCGTGCACCTTATCCGCTCCACAGCTCCTCTGAATCAATTTCACAACCAATATAGACTCCGGACCCTCGGAATACTATGATCACTTGAAACATTAGACCCTCCGGACACTTGAAATATTAGACCCTCCGGACCCCCTGGTCCTTTGACGGCTCTACAGCTGGGTCACCTTAGTCACTCTTGACATTCCGGACGCTAGACATTAGACGCTCCGGCACCTTAAACGCTCCGGACACACGGACGTTTCTACCCTCTGACAACACCGGACACCCCGGATATTCCTACCATCAAAAACTCAGCTGAAAATATACCCGATACAGTGTACTACACTTGATACAGACATAACGTAAGGACATTATACATGGTAAGTTAAAAAGATTATATTATTATGGCAATTACAAAACAGAGGTTCAATAGTAAACCTAACCCTGCTTGATAAGACAATAGTAAACAACTTTTTTAAAAAAAAATGTAACTTTACATTACCAATACAAATCCTGCACTACGTCGCAACAAGAATAAAAAATGCACTCATTATGGTATGTAAAGAAAACTATAACAAACATGCAAAGGCAAATATGGTAATACACTAGTTATCACTTAAAACCCAAAAATTACCTACCCCTACAGCTGGAGTTGTGCGAATCCTTTAAGCAGGCTGCTTGCTGACAAAACCATTAGTATTGTAAAGGTCCTTTACATGTAGTAATGTATTTATACCTTTAGAATTTTCGTTATTCTTTATCAAAGGCACCTTGCACATGTGGCACAGGACGAATCGTACTCACGATTTCGAAATACATAGACCATATTATAATCACCCTCGGGTATCGTTGTACAGAGAAAAAGAAACGAAACCTGAGTACATGTATTTAATTAACAACATTTACACCATTCCGTGACAGTTGATACCACGTGACTATTGGACCTCCAATGTCACTGTGTGAGAGTTGTGAATTCATGTGACTATTAACACAAATGGCAAGTACCAGGTAAGGTTTAATCTATGCCAAGTTTCGTCTAGTCTGTGAGCAGATTAAAGACATAATGATTATAATACTTGCCGTTTTTGAGAAGGAGGTATAAGTTGATATAACATAGTTTAAATTTGCTCGGCCCACTGGTAAGCAATCTTACGGTGGCGGCAGATTCCAAATATTTTATATATAATTGCTCTGAACCCACACTCCATCCTAAATGTCCAAATGTGAAAAATGGGGTTGGAATATTCTGAGGAAGCATGGATTAGAAAATTTCAAATCTCTGAGCTGAACTTTGGTCCGAAACTATTACACAGTGACATGTAGCTTGAAGCATTGGTTTTAGATCGTAAATAGAACACAGGAGAAATGGGAAATTGTTGTCCCTTTTATTATATATTAAGAAACAATAAGAGCCCATGTATCAATACAGATTATGTAACTGGTTTATTGAACTACAAGAAGACAAGTTGATTTTACAGAAAATTCAGTCCTTGTTTATACAACAATATATAATTTTGAAGGTCTTTTGTCAAAATATAAATGAACCCTTTTGTAAATGTCTTTAAATGATGGAATATTTTAACCAAATTGTCTTAAGGAGTTTTTGTTTGTTGAAAAATCTTGTTTGAGATTTTATTGGCACAAATAAATTCAGGTTTAAACATTTTTCATTACAAGATAAGACTCTGATAATTTGCATTTATTTTTTTCAGACTGTGATAGGAAATGTTTACTTTGTATAACATGTACATATATTGCTCTAGAATTCTTTAGAATTAAAGGCTTGAAAGGAAACAAAATAATGTATGGTCATTATATTATTTCCAAATAAATGCCAATTTATAGGAATATATTCAGATTTTTTTCCTTTGACTCCTTTTGTGGTTTTGTACATGATCATCTTTTCTGACATATATATATAGATATGATAGAACAACACAAGCCCCCAGTATACAGAATATAACATTTTAATTAAATAGGCAATGACATGAAAATTGTAGAGGACTAACGGTTGGATGCACGTCTTTCAGAAAAGTAAATTAAGTTCTAAAATGCAGTTAGCACTTCTGCTTTTTTTATTTATATAGATGCTCTCCAGAATCAATATGGCTTGTCAGTTGGTGTTGACTTGCACTGAAACACTCTCAGGTTCCTTCTGGTCTACTCATGAGTCACACTGCTTTTAATGGTCTCTGTGTGTCATCCAGTCTCTTATACTTGTCTACTCATGAGTCAAATGGCTTTTAATGGCCTCTATGTGTTATCCAGTCTCTTATACTTGTCTACTTATGAGTCACACTACTTTTAATGGCCTCTATATGTCATCCAGTCTCTTATACTTGTCTATTTATGAGTCACACTGCTTTTAATGGCCTCTGTGTGTCATCCAGTCTCTTATACTTGTCTACTTATGAGTCACACTGCTTTTAATGGCCTCTATGTGTTATCCAGTCTCTTATACTTGTCTACTTATGAGTTACACTGCTTTTAATGGCCTCTATCTGTCATCCAGTCTCTTATACTTGTCTACTCATGAGTCACACTACTTTTAATGGCCTCTATCTGTCATCCAGTCTCTTATACTCGTCTTTCACTTTAACTTGTGGAACCATTTATATTATATATGAATGCTATTTTCTCATTGAGGTCCACAATTTTGCCCTTAGCAGATCTGTCTCCTTAGAACCCTGGTTACAAGCCTCTCATAGACTCTCAACTATATGTCCCTTGGACAATCTTTATAAGAGTCACACCTACCCCTGGAATCAAGGCCTTTTAGCTTTGCTAAAAAAAATCTGGACTGCCTGATTTTATGATGTAAGAAAATTTTTAAACATGAGTCTTTACCTGGGAAACACCCAAACCATAAACATACCCAGTCAGAAGTCAGATTTATATAATTGCCATTATTAACACATGCCACTCAAGTGTGCAGAAAATTCTACATTTCCCATTTCCTTTAATGCACTTATCCCTATGAATATTCAACTTACGACAAATGTTTTAACAATTACAAATGCTGTTCCTGCAACATATAAACTCTTGGCATTTTGGTAAGCAAAAACCAATCTTCACCCATGTCCAGTTTTGCATGACATTGTTATCAAGTGATAATCAGTTAAGTCCCAACCAGATGTACTAAAAAACTATCATTGTTAATCATGCCATGGATTTAACCCAGTGCAGAATTGCACACATGAATGCATTATTGCTAAATGTTGCTATGACATCTGCAAAATTCATTCTGTTACATTATGCTAGTAGTTACTTTGTATGTAAATATATAACAGCTTACTAGTCAAATAAATGTTTGATAAATAATAACAGCTTTAAGATGTTAATTGATTGCCTGTATGTACTTATCCTTGAGAAGCATTGTGATCCAATACTATGAACCTCTGACTTTGAATGTTATACTATTAATTTGTTATAAAACATCATGGAATTATTTTTCTTCAGAATCAAGTTCATTTGTTGTGGCAGCAATGGTAGATACTATCCGAGGTTTTTCAATTCACAGAGAGGATCATGCCGAAGCCATGGTTCCCATTACAGGAACAGGTATAATATTGCAGTTTATCAGCATCGTTGATGACATGTTGTATTGACGTATGCATCAGAGAAGAAATTGCTATAAACATATTCGTTTTACAGTTTGTCAAGAGAAGTGGATTCGAGACTACATCCAATTATTGATTGACAGTGTGCAAAAAAATAAAACAAATTATATACATCAACATACATCCAAAAATTGATTGACAGTGTGCAAAAAATTAAACAAATTATATACATCAACATTTACTGTATCCTATAATAATTGATTCTGAGCCAGTGAGCACAATTTTGTAAGACTGTCCTGTCGCCCTTTTCTTAAAATGTATAGGCTTCTCAAAGGTAAAAACAACATGACCTGGCACAACATAAAATGCATGTTTATATGTTAGTATTTGCTAGTTTATCACACTGAATAAAAACTTTTAATTCTTATGTTCCATTATTGAAAGGTACATTTCATTTGTAACACCATGCTATCAGGAAATGACTTAAGTTGGTGCAATGGCTTCTATTCTTGTGTAAACATGATAATGAAGGATTCAGTGACATGAAGATAAATTTTAATGTTCTGAGGAAACCTCAATAAATTGCCACAGGAAATGAAGATAAGCTAAAGCTGGTGTCTGGAAAGCCTGATGTATGTCATTCATGTGGGAAAAAATGTCAAGAAAGTTTAAATACAGAACGTTTTCATGATAATAATGATGATGAGGGTGATGATAATGATGACAAGGGTGATGATAATGATGATGAGGGTGATGATAGTGATGGTGAGAGTGATGACAATGATGATGCGGGTGATGATGATGATGATGATGATGATGATGATGATGATGATGATGAGGGTGATGATGATGATGATGAGCATGATGATAATGATGAGGGTGATGATAATGAGGTTGATGGTATTGATGATGAGGGTGATAATGATGATGAGGGTGATGATAATAAGGGTGATGATGATGAGGGTGATGACAATGATGATGAGGGTGATGATGATGATGATGGTGATGATGATGATGATGATGAGAGTGGTGGTGGTGATGATAATGATGACAAGGGTGATGATGATGATGAGGAGGAGGATGGTGATGAGGGTGATGATGAGGGTGATGTTGATGATGATCTTGAAAGAAGTCTAGCCTTAAGAATAAGAACAGAGTTGTGTTGCTGCAGTACATTATATACATTGACTGTTTACGGGCTGGCTGATTGGGAGATTTTGAAACGAGAAAGATATTGATCTGGATATTAAATAAAAGTTATGGCAGTAGAGTCAGGAGATAATCTTCTGTGATATTTTCATCATACAAGATCATGTGGCGATACTCAGTTGCAATGAAAGGGTACCAAACCTAAATGAAATTGAACTACATAATAAATTACATGAAAATGTACAGATTGGTTTGGAAATATAATGTGCCAAATAGACCAATCTTTCTTTTACATTATCTCAGTTTAAGTGTATACTTAGTGTTCACAAAATAATGAATTGTGAAGAATACACAGTATCACAAAATAATGTATTGTTAGGAATACATAGTATCACAAAATAATGTATTGTTAAGAATACATAGTATCACAAAATAATGTATTGTTAAGAATACATAGTATCACAAAATAATATATTGTTAAGAATACACAGTATCACAAAATAATGTCTTGTTAAGAATACATAGTATCACAAAATAATGTCTTGTTAAGAATACACAGTATCATAAAATAATGTATTGTTAAGAATACATAGTATCACAAAATAATGTCTTGTTAAGAATACATAGTATCACAAAATAATGTATTGTTAAGAATACATAGTATCACAAAATAATGTCTTGTTAAGAATACATAGTATCACAAAATAATATATTGTTAAGAATACACAGTATCACAAAATAATGTATTGTTAAGAATACACAGTATCACAAAATAATATATTGTTAAGAATACACAGTATCACAAAATAATGTATTGTTAAGAATACACAGTATCACAAAATAATGTATTGTTAAGAATACACAGTATCACAAAATAATGTATTGTTAAGAATACACAGTATCACAAAATAATGGATTGTGAATAATACACAGTATATCAAACTTGATCATATGTAAAATGAAAAATAATAATGATTCAGTGTAATAAACCGGGACATAATAACTGAGACTTAGTTTTGTACATGACTACAATGATTTGAAATATTGTAAGTGAAAACGCCAAGTTTCCTATATTTGTCTCTATATTTCTGGATATATTGTACATGTCTGAGATTCTGTTTTTTTCTGTTTCAACAGAGATATTTGCACAAAATGTTGATGTGTATATGAAAGAAAAATATATCTATTGGAGTGACCATAGTGCCAGGGATGGTTTATCTGGAGGAATTCGACGAATCCGAACAGATGGTTCTGGATACTCAGACGTTATAACAAATGGTGTTGGCACGAATGGCATTATGGGACTTGCTGTGGACTGGATAGCAGGTAAGTCAGAACAAAATCAGGAAATGAGCAGATTTCTATTCTTTGCCACCATTTCGACTTTAGCACAAATTTCCTATGACATGAATATTGTCATTTTTGCTGGATATAGAGTCATGTATGAAAATTACTTTGGTTTCAAAGCAAAAGCTCTTCATGAATATTTCGTACAAATATTCTTTCAATAAATTTGCCTTTGAGACTGAATTTGAAAATAATATTTGCCATTTATCACACGTTCCCCTACTAGATGTCATATATCTAGATCAATGAAGCATTCAGGTTCTGAGATTCATGTAAGCATATTATTTTGTAGCCTTATAAATATTGATCATTAGAATACATGCACTGAAATTCGTGGAAATAACTAATGAATAAATAACATTTTATGGCAGCGAAATGTTACAGGAAATAATTTCTTTCTGGTTATTTATATTCTTTAAGTCTGGTAGTCTAAATCATTCTTTACGAAAGATTTTACCTTCTTATAAATATGTATTTACTGGAAAAGGTATTGATGCAATATTTATTGTTTATAATTATTTTAAACATGTATGTGTCAACAGTGAAATATGAACATGTCACTGGAGACATGTGCTTGTTATTTTAGAGATATGTACATGTCACTGATCACATGTGCTTTTTTTTTAGAGACATTTACACATCACTGATTACATGTGCTTTTTATTTTGGAGACATATATGTATCACTGATTACATGTGCTTTTTATTTTGGAGACATGTACGTGTCACTGACTACATGTGCTTTCTATTTTGGAGACATGTACCTGTCACTGATTACATGTACTTTTTATTTTGGAGACATGTACGTGTCACTGATTACATGTGCATTTTATTTTAGAGACATGTATGTGTCACAGATTACATGTGCTTTTTATTTTGAAGGTTTTGCTGTAATGTTGGATTGTAAAATATCTTGTAATGTGGTTGGCCTTTGATTTCTTCATTAATTTTTTCCCATAAATATAATTCATAATGATGATTAGAGGTTGTTACATTGAATGTAGAGTATACTCAGTTTTTTGTATGTCACATTGAATGTGGACTATACTCAGTTTTTTGTATGTCACCTTGAATTTGGACTATACTCAGATTTTTGGATGTCACATTGAATGTGGACTATACTCAGGTTTTTGTATGTCACCTTGAATGTGGATTATACTCAGTTTTTTGTATGTCACATTGAATGTGGACTGTAGATGACTCATTCCACACTGCATAGATATTTATCTTTATTTTATGTCTTTTGTTATTAGGCAATCTCTATTTTTCAAATGCAATGCGAACCGAAACATATGTAGAGGTTTCACATTTAAATGGATCCAATAGACTGGTCATTGTAAAGGATGAGGAAGGGTCTCCACGGTCACTGGCAGTTAATCCTATCAAAAGGTGAATGGTTTTCTTAAACAGCTGAATCTTATGATATGTATGTATGTATTTATGTATGTATGTATGTATGTATGTATTGCATAGAGATGTAGGTAATACTGCATTTTGTTTATTTATCATTTAATTATTTGTGCATTTAAAAACTATTCCTACAAAATGAAACTGGCAAATATGAATGCAGATTTATTGACAAATGGAAAGAAATTTTCAAGTATTGATTACTTGGAAACAACACATCTTTCTTTGATGTATATATTTATTATAGAATCACACTTATATTGCTTTCAATCTATTCTGTTGCAGACTTCAATAAATACAAATGTTTTCCTAAACTGAATTTTTTTCTTCTGATAATCTTCATAAATACAACCTTTTCCCTAAATTATAATTTCTATCTATGATAATATTCCAATTTGTAGGTACTTGTATTGGGCAGATAATGGGCAGTTCCCAAAGATTGTTAGATCCTATCTGGATGGTAGTAACAGGTCTACGCTTGTTAGATATGGCATAATTAATCCCAGTGGAATTACAATTGATATCAGCACCCACGATGTCTACTGGGTAGATGTTGTTGCAGATGCAGTGCAGGTAAAGCATTATGTGTTATTACCTCTCATATATACAGAGAATACTTACATAACAGGACAGTAGTAACAAGTCTATAATTATGAGATATGGAATTAAAAAAGAAGTCTACTGTGTAGTTGTTGTTGGAAATGCAGGTAACACATTATGTTATTGTAAAAACATTACATACATAGCTTGTTGGTAGTAATAGGTCTGCACTTGTGAGATATGGTATAATTAAGCCCATTGAAATTACAATTGAGTTTAGAAAATGTGATGTCTACTGGCTAGATGTAGTGCATACTTACTGTATATTAATGACACTCACATTTAGGACATCTCATACATAGACTTAAATATTTCCTCTCAACACACAATTAGGTATAATTCTGTACATATTCATTCTTATTAAAAGAAATGTCAAAAATGGCTAGTCTTAAAATATTCTCTTTTCCTTTTTCCTTCATCTAAAAGTGATAGATTTTGGAACATTATTTAGAAGGAATCTTTTCTCATTACAGTTTAAAGGAAGTCTAACGTAGTAAACCTCTTGTTTACAAGTAATTCATTTGAGATCATGATAAGCAAAACTCGTTTTGAAACTAGAATATGATGTGTTTATTTTACAGTTGGTGTCCTTCAATGGAGCAAATAGAAGATATTTTCAGTCTAACCTACCCAATCCGGTAGGAGTGGCAGTATTGGGAAACTATGTGATTTGGGCTGATAGAAATCTCAAACAGGTAGTTTCAGATTCTACCAATTTATTGACTGTTAAATCAATATGTGTATAAATATCTGCATAAAGGAGAATATTTGCATAAAAGGAAAGTTTATCCTAAACCTATTTGCATTCAATTACATGTAAACAATGTTGACAGTCTAGCTCACTTCCATATGAATTTTTCAGTTTTCATTACTTGCATAATATGACCATGTAATTGTGTAGATTATTATTTTGTGTAGTATCCATGTCAATTCATTACATTGTAGTCGTAACCATTGGTATCGCCATCAGAGCTGAGACAGAAGTTAAGTTAAATATATCAAAATGTAATTGCAGATATTAAAAGCGAGGAAAGATAACAGCACAAGGTCCACAAAGGTTGTGAAGAATGGGCTTGCCAATTTGAGAGATATTGCCATATTTGATAACAGCTTGCAACCAACAGGTTTAATTATTTATGTTGATTTTGGTTCAGGATATATTTAAAATGAATTTTAATATTTCATTAGAGACAGATGCCATATAGCTGGTGACTGCTGAATGTGAAGATAAATGTATTTCACTGCCATTTTAAAAGAAACTTAGAAAAAAGGGAGTTGGTATTCATTGACAATTATTATGGAGGTTGGTGCATGTTATCAGCAAACTATCCACAAAAGTCAACAGTGTACAATCTTTCCAATTAGTCAAAATTATTTAATCATGCCAATTAGTGAAAATTATTCAGTCATGTCAGTTAGTTCAAGTGTACAATCGGGCCAATTAGTCCAAAGTAATCAGTCATGCCAATTAGTCCAAAGTATTTAATCATGCCAATTAGTCTAAGTGTACAGTTATGTCAGTTAGTACAAGTACACAATCATGTCTGTTAGTCAGAAGTATACAGTCATGCCACTTATTCAAAAGTACACAATCATGTCAGTTACAATCATGCCAATTAGTCAAAGTGTACAATCATGCCAATTAGTCCAAATTATTCAATCATGCCAATTAGTCCAAAGTATTCAGTCATGGCAATTAGTCCAAGTGTACAATCATGCCAATTAGTCCAAAGTATTCAATCATGCCAATTTGTCCAAAGTATTTAATCATGCCAATTAGTCCAAAGTATTCAGTCATGCCAATTAGTCCAAGTGTACAATCATGCCAGTTAGTCCAAAGTATTCAATCATGCCAGTTTGTTCAAGTGTACAGTCATGCCAATTAGTCCAAGTGTACAATCATGCCAATTAGTCCAAAGTATTCAATCATGCCAATTTGTCCAAAGTATTTAATCATGCCAATTAGTCCAAAGTATTCAGTCATGCCAATTAGTCCAAGTGTACAATCATGCCAATTAGTCCAAAGTATTCAATCATGCCAGTTTGTTCAAGTGTACAGTCATGCCAATTAGTCCAAGTGTACAATCATGCCAATTAGTCCAAAGTATTCAATCATGCCAGTTTGTTCAAGTGTACAGTCATGCCAATTAGTCCAAGTGTACAATCATGCCAATTAGTCCAAAGTATTCAATCATGCCAGTTAGTTCAAGTGTACAATCATGTCAATTAATCCAAGTGTACAATCATGCCAATTAGTCCAAAGTATTCAATCATGCCAATTAGTTCAAGTGTACAATCATGTAAATTAGTCCAAGTGTACAATCATGCCAATTAGTCCAAAGTATTCAGTCATGCCAATTAGTCCAATCATGTCAATTAGTCCAAGTGTACAATCATGCCAATTAGTCAAACATGAAAAAATTCGCCAATCTGTTTTCAATAATTGCAATCTATTACACAGGGATGATCTAACATTTGCCACTTATCACCTTCATTCCTTTTTACTATAGTGAATACACTGTGTGTTAGGTGCAAAACAAAAAGGTGAATTTTTGAAGAGCTTTTCAGCAGCTGTACCTTAAATGACAGAAAACAAAATCTTCGAAGATTTTAATCCAAAATTGCAAATGAAATGATTACATTTTCAGACAAATATCATTCAGAGAAGATATACATTTTTATCATTCCTTCATTCCTTCATTCAACAGTCCTTTAAAGAATAGTACTGCATTCATATAATTTTTCATCATTTACAGTCCTTGATAAAGGAGGTCTATATTTCAATGGTTTTGATTTTAGAAGGAGGCAAGACGAACATGAATAGTGATATATCTTGTCAGCTGATGACTTTGGGGTATCCATGGAAACCTTGTTTGGATGTAGATAACTCTTGTAAGCATTTTATTTCCTAGAAATGTTATTCTCTAATAGCATGCATGTATTGTAAACTGCGCAACTAATTTCTTGCCAAATATTTGTAAAAGAGAATATCCTTAAATAGCAATTGCAGACTATTCAAATCTAGCTGTATTTCAAATGCTGTCCATGCATATTTATTATATTGTATGGATGGGTTATGTTTAGTTCATCTTCGAACAATCCAGACTATTGTTATTTTAAGTGTAAACCATTTGCTTCCATTGGTAAAATTTATCTGTTTTGGACTCAAGCATTTACATTAAAATAATGATTTCATCTTTTTCAGCCAATAGCCCCTGTTCTGTCAATAATGGAGGCTGTGAACAGCTTTGTTTTTCTCTACCCAATAAAACTGAGCCTAGGTGTGCTTGTTCTTTGGGAAATCTAGACAAGGATGGAAAACATTGTGTGTGTGAGTAGGAGAAAAGAAAACATGTTATGATAAGGTTTAGAAGAATAATTACATGATGTTTATTATTGTGCTTTTGTTGAGTCTCTCACGAAATTTTGAATGCATATCATTTAATGTGTATGATTATTATTGTGCTTTTGTTGAGCCTCTCACGAAATTTTGAATGCATATCATTTAATGTGTATGTTTATTATTGTGCTTTTGTTGAGCCTCTCACGAAATTTTGAATGCATATCATTTAATGTGTATGTTTTGGTATGATATTAATCTGGATTGGAATGTAAAAATAAATATCCATTATTGTCACTAGAGATGTAATTTTGCATATTGTTAGAACAAGTTTTGTTCCCTTAGTTAGCAGGAGAATGACTCCATGATTCATATTCTTAGTACAAAATGTAGATAGAAATGTGCTACAGTGATAAATTATACTGGGTTTTCCATTTTTCGAGTTTGACTAAATAGTCAAATAAATGGGCTATGCCATGTACACTTGTAGAAAATTTAGAAACCCAGCAACAAAACAAATATTTGTGGTATTTACTTCCACTACTTGTAATTATCAGCACCATCTGAATTCCTGGTATTTGCTGCCGAGACGGATATCCGGAGCCTTTCTTTGAATCCAAACATCACGTCATCTCCTTTGCCTGCCTTATATGGTTTGAATGGAGCAGTAGCCCTGGATTTCGACTTTACAGAAAACTATCTGTATTTCTCTCAAGTTGGGGCAAAGAAGATTAGCCGGGTTAAGAAGGGATCTACAAAAATTGAAGAAATCAAGATACAAGTAATTGATAGAGGTAAAGTTAATCTTACCATCTGATGATTTCAGTATTTTGAATTGCAACTCTCAAGTATGATGGTTTGGTTATTTGATATTTGAACTTATGTTCTTCACATTTGCTTTGCTAAAATATAAGTATTTTGTAGACCTGGTTATATATTTGTTAGTTATGGCAGGATTGTTTTTTTTTTAAACATTAATTTTGATGCTGATGACTTTATTTATGTTCTCTAAAGAAGAAAATAAAAAAATGTTCATAGATCTACAAGTTTTAAAGATCAGCTAGAATTAATTAAATTTTCAATAAAAGCAAACATAGTTCAGAAAACTATTTTGGTTTACTATGCAGTACATATCTTATTATTTTGACTTTTTCTAAATGTATTTAACTTTATTTTTTAGTTACTGGACAAGCACAAGTAACTGTTGCTGAGGGGATTGCCTTTGATTGGATAGGGAAGAAAATTTATTGGACAGATGTTACCGCAGGGAGAATCATCAGTATGAATCCGGATGGCTCATCAAAAGTGACGCTTGCAAATGTTTTGTCACCGAGAGCCATTGCAGTTAATCCTTGCAGAGGGTGAGTTCATT
Source organism: Sinohyriopsis cumingii (assembly GCA_028554795.2). Classification (NCBI taxonomy): domain Eukaryota; kingdom Metazoa; phylum Mollusca; class Bivalvia; order Unionida; family Unionidae; genus Sinohyriopsis; species Sinohyriopsis cumingii. Next base: position 56,494,547 of record CM068833.1, on the reverse strand, counting down.
AATTTGATGAAGAACCGTCATCTCTTTTAAACCATACAAAGGCCTTTATATTGCTACTGCTTATGTATACTATGACAGCATGTTTTTTGGGGGCAATGAGCAACGACTGGAATCAAAACCAAAGTCACTGAGACCGAAGCAGTAAAAATTGTTTGATTAGAGCAAGATTTATTCAAACCAATACATAGATGTATTCATATACTGATGTAATAGTTATAGTTTAGCTCACACACACACACACACACACTATTCACATCAGAACTAATACATGCAAAAGACACAGTGTGATATTTTTAATGATATACAAAGTTTGTTTAATCCAGTATGTCGGGGGAGATGGAAAAACTATAGCGCAAAGATGAATCTACATATATTCAATAGACAGGTCAAAACTTAAACAGAAACCCTGTTGCAGAATACTTTTCTTTCTCAGGCCATTATTTTAATTACTCTATCTTGAGTGGCAGAGTCCACAGTCAAAAGTGGAAACTCAAAACCAGAAGAGTAAATGAAACTTATTTGATGTGATGCCCATAATGCTCAGACCACATGCTTGCAATCAAGAAAAATAAGACCAAATAATTTATTTAAAATTATGTTTCTCATTTCTTAACCATATCCTTAATTTTAAAAATGTGCTAACTTTTCTCTGCAAACTATAACTGCCAGGCAGATGTTATTAAGGACAGGATGTATATATAATCATAATTCCTGTAACCTGCTCGTTTCATTTAGCACAAAACTGGGTTTCCTACAGACAAGTGGCAATGGAATAGTCTTCAATGGAATAGCCTTCTTGCTAAATTGGAATATTCCATGAAATACATGATCACATTCAAATTATGATTGCTCTACGGTACTTACAAATGCAGCCTCCCTGAAAGACTAAAAACTTCTTTCTGTATATAGATAGAAGGAGCAAATCTTACAGGTCACCTTATTTTTATGTCCACAATGGGTATGCCTGGATGAAACCAGTTTTCAGTTTTTGCTTAATGATGTAAATATGGACCTCCAGGATTGAAATTAAATCTGAATTTAAAGGTAACATCAACATCTTTTTATTTCATAAGTCAAATCAAGTCTGTTAAGTTTAGTTTTGCTAGTTTCATACCGTTTGTTATTGTCACCTGGTTTCAATTTGTAAGATACAATTTCACCAGTGAAATTTTTCAGGTGCTGTACTTTTAAATTATTACACGTCTAAGTTGTTTTGATAAGGCTGTTTAAATTTATTTGAAAAAAAATCTCCTTATGTTTGTTATATGCATGTGTTTGCATGTTGTTATATGCATGTGTTTGCATGTTTGTTATATGCATGTGTTTGCCTTTCTTCATCATTAAAGAGTAAACAACCAGGAAGTGTGAACAATTTAAGATTGTAGGGGATGGACACAAGACATGTCAATATTGTACAAATTCTCATTGGCACCTTGGTGAGAAATACTTTGTTCAATGTTTTGAAGAAGTATGCTTCAATATATGAGATCAGAAATTTTAAACATAATCCAATATGTTGAATAAGATATTTTAAGCATACTCCATAACATGGAATCAAGAATTTTAAGCACACTCCAATACATGGAATCAAGAATTTAAAGCATACTCCAATACATGGAATCAAGAATTTTAAGCATACTCCAATACATGGAATTAAGATTAAAACATACTCCAATGCATGGAATCAAGAATTTAAAGCATACTCCAATACATGGAATCAAAGATTTTAAGCATACTCCAATACATGGAATCAAGAATTTAAACATACTCCAATACATGGAATCAAGAATTTCAAGCATACTCCAATACATGGAATCAAGAATTTAAAGCATACTCCAATACATATAATAAAGAATTTTAAGCATACTCCAATACATGGAATGAAGATTAAAACATACTCCAATGCATGGAATCAAGAATTTAAAGCATACTCCAATACAGGGAATCAAGAATTTAAACATACTCAAATACATGGAATAAAGAATTTAAAGCATACTCCAATACATGGAATAACAAATTTTACTATGCACATTTTGTACTAATACATGGAATCAAGAATTTTAAGCATACTCCAATACATGGAATCAAAGAATTATAAGCATACTCCAATACATGGAATCAAGAATTTTAAGCATACTCCAATACATGGAATCAAAGAATTTTAAGCATACTCCAATACATGGAATAACAAATTTTACTATGCACATTTTGTACTAATACATGGAATCAAGAATTTTAAGCATACTCCAATACATGGAATCAAGAATTTTAAGCATACTCCAATACATGGAATCAAAGAATTTTAAGCATACTCCAATACATGGAATCAAGAATTTTTAGGATACTCCAATACATGGAATCAAGAATTTTAAACATACTCCAATACATGGAATGAAGAATCTTAAGCATACTCCAATACATGGAATCAAGAATTTAAAGCATACTCCAATACATGGAATAAAGAATTTTAAGCATACTCCAATACATGGAATGAAGATTAAAACATTCTCCAATGCATGGAATCAAGAATTTAAAGCATACTCCAATACATGGAATCAAGAATTTAAACATACTCAAATACATGGAATAAAGAATTTAAAGCATACTCCAATACATGGAATAACAAATTTTACTATGCACATTTTGTACTAATACATGGAATCAAGAATTTTAAGCATACTCCAATACATGGAATCAAAGAATTATAAGCATACTCCAATACATGGAATCAAGAATTTTAAGCATACTCCAATACATGGAATCAAAGAATTTTAAGCATACTCCAATACATGGAATAACAAATTTTACTATGCACATTTTGTACTAATACATGGAATCAAGAATTTTAAGCATACTCCAATACATGGAATCAAGAATTTTAAGCATACTCCAATACATGGAATCAAAGAATTTTAAGCATACTCCAATACATGGAATCAAGAATTTTTAGGATACTCCAATACATGGAATCAAGAATTTTAAACATACTCCAATACATGGAATGAAGAATCTTAAGCATACTCCAATGCATGGAATCAAGAATTTAAAGCATACTCCAATACATGGAATCAAGAATTTTTAGGATACTCCAATACATGGAATCAAGAATTTTAAACATACTCCAATACATGGAATCAAGAATCTTAAGCATACTCTCAACATCCAATCATTGCTTAGTCTCATGGGTGATGTCAAGATACCCTACCCACAATTCCATTCCCACACATAATCTCTGGCCCAAGCCAATCAGACCTTTATACATGAAGTAAAGTCTTGCATTTCGATTTATCTTTTGTCTCTATTGAAAACCCTTGGACCTTTGCTAAGAGTGCCTTGAAGTTCTTGTAGAAAACCATTTGGTTGGTTTTGGTTCATGAAATGAACAACCTTACTTCCTTCATTATGTGGTGGAAATGAAGGGAGAGAAGCTGGACCTTATCCATCCTCAAAGTTGTGTTCATCGGTAACACATATCAACTTTCCTCCTAAAAGCACTGAACATATCATTCATGCATCAGAAATGGTAACATCCAAGATATTGACTTTGGACCTAGAATAAGGCTAGGTAATATCCCAGTTCAGGACATCCATCACGGAGATGGCAACGTTCCTGGACAAAATATATGTTGTAAGTAAAGCTTTCATTCATGACAGGAACAAAATTCCTTCCCTCATGGAAGTTGAAGGTGGATAATAACTGTGAAAAAGTCAGACCTTATCCCTCAGTATTTTGTTAATGTCAATACAGAACTCTTAACATACTGGAGTCTTTCTCCTAAACACATAAAACACAGATCACGTGTTGAAGAAAGCACCAAACAAGACATTTATGTGAGGATATTTATTGCATCTTCTCAGCTTAAATCAGTGGAGTTTGCGATGGTCATTTGCAAGTAGACGCTTTAAGATGGTCAGTGGGAAGTAGATGCTAAAAGAAAGCTCTTCATATCCATCTCATGGAAATGAAAACTATTCTCATTGTCTCCCACACATGGGTGGAACACATCCAAGGAAGCATACTCTTGATAATTTCAGATGATATATTTTTTATTACATAATTTGTTTAAAGTTTGGAGCATATCACCAGACCCGTGCCTTATGGTATGGGAATACCTTCACTGATGCTGTAAATATGAGGAAAGTTTCACATCCGACACATTCCTGGCTGGTGCAATGTCTTTGTGGATGTATTATCAAGGAAATAACAACTGCTCATACAGGTAGTCCAGCCCTGAACCATCTATCGAGGTCGTTTGATGCTTTACCTTTTATCCAGGCCAGAAGTATGGGCAGTCGATATTTGCTCAATCAGCTGTGAGATAATTTCGGTATGTGCTGTCCCTTCACCAAACTTGCTTATCAATATAATTCAGAAAATAAAGAGCACAGACTGTAAATAGTTCTGATTGCCCCACTAAGATGGAAAGAATCCTGGGTCAAAGATTTGCTCGAGTTAGCAACAGATGCATTCAGACTAGACATAGGGACCACCACTCTGCTCAAGCAGTTGATGATCAGTACTAGTCCATACAGCTTTGAGAAATTCCTTCTTCATGTCTAGTTCCTTTTGGGTATGTCCTGATTGAAAAGAAATTTGGAGCATTAAAGGTGGAGAATATCACAAGAGATGAAGATCCTCTACCTTGAAGACACATGAGGGCAAATTTTGTTTTTGTAAATTACTCGAGTCCGGTCAGTGACATGACACCATGCACTCACAAAACCCATTCCCCAATGGCTAACTTCTTTCTCATTCTCTTCCAAGACAAGACCCTGTTCTAATCAAGGGATACCATACTGTAATTATCTCAGATATGTTCAAACATAATGTTGGCTGCAACAAGGAAATCTCTGACTTGTGGTCCAATTTTGACATATCTGAACCAGTCTTACTCCAATCGTTCCAAAAATTCTCTCCTGGGTTTTGAAATGACTAAACTTTATTGTCTGAACCACTGTCTTCACATCACTAAACCAGCTACCATGCAAGACTTGTACCATATGATGATGCTAGCTTAACAGCATGAACAGTGAATGAGATAAATATAATACCCCTGGTTCTGAACTACATACAGTTCAGTTTTGATGGTTCAGTTGTTCTAATGATGCAACCTGCTTTTTTATCAATAGGTTGTTTTCACCTATAAATAAATATTCTCTCTCTCTCCTTGATCGGTCTGTTGAGAGTCACAATCCTGTAGGACTCTGCTCATGCCATCAGATATTACCTGCGACATGGACATTGCTGCAGACGTTAAATACTATCCCTAACGATGAAAGACATAACCCCACAAGCACTGTCTGTTTGGCTAGAGTGAGATAATAAACTTTGATTTTTAACAAGATCAGATGTGACTTAGAAAGATTCCAGCTCATGAAATATAAGCGACTGCCATGAGTGAGGCCATTAATGTAATGTCTGAATCACGGACATACCTGAAACAGCTTACAGGTACGCCAACTCTAGCTTCCATTTGAGTGACATGGCCTCGCTAAGGAGATTACTGTATGTAGTCAGGTTAGTGGTTGCTCCAAAGACTGTAGTGACCATCATCCATTCATGAAAGCATATCGTCCTTCAACCCAGGCATCATTTTACCACTTTTGCTGGATTTGCCTGGAAAACTTTTATGGGTGAAATACTCTAGTGCAGAATCCCACATAAGTGAATACAAGAGATGACCCCAAATAGAATTTTACATCCATAACAAACAATTTGTAGTGCTTCACATGTTATGACTTATCTGTAATCGTTCCAAATGAAGACACAGAATGCAATATATGGAAAGTGAGGATTAAAAACATGTTTATGAAAGTTTTTGTTTAAACTCCATTGTCACCCTGAAGTTGAAGTAGTAGACAAAAATCGCGATATATTTTTATACATTCAACAATGTTGTGTAACTTGCATTCGTCCAGAGAAAAGGAGATACACTTGGTGGTATCTAGGACAGAACGGGCCTATGCACATATCAAAGCATGAAATAGTTGTAACGCTATATAATTTATACATGTCATTCATTGAGTGAAATATACACGAGGAGAGGTTCCTCATTTTCATAGAGTGACTATGCTAGCTGACAGAGACAGAGATAGGATGCTTATCATTTCCTACTCATCTTACCAGTTCTACTAATGCTATTGTGGTTAAGCAATGTATTTTACGGTGAAAGCCATTGATTTCATAAATTATATTTCTCCAACAAAACTTACCTGATGATGTTACTAAAGCAAACCCACAACCTCTTCCACAATGCAAGCATCCTATCATAAGTGAAAACTGATTACATCCAGGTAACCCAGTAGCCACCAAACAGGTTGAAAGCGGAGTTGACCTGTATGATTTTCTTTGTTTGTGTATAGGATATATAGACAGGAGAACTTTTTCATCTTTCATGGAGGGTTGGATTGAAAAATAGCAGTGTACTCTTAATCTAACATTAATGTGATCAGGTAAGTGTTATTGGAGAGACATAAAATAATTGCTACATTGTAAGTAGTTCAACATGTTCTGGATATATTAATATTATTTTATGTTATTGTATACTTACAATAATTAAACGTTATGCAAAATATATTTTGTTTACATTTTTGTGTATGCAGTTGTGCTTTCTTATTGTCCATCATATACTTTTATTAAATTTGATTTCAGTCTTGTATCAGAAATTCAAGTTAATTCTTTTTTTGTGTAAGTCGATAAATAACAGTACAAATTATTTATACAACTGACAGTGGCAGACTCATTAAAGAGCTCTTCATAGTCCAGGCATTCTGGCTTCTAAATTATTGCTTAATTGCCTTTTTAATCAAAATTATGTCTAGGTTGGTGTTTTGGACCGACTGGGGTCGCAGACCACAGATTGAACGAGCTACTTTGGCAGGAAATGAAAGACGCTCAATTGTATCATCAGATCTCGGATGGCCAAACGGTTTGGCCGTAGATTATGATGAAGAGATGCTATACTGGGCCGATGCCTTGAAGTAAGTGTGTTATCCCTGGATTCCACTGTATCATTGTTGTTTCTGTTGTTATGGGGCTTAATGACATTTTTCAGCACATGATAGGCTACTCATGGTGGTCATTAAAACTGGTCAATGAAGAATTGACTGTATAACTTTTCAAATAAATTGATTTTCTCTTGACTGTATTGAATTGCTCATTTAAGTCTTGCCTCACATCTCATTTTCCAACAAAATGATGTGGTGTACGTTCAGGAAATATGTGCGAAAATCAAGTTTTGACATGATAGTTACATTCTCTTTGAGCTCATAATTGTGTTTAATTTTATTTGATAAGTATTTTCAGGTCGAATTATCCACCTATCATCTAAGGTTTCAGTGAACTTTTACATATTTCCATTGTATGATAATATTAAATTTATATTTTGTTACATCCATTGTATGATAATATTACATTTATATTTTGTTACATCCATTGTATGATAATATTACATTTATATTTTGTTACATACATTCATGCTACTATATTTTGCTTACAGTTATATTTTAAACTAAACTGAATTATTTCAAGACTGAACGATTTTATCAGACATTTTGTTTAAACCATTTAAAGATGCTTGTGCATCTAAATATCATCATAATTTTTATTATTATTATTATTATTATTTTATTATTATTATTATTATTTTTTATTATTATCATTATTTTATTATTATTATTATTACTATTATTATTTTATTATTATTATTATTTTATTATCATTTTTATTATTATTATTATTAATATTATTATTATTATCATTATTATTATTTATTATTGTTACTATTAGTGTATTATTATTATTTATTATTATTGTTATTATTTATTATTATTATTATTATTATTATTATTATTGTTATTTTATTATTATTAATATTATTATTATTATCATTATTATTTATTATTATTATTATTGTTGTTGTATTATTATTTATTATTATTATTATTATTATTGTTATCATTATTATTTATTATTATTATTTATTATTATTATTATTATTATTATTATTATTATTGTTATTATTATTGTTGTTGTTGTTATTATTATTAGTTCATAAAGGTAGGATATAACTTTATAATAGCATATACACTGCTTTAGTCAACTCTAGTCTGAGATCAGTGACTTAAAGCATCATCGTCATCAAAGTATTTTATGTAGTTCTGCAATGTCATTTGAAACGAGGTTTACAGGCTTCCAAGATTACCAACTATACCAGTTTGAAACTGCACCAAGAATTAGTCAATGGATTCTTTATAATGCAGAGACAGAATTGAGCGTTCAAACCTAGATGGGAACTATCGGGAGATAATTGTACAGACAACTGTCCACCCATTCTCCGTGACAGTATTCAGGAATCATGTCTACTGGACAGATTGGGTTCTACGTAAGTTGCTAACAACCAACACTCATATGGTGGAGACAGACACTATTATAAAATATGATAGATTGTGGAAAGAAATGATGCCCATTAGGATAAAATGTAAAATAATTACAATGACAGTTACTTCACTGTTGCAATATAGCTTGCATACATGATTTTGACAATGAAGAAATTAAGTGTTCACAGCTAAGGTTTATATGTGTGTATATTGTAAATAATAGAATTGATCCTCACTATTTTGTTTGCAGGTCATGGCATGCAGCCACTTTATTACCTTAATGTATGCAGAGTCAATCATAGATTGAAACAGCGTTATATTTTGTGGCAAGAAAAGGTGGATTTTTATGTCGCACATAAGATCTATTTTAGTTCATATAGACCTGAAAACCTTAATGGAACAATTAACCAGAACTCAATTGAAATCCTTTCAGGAGCAGATGAATCTGCATCAACTAATTTAAAATTATAAGACAAGTAACAGCCATAATTGTTATTTGATTTAATATTATTTATTTAACAAGAAATGCAAACATTGGAGATTGAAGAAATATATATTATGTATCAAGAACAAGACTGTATACGTGAAGCTTGCTATGTATACAAAGTTGTGTCTTTTGTTTGTACAGATGGTATTTACCGAGCAGAAAAACACACAGGAGCAAATATGGTGATAATGGTTGAAGGGATACAGAAAAGACCAATGGGTATAACGGTGTATACCCAATTGCGACAGACATGTGAGCATGCCATCCAATTCTTCATTAGCATTACATTAAAAAATTATTATGGCTTCAAACTTTACTCCTGAAATCCAACATATTGTTCAAGGTAAATAGCATCACATATATCCGATATAAGCAGAAACTGGAAAATTATAATGTTTGCTACAGAGGTTATCTTAATTGTAAAATAATTAAATTCTTGGCTTATTTATGGAAAAAGCTGCTATTGATGAAAAAATAAAATTTTGGGTTGTTATGAACATGATATATTTTAACTATAATGAACATTACATAAAATAAAGAAGTATAGATCAAGAAATATTGCAATATTTGTATGGACATTGTATAAAATAAGTAGAAATCAAGAAATATTGCAATATTTGTATGGAAATTGTATAAAATGTAGTATAAATCAAGAAATATTGCAATATTTGTATGGACATTGTATAAAATAAGTAGAAATCAAGAAATATTGCAATATTTGTATGGACATTGCATACAATAAAGTATAAATCAAGAAATATTGCAATATTTGTATGGACATTGTATACAATAAAGTATAAATCAAGAAATATTGCAATATTTGTATGGACGTTGTACAAAATAGAGTATAGATCAAGAAATATTGCAATATTTGTATGGACATTGTATAAAATAACGTATCAATCAAGAAATATTGTAATGTTTGTATGGACATTGTATAAAATAAAGTATAAATCAAGAAATATTGCAATATTTGTATGGACATTGTATACAATAAAGTATAGATCAAGAAATATTGTAATGTTTGTATGGACATTGTATAAAATACTTATAAATCAAGAAATATTGCAATATTTGTATGGACATTGTATAAAATAACGTATCAATCAAGAAATATTGCAATATTTGTATGGACATTGTATAAAATAAGTATCAATCAAGAAATATTGTAATATTTGTATGGACATTGTATACAATAAAGTATAGATCAAGAAATATTGTAATGTTTGTATGGACATTGTATAAAATACTTATAAATCAAGAAATATTGCAATATTTGTATGGACATTGTATAAAATAACGTATCAATCAAGAAATATTGCAATATTTGTATGGACATTGTATAAAATAAGTATCAATCAAGAAATATTGTAATATTTGTATGGACATTGTATACAATAAAGTATAGATCAAGAAATATTGCAATATTTGTATGGACATTGTATAAAATAAAGTATAAATCAAGAAATATTGCAATATTTGTATGGACATTGTATAAAATAAAGTATAAATCAAGAAATATTGCAATATTTGTATGGACATTGTATAAAATAAGTATCAATCAAGAAATATTGTAATATTTGTATGGACATTGTATAAAATAAAGTATAGATCAAGAAATATTGCAATATTTGTATGGACATTGTATACAATAAAGTATAGATCAAGAAATATTGCAATATTTGTATGGACATTGTATAAAATAAAGTATAGATCAAGAAATATTGCAATATTTGTATGGACATTGTATAAAATAAAGTATAGATCAAGAAATATTGCAATATTTGTATGGACGTTGTATAAAATAAAGTATAGATCAAGAAATATTGCAATATTTGTATGGACATTGTATACAATAGAATATAGGTTGAGAAATATTGCAATATTTGTATGGACATTGTATAAAATACTTATAAATCAAGAAATATTGCAATATTTGTATGGACATTGCATAAAATAGAGTACAAATCAAGAAATATTGCAAAATTTGTATGAACATTATATGAAAGAAGCATCAGTCAAGAAATATTGCAAAATATATATGGATATTGTATAAAATAGAGTATAAATCAAGAAATATTGCACAATTTATATGGATATTGTATAAAATAGAGTATAGAGCAAGGAATATTGCAAAATATATATATGGACATTAGATAATAAGAAAGACTATAGATTAATGAATGTTGCATAATTTATATGGTTTGCTTGATCTTTTTTCCTCAGGTTCTATAAATCCATGTGATGTTTTTAATGGAGGATGCACACAAACCTGCTTCTTAGCACCTGGTGGTAAGACAGAATGTGGGTGTGAGGACAATTCTGACCTTGTCATTGGTTATGATGGCAAAGCCTGTGTTCCTAAAAACCACACATGTGATGCTGATAAATTTGTGTGCAAGAATGGACGATGCTTAAATTTGCGATGGCTTTGTGATAAAGATGATGACTGTGGAGATGGGTCAGACGAGAATTTAAACCTATGTGGTAAGAAATATGATTAGTAAAGCGGATGAATATTGTCAGAGTGAACTACAATATATATTAATGTTGGACAGGTATTATAAATAAAAAAGTAATTTTTTGAACAGTGATTATATTAACATTGGACAGATAGTACAGCTAGAAAATGTATGTTTTGAATAGCAAAATATATTAACATTGGACAGATAGTATAGAGGGAAATGTATTTTTTGAACAGCAATATATATTAACATTTGACAGCATAACTTGAAAAATGTTTTTTTTAAAAAATACAAATGAACTGTTGTTCAAGTTTGCTAATAGAGGTCATAGATAATGCTGAGGTCATTTTTAATATTCCACAGAGATAATGGTCAGACAAGGTTTCAAATTATCATGATAGCTTAGGTATAAAAGGAGCACTGATTTACTTATGAAAAAATTCAGGGTGATCTAGCTTTTTTACATAGGCAATGAAGTACAATATGAGGATATTTCTTTCCATTTAGGAAATAAGGTTTGTGATATGTTTTCTTGGGGGTCATATGGCACTTATCTGCCTGTCTTACTGATTAGGAATTTTAAGAACTAAAGGCTGCTTCCCTTACTCTAGTCTATTCTTGCTTTTATCCAAAATCCTTAAAAGAAGACATGACACCTTTGTCTTTTTTGACCACTGGATTTGTGTTGTCCAGCGAAGGTAAACATGATGGCAAAAGGTAAACTTAAAATTGGAATTTTGGGGTTTCATTTGTTTTTGTTGTTTTGTTTTTATGTCTAAATAAAGTATCTTAAGCTGTCCTACATGGCTAGGTTGGGCCGGATCAGGCTGGGCCGGGCCGGGCCGGGCCATGGATCTGATGCCATACATTTTCTGTGAAGAAATTGTAATAATCATTACCTGATGTAACTTGTCCTTGAAACAATCATCCACCAGTTGTATTAATGTGATACTGGTACTTACTGAATGTTATGGAATATTATTAATGTGATACTTGTACTGTTATGTATATTTAATTTGCATTCTATGTTAGCTAGTTTTTTTTCTTCATTTCATTATATGCTTTGAGGATAAAATAACATTTTATCTAGTAGCTAACCTTGTCCAAAATCAGTAACAATTTTGTAAACAACTTTTTATTTTAGTGTGGATCATTATCTTTAGCTGAGTCAAGGATTGTTACATGCTTAATCGTGATTTTGTTGATGAACTTTCTAATTATCACTTAGATCTTTCTTGAACTTTTGACCCATAATACAGGTTACAATTTTATGTTTTAGTTTAAAATATTGATCATGTTTGATTGAAAATTAGTCATATAAGCTTTAAGATCTTGACAGAATCAGTTGTATTATTGCTGTGCCCAGTATTTCATTTGGGCTGGAATTTTATTTCTTCAGATTATTTATTCACTGGAAATACAAAGTGCTGTTCAAAAATAACATTGTTGGAAATAGAGACTTGAATTTATAATGAAATTTCAAATAAGGATATATTCTTGGACAGTATTATTGTGATCCATCAAAAGACTGCTGGTGCATTTTCACTCCACAGGTCACCAAGGCACATTAGAACTTCCATTGTTGGATTTAATTTGGATTTCCAATAAAGTTTATTAACAACTTTGTTAAGACTTGTGTCTATAATTCTATTAATCTTTGAAATTTAATTTGCAATAGAGTAAGTTTCTTTTTTACATCTTCACTTTCTATACAATGGGAAATAAATTATTTGTTGAATTTTACAAAGCTTGTTGCATGTTACTCTTTTCTATTACTTGTTTTAAGAACACAATTCCGTAAAAGTAATAACTGAATGTAGTGTGAATAATTTTGGTATTAGTGAATGTAGTGGGTATACCACTTTTTGAAAAGAATGTTCATTTTAAATTTGATGCTAATTGGTTTTCTGTATTTACCTACTTCCATGCATATTTCTCAGAATTAACCCTTTGTACTATCAATGAGAAATGGTAAATTCAGATACTTCACAAACCATTGAAGACTGAAACAATTCACAAAGTTTAAACCTTAAACAATATTATGTGGCTGCTTTATTTATTGTATCCTGACTTAGATTATGACAGTAGATCAACCTTTATTCATCGAACAACAATGAACCCTCAGACGATATAATGTTTCCTTAATTGTAAATATGTATTAATAGTATTAATATGTATTAAATATGTATTGATACTTAAGCACAAGCTTTAAATATCATGCAAAGTATTGTAATGAATTTTCCTTATCATTGCTTGCAATGAAATCTTTTCTTTATAGCAACTCACACATGCGGACCAGCATACTTCCGTTGTAACAATGGCCGCTGTTTGCCATCACGGTATCGTTGTGATCATGATGATGACTGCAGGGATAATTCAGATGAAATAGGTTGCGGTAAGATGAACCAATATCAATGATGTCTCAATTGAGATATGTTGTACTCTACATTCTTTTCTTTAAGTTTATCAGCATTGTCAAATTTATTAAAGGTATATTTTAAATCATTGTGACTGTAGTAATTGACTCAACCACTCTTTGTAGATACTGCATTTCTTGCACATGGATATATTGGTTTACAAGATGTTTTGAGTTTGTGACGATGACGAGTCGAATTATAATATCTTTCATGGCAATAACCATGGTTTTCTTATTTCACATAATGACCTGTAACTCTTTAAAGGAAAGCATTATAAAATAATAAAATTTTTTTGGTTGATTGGATAAAGGAGAATTATAAACAATTCAATTATAATATTGTATCTTTGATTTTGTTTTATTGGTTGATAACGTGGTTCATAAGTATTACATTTTCCATTAATTGTATGTTCAATCAAAGAATTCAGTTTTCATTAGTGAATATTACCCCCTCTCTCTCTCTCACTCTCTCTCTCTCTCTCTCTCTCTCTCTCTCTCTCTCTCTCTCTCTCTATATATATATATATATATATATATATGAAAATGTTTTGAAACTTCTCTTTAGAACATCCAACATGTGGACCTGGAAAATTTACATGTGCAAACTCCCGTTGCATTGACAGGGCACAACGGTGCGATGGCATAGATAACTGTCGTGATGGAAACATGACAGATGAAATTGGATGTGGTTTGCGTCTTTAATAATAATCATATCTACCATTTATTATGTATATTTTACCTACAATACAATCATATCTACGATTTAAAATGTGTATTTTAACTCCAATACAATCATATTTACCATTTGTAATGTATATTTTACTTACAAAAATATAACAGATTTGGATGACTTTCAATGTGCTAAAAAAGAAAACTTTCTTGTTTTAAAAATGTCTGAACCATAGAATCTAGAAAATCCACCAACTCTAAAAATCTAAATCTCAAACAATAATGACACAAACTTAGAACATTTCCAGTCAATCTGTCAGAGCTGCAGGTGTCATGCATCAAAATTATATTAAAAAGCAACAAACTTTATAATGTCTACACAGTGACTGATATCCCTCTAAAAATGAGGTGCTTTTGAAAATTCAAAATCTCTTACTAAGATTTTTTTCAGTTGTTATGTTTTCTTTATTATATCATGCTAGGATGGAGTTTCACAAAAGATTGGGCCAGTCTCATTTAATTTCAAAGTAGACTTAGCCAATCTCATTTAATTTTAAAGTAGACTTAGCCAATCTCATTTAACTTCATAATAGACTTGGCCAGTCAAGTTTAATTTCTGAAAAGTTAAAATTAAAATCTTCTTTTCAGAACCAAGATCCTGCCCAGATGGGCAAACAAAATGCACTAACAACAACATATGTTTACTAAGGCGGTATCTTTGTGATGGTGACAATGACTGTGGTGATAACAGCGATGAAAATCCACTCTTCTGCCAGGCTGTGTCATGTCCTATTGGTAAGAAAGATTGTCATGTAAATACCAAGGAAATTGGAACCTGCATAGATACAAATCTTTAATATTTTGTTATGAATATTTTATTTAATTATATCTGATTTAATATATATTTATTTCAATTTAATTGTTTGTTTTTAAAAAATATTATTTTTCATTACATGATATTGTAATGTAAATTTATTCACTATAGATGATACTTGTTTTAGAAAATAGTTTGACCTTGACTGTTAGTTTATAAACACCATGTGTTGATCTAAATCCTGACCTTGTTTCAGAATTTGTAGCAACCTTCGTAAACAAGTTCTATTTTATTTTAAAATGACTGGTTGTTTCCAATGCCATGATTGAACCTTGTCTTTAAGATATAAAATATTTTTTAAACATTTTTTATTTCTTAGAGTAAAAATGATTGGTTTTCATCACTGTCACACTGGGTAAATGTGATCTTTAACAAATATTTGTTTCTATAAACTACCAGAAGATGATCATGTGACCCTTGTTTACATTTTAGAAGGCCCATATAACCCATGTTTTGGAGAATTAATCAGTAGAAGCTCAGCTGTTAAACTGTTAGTTGTATGTTGTGCTGTTTGGAGTTATTTCAAATTACTTGGTTTGGAGTTATTTCAAGTTACTTGGATTCAAAGGGATTAATTCTGTTATTTTTCTGGAAAATACATGTGCTCATGTAATATTGTGGAACAAGGACAGTGTTTTGAGAAAAATTTATTCAGCTATCAGAAACCGGAGTGATAATTCTTGTTTCTACAAGCTACTGTAGACTTCAACACTACAGATTGCAGCATACATCATTTTCTTCCATTTTGGATTCTTCATTGTGATTTGAACATGAAATCAGTAGAACATTTTGTTATTAGGACTTCAGAAATTTTATTCTTGGATAATTCTGATTAGTTTTGCATTTGATTCTATAAAACTGTAAGTTCATATTTTTTTCATTCTTGCAGAATATTTCCAGGGAAATACATTATTGTATTTTTCAAAGCTTGTTGTTTTCACTCTTTCTTGTGTTACTGTTTATTCAAGCCTAAACAAGTGACATAAGAATTTCCAAGTTTAGGGATTTAGATCTCACATAAATGCCAACAAGTTATTTTTGATTTACAATACAATATAAATCACATGTTTATCTATATGGAAAACATTTTCTTGATACCAAAGTTTATTACGCATGTCAGATAGTAGAACATGTCAAATGATGAATGTGTTATAATGTCACATTTTCTGACAGGTTGTACATTTGGGCATGTCTTCGTTAATGCAACAAGGAAACAATATACTGATTTCTACACTGGTTCATATATATATATATATATATATATATATATATATATATATATATATATATATATATATATATATATATATATATATATATATATAAATGCATAACAAAGTGTCATTCTAACTTTGCAGTATGATTATAATACTTGTGATCAAGTTAAATGAAAAACAGTTTCCAATTTATTTCAGGAGATTTCCCTTGTCGAGAGAATCATAAGTGTGTCCCGTTTTCTTGGTATTGTGATGGTGATGATGACTGTGGGACAGGGGAGGATGAACCATCTAACTGTGGTAAGAATCTATATTTCTTGGAGTTATTTATTGTAATCATGGTGCTTACATGTGAAATATTGTGAATATTATTTTATAAAGTTACTGTATGAGCAGAACATAAACTGATTTGAAAACATATTTTCTGAGTGTCTAACATCTGTAACTACCATACTCATCTTACAATGTTTACATGATAAATTAATTAGGATGTGTATTCCTTACCTAAAAGCACAAAGTAATACAAGCTCCCCAAATTGTTCTCATTTGGTAAACATGCTTTAATTGGTGTAATAGATATAATCAAATTGTTCTCATTTGGTAAACATGATTTGATTGGTGCAATATATATGATCAGATTGTCTCATTTGGTAAACATGATTTGATTGGCGCAATATATATGATCAAATTGTTCTCATTT
This sequence comes from Sinohyriopsis cumingii, assembly GCA_028554795.2. Lineage (NCBI taxonomy): Eukaryota > Metazoa > Mollusca > Bivalvia > Unionida > Unionidae > Sinohyriopsis > Sinohyriopsis cumingii. The sequence continues at coordinate 56,477,340 of CM068833.1, read as the reverse complement.
GGTAAACATGATTTGATTGGTGCAATATATATGATCAAATTTGAAACAAATGCCTATTATTTCATGTAATTAAATAAAGAGAAATATCATTTTGTATAAATTTTTATTAATTGGTTAGTATGCAAATCTGTGCTTAACTGTTTTTTCCAAAAATGTATTGAAGTCCACAATCAGACATGCCTGACTGGCCAATTTACATGTGCGAATGGAAAGTGTGTTGCTGGTCACTGGGTTTGTGATGGTGATGATGACTGTGGCGATAACAGTGATGAATCTGAAGATCTTGACTGCAGTAAGACATTTCAGTTTGTCTTCATAGTAAGATACATACATATATGTGGAGCCACAGACACTAATATATTACCTCCAGTGTATTTATTCTTGAGAAATTTAGATTACTCTGCATTTCCTTTGTAATTGATAATGCATTGGTGTGTGAGACTGTTGGTTATCTTCAAGCATCATTCAAATATGTTACATTAATCTCTTGAGGTAATTTACACATGTACATGTATATTGTGCCAATGGTTTAAACATGTACATTTATACTGTGCCAATGGTTTACACATGTGTACCTCTATATTGTGCCAATGGTTTACACATGTGTACCTCTATATTGTGCCAATGGTTTAAACATGTACATTTATATTGTTCCAGTGGTTTACACATGTATACCTCTATATTGTGCCAATGGTTTACACATGTGTACCTCTATATTGTGCCAATGGTTTACACATGTATACCTACATATTCTGCCAATGGTTTACACATGTGTACCTCTATATTGTGTCAATGGTTTACACTTGTGTACCTCCATATTGTGCCAATGGTTTACACATGTCACCCCATATTGTGCCAATGGTTTACACATGTGGACCCCTTTATTTTGTAAATGGTTTACACATGCATACCTCTATATTCTGCCAATGGTTTACACAGGTGGACCCCTTTAATATGCCAATGGTTTACACATGTACACCCTTATACTGTGCCAATGGTTTACACATGTGTACCTCTATATTCTACCAATGGTTTACACATGTCACCCCTATATTCTGCCAATAGTTTACAAATGTGCAACCCTATAATGTGCCAATGGTTTATACATGTTACCCCTATATTGTACCAGTGGTTTACACATGTGTACCTCTATATTCTGCCAATGTTTTACACATATGTACCACTATATTGTGCCAGTGGTTTACACATGTATGTGTACCTCTATATTGTGCCAATGGTTTACACATATGTACCCCTATATTGTGCCAATGGTTTACACATGTGTACCTCTATATTGTGGCATTGGTTTACACATGCTTACCATAATGTGCTGTCAGTGTTTTACACATGTGTACCTCTATAATCTGCCAGTGGTTTACCCATGTGTACCTCTGTATCATGCCAGTGGTTTACACATATGTTTTCCTATATTGTGCCAATGGTTTACACATGTGTACCCCATATTCTGCCATTGTTTTACACATGTGTACCTCTATATTCTGCCAGTGGATTACACATGTGGAACCCATAACTGTGCAAATGGTTTACACATGTATACCCCCATTTTGTGTCAATGGTTTACACATGACTACCTTTGTATTCTGCCAATGGTTTACACATGTGTACCTCTATATTGTGCCATTGGTTTACATATGTCACCTTATAATGTGCCAGTGGTTTATACATGTCACTCCTGTTTTTGGCCAATGGTTTACAAATGTGCACCCCTATATTGTGCCACTGGTTTACACATGTTACCCCTATATTGTGCCGCTGGTTTACATATTTGTACTCCTATATTGTGCCAATGGTTTACACATGTGTATGCCTGTATTATGCCAATGGTTTACACATATGTACCTCTATATTCTGCCAATGTTTTACACATGATTATCCTAATATTCTGCCAATAGTTTACACATGTATACCTCTATATTGTGCCAATGGTTTACACATGTGTACCCCTATATTATGCCAATGGTGTACAGATGTGCATCCCTATATTGTGCCAATGGTTTACACATGTTACCCCTATATTCTGCCAATGGTTTAAACATCTATACTTCTGTATTATGGCTATTGTTTACACATGTGTACCTGTATATTTCTCCAGTGGTTTAAAGAAATTATAGGATCATTGGTTTATGCATATCATTTACACTACAGACATTAAAAAATGTAAGGATGTTTTTATTTGCAACAGGATCCATTGAAATATATTTATATAATTTTTTGCAATTTTTGGTGGAAATTTTTATATTGTTTTCATAAATGATGTGATGTATGTTTATGTACAAATTATTTACATGTAGCATTTTTTAAAATATAATTTTAAATTTACTTTCTAGAACCTTTACTTTTATCTAATTGTTTTATCTTTAATCATGAAGGTGAGAGAAGATGTCCTCAGAATACCTTCACTTGTCCATCCAATCAAAATGCAGGACGATATTCATGTATCAGCAAAAGTGCCGTCTGTGATGGTGTGAAAAATTGCCTTGGTGGAGAGGACGAAATGCAGAATTGCCCCCTACAGACATGTATTACAGATGAATTCCGATGTACTAATGGCATCTGTATTGCCCAGAGGTTTGTGTGCGACCATGATAATGACTGTGGAGATGCATCAGATGAACCAAGCTCTTGCGGTAAATTTTATTTCTCATTTCCCTATGTGTATTCTAAGCACTTAGATAAAACAGACTCCCTCAAAGGCTTTACAGTTAGGAATAAAAGTTATAAGATGCAGTGAGAAGCCATCTTACTCATTGGGACATTCATCTAGTAGGGGTCACACACACACACACACACACACACATAGAAAGAGAGCTCAGTGTGTGTGTGTGTGTGTGTGTGTGCCCATATTAAGGAGATAAATAGTATGTTCCCAAATCATTCAAGTTACTTTGATTGGACCCAATTTTGAAAGCATTTCCATTTATGAAAATTAATACTGATCACAATAACCCTGCCCATACTTTGACCTAGGTATATATTAAGGTCATACTCTTTCTGAGGTATATGTTAGGCTAATATTCATCGTTAGCTTTATATTAAGCTTATACTCTATCATAGGTATATATGAAGCTCATACTCTATTCTAGGAAATATTAAGCTTAAACTCTATCCTAGGTATATATTAATCTAATACTCTTTCTGAGGTATTTATTAGGCTCATACTCTGTTATAGGTACATATTAAGCTCAAACTCTATCCTAGGTACATATTAATCTCAAACTCTATCCTAGGTATATATTAATCTCATATTCAATGTTAGCTTTATATTAAACTTATACTCTATCCTAGGTATATATTAAGCTCATACTCTGTCTTAGGTATATCTTAAGCTCATACTCTGTCATAGGTACATATTAAACTCAAACTCTAACCTAGGTATATATTAATCTCATTCTCTTTCTGAGGTATATATTAATCTCATATTCAATGCTAGCTTTATATTAATCTTATACTCTGTCATAGGTATATCTTAAGCTCATACTCTGTCCTAGGTATATATTAGGCTCATACTCTGTCCTAGGTATATATTAATCTCATACTCTTTCTGAGGTATATATTAGGCTCATATTCATTGCTAGCTTTATATCAAGCTAAATGAGCAGTTTCAGTTTAATATGTTAGGTACTGTGACTGGAGTTATTGAATTCACTATGCCAAAAGACTTAGTGAGGTTAATAGTTCTTGGACAGTGAATTCCATCCTGAGTGATAGGCTCATATGGATAGTCTTAGTTGCTTTGTGTGCAATGCTTTTTGGTAATGCCCACTTTCCATTGACGATTCCACATTTCTATTATATTATTTTCTATTCCCTTTGATATTGGTATATTTGTAAAATTTCTGCAGGTTACTCTATTATGTTAACAAATGCAAAAGTAGGGAGTATTGGAACATTGATTTGTACTGTATTCTGCATATGTATCAACAATACTTTAATGTTTTACATGTATCATAGAGTACCCTACCTGTGCCAGTAACATGTTTACCTGTGACAATAAACGCTGCATTCCACAAAACTGGGTGTGTGATGGACAGGATGATTGCCGTGATAAGTCCGATGAGAAGACAGAAACATGCAGTAAGTGATAGACTTCGCTAATCTAATCTGTCTCCACACACACATATATCTATCTATCTATCTATCTATCTACCTATCTATCTATCTATCTACCTATCTATCTATCTATCTATATATATGTGTGTGTTTGTGTGTGTGTGTGTGTGTGTGTTAAAGAGAATATCATAAATATGAGCAGAAATTATACACATGTATGAAAGATATATTATAACAGTATATACAAATATTTTGTACTTGGCTTTCGATTGTTTAATTAGGCCCAATTAGTCACATATCTTTATGTCAGACTGAAATTTATTTAGAAAGAAAGTAGCAGTATTTGTTCTGCATGTACCGATATCAGCCATTCAAATTCGGTGGAAGACAATTCTGGGTCATAAAATTGTGAAATATATTTTCATCGTTAAAATCACACAAATAACAAACTGATAAATATAAATCGAATCATGTGAGTAATTTATATTCAAACATTATGGTCATTTCAATAAACCATTACAAACAACATTCACATTCTACATGATGTTAGCTAGAAGTTGAATATTATATAATGTAATAAGTCGAAAGTGAAAAGAAAACCTGAAAGAATGGTATAAAGATGTCACGTTTTGAAAAGTGTACTGCCTCTGAAAATAATGATGATTTTGCAATTTGCAGTAAATGTCATGAATTATGTAAAATGTATGCTGCCAGTAGTCATAATATCTGCAGATAACAGCTAATTTCCTCTCCATTATATAGTCAAACCTGAACCTACTTGTCCTAGGGGAAAATTCAGGTGTACCAATGGACAATGCATCAACATCAATCTGTTATGTAACAAGCATCCTGACTGTGATGACGAGTCTGATGAGAGTCACTGTGGTAATTTAACATTTGTGCTTCGTTCCGTCACAGCATTTTCCTGGCATTTGTTTTTCTTTATTTGCTAGGAATAGGAACTAATGTTAATATTATATGCAGATGAGAGTTTTATAAATGTGGTTTGTTTAGAATTTTATTTAATGAAAGGATAATTAAAAACAATAAATAACCATGATTAATATTAGCACCGGGACTGTCATATACATATGGTAGTTGCAGGGGAAGTAACTCATAATGGTAAATGCAACACGGAGAGACTAATATTTGTGACTATTTGACCATTATTTTAATGAGCCTTAAAATGTTTAAAAATATTGCACTGAATTAAATGTTCATTCATGATATTGAAATATGGATTCAGAACTAAAGTGTATTGACTGTTTTTTAAATTTTCTTTTTTCTTGATATGTTATATTATATAGGGGTACAAGGGTATTTAAACTGGTGTTAACCTGATGACTGTTTCAAAGTTCATCAGAGTTGTTCTGTTATAATATGTAATGAACTTGCAGATATGAATGGTGAGCACTTAATTAAAATTACATTTTCAAAAGAAAGATTTAATCACCAAATAGTACATTTAATGAAGTAAGCATTTTGACATATGCATAAATGGATATTCTAAAGATATCAACGAATGCCTGGAAGTCCGTGACAACCAATGCGCACATATTTGCAAAGACACCCCGACTGGATACTCTTGTGAATGTCAACCAGGGTTTGTGCTGATGGATGATAAGAAGTCTTGCAGAGGTTAGTTATGACTGTATACTATAACTTTCCAATTGTATCTTTCTCATATAAATGTACAAAAAAGCATGGCTCCTGTAAGAAATCAATGTTTTTATAGTAAATTTATATGTACCCTAAATTCAATGGGCCCTTCCGTGGGAAGCATATCCTAATATGCTTGTGGTAAAATTTATGAGACAGTATACTTTTCTATTTAGGATTGAAGTGAAATGGTGTATTAATCACTTGAAACTTTTTCACATGAAGAAATGTACAAAGTTTTTCGTACAGTTTTGATTTTATATGTTTATGTTTATTATTATTATTATTATTGTTATTATTATAATTATTATTGCTGTGCAAATGGTAATCCTTAACATTTGTTATGACAGTGTTTACCGTTCTTGGCCTTAGGAGTTTTATTCTTATTTTTAAGTATGCGAAATTAAAATAGATGAATATTTTGTTTTCAAGACATTGATGAATGTAGAGAAAGACCCGGGTCTTGCAGTCAGATATGTGAGAATAATGCTGGGAATTTCACGTGTAAATGCAGTGATGGGTATCGGAAGCTCTCGGATGGACGATCATGCAAGAAGACAGACAGTATGTGTATAAATCTGCACATATAGTTTATATCTCTGATGCAATTTGCAATCTGCAAAACCAAACATGACACATTTGCTCCCATTGATTTAAAGAAAGACAAAAAAAATTGTATCATTCTAACAAAGCAAACTATATCAGATAATTGATTCCTAATCCATGGGGAATTATCTACAGAAAAATCACTGTGATAACTAATGCATTATAAGGAAAGATTGACAGGTCTCATTTCTAACGTTGAGCAGGATGAGAAGTGCAGTTTTAATATATATATATATATCAAAGGTATATTAAAATTTACCTTGACTTGAATCAGCAAAAGTCTCGTTACAATGGCTCCTCTAAAATAACATGAAAAGTAAGTACAGGAATTTGATATTTGAGGATATAAAAATCTCTTTGATTGGTCAAAAGGTAATATAGTCTGTATATACCTCCCTGTCTGCATTTACCCCCCTACCAATTTCAATCAAAGAAATTTTTAATATGATTATATGATTTAAAGTGCACATGACTTAGTCAATTCATATATTGATTCATAATTTGTAACCTGCCGGTGACCAGAGTGGCCCTAACACTTGCATCATCTGTGTGTTTCATGCTTAACAGACTTTCCATACTAATATGGCACCATATGCGTACACTATGGGCAAGTGTATTTTCCGCAGACAACAGAGTGAAATAGTTCATCCTATTTGCTAACTGCTGGATAATTCCATAAATTATCATAATGTTGAGAGATTAGAATTATATCCCTCTGCATACATGAGCATAGAAATTACACCACTTGTTAAATCCATGTGAAAGTCAAATTTGTAGTTATCAATCTTTTCCTTTGCTTGATTCAACATTGTAAATGATGGAAGCTGACAAAGTATTTATCTTCTATGTACATCCACCCCTTCACTGACAATGGACTTGTCCAGGAACTTGAGAAGACTGTCAATCAAGGTCATCTTTTCCACTGAAAACTTCTTTTTGGAATTAAATGTGCAGATGATAAAGTGTTAGGACAACTCCAGGCATAATCAGGTTTAGAATTAGAATTAAAAATCAATAAATGAACTAAGTTCAGTGCCTTTTTCATCTCATTTGTGCTTTTAATTTTTTTAATCAGTATGGGGTACAAACAAACGTGAGGTATATTCAGACTATAATCCAAATCAATAATATAATATTGGAAATTACGTTGTTATTGTTTCTTCATGAAATATAGTGGAACAAAATTATATTTACAATAGCTTCTGAACAGATGTTTTGAACCAATTTTAGAATGAGCATAACAATTCTGCAACATTAGAACATCATAACATATGTGTAATTATTTAGGCTTTGCTGACATGTTAGTATCAAGTCATCCCTCCTCCATTTGCTATCACTGCTTTTTGGGACTGGCTCTCTCTTTGGGACTGCATGAACTAAGTTAACGTTAAATACATGATGGCTATCAGTTAATTGATTCTTTGTAAATGTTTATATGTGATGATAGAGATTTGTTTATACTTTTTCTAGATATTACTAGCTGCACTGACCTCATGTCTGGCAGAGTAACCATAGTATACAAAGAGGGGCCCAACAAGGGGCCAGAGAATGATGCACTGTGTGTTACTCAAACTATATTTAATCAATTAAATTACAATATGTGATGATAGAGATTTGTTTATACTTTTTCTAGATATTACTCCTTGGATCATCTTTACAAATCGCTATTACATCCGTGAATTATCCATGGATGGGGATAATTATCGACGAATTGCCCAGGGATTTGAGAACGTTGTTGCCATTGATTTCCACTACCAGGAGAGTAGACTGTATTTTACTGATGTTAGAACTAATAAGATCTATCGAATTTTTATCAACGGCACTGGGCAAGAAACTCTTATAAGTCATTCCGTACCCATGTCTGAGGGAATAGCTGTTGACTGGGTGGGACTGTAAGTTTTCCTTGTTATTTTCAAATGTTTAATGTGATGCAAAATATATTTTCAGAGTTTAATATATTTCCTGATTAGCATTTGTACACTGATCCTTCACATTTAGGCTCAGTGTCATTGAAAATTCAGAATATTCCATCTCGTATTTATCAAAGATGTAATGTTTCATTTGTAAGAGTTTTATCTCTTAATAATAATAATCCAAAGTGGCATTAGTATTAGCCATTGACTTTGGTGTTGACTGATGGGGAATGTGTGTGTATATGTGTGTGTGTGTGTATGTATATATACACAATTCAAGATATTAAAAGTTTACAAAGTCTGTGATTCCATATTGTGTATTGAGTGATGAAGTCAGTACTCATATATTTATTATATGACAGCTGAACAATACAAGGAACCATCATAATGAATATTTCATAAATTTTCATTTCTTTATTTAAACCTGTAATATACATGTATATCTTTGTCACATGAAAATTCCTTTGAAAGAAGGCAATTTGTTTTGCAGAAAATTATATTGGGTTGATGCCCAGCTGTCAACAATGTTTGTGTCTGAATTAAATGGAACGAGTCGTCTAAAGCTATTTGAAGGACGGATTATGAAGAGGCCGCGTGCTGTCGTAGTGAATCCATTTACGGGGTTTGTATTAAGATTATTTGTTTAGTTTTGATAAATTACTGAGAATTTGCATTTTCCTCATCAAACCATCTGTTTTATGGAAAAAGGTACTCCTTCATTTCAATATAAACACTGGTCTCTTTGCCCCCACAATTGTGAGCAAAATAGCCTCTGAAAAATGATGTTTCTAACACAACTAGGCATTAGGTTAATGGGAAATCTCTTGGAAGTCTATGTTTTAGGATATATTCAGAAATAGCCCTCGAAATGTGTTTGAGGCAAAAACGACAAAAATCTCCAGGGGTTAATGAGTCAATGGTGCAACCTGGCTTCAGTAGGCAATCAGCAAATAACTCTGTGATCTGTCTCCTCCATCAATCTATCAAGAAAGGTGAGACCTGACCTTCACACTCAGACTCTATCAGAAACACATGAAAAATATCCAGATGTTATCAAAGCCTTCTTTTCTGCTGCTGAAGGCTGACAAGCAAGACATAGCCTCACAAGCACTTGCCGATTGGTTAAATGAGGTTATCAGATCTCTAACTGGATTATGTTTGGCTCACGGAAATTTGGCTTACGGTTTCCACGAGCCTGGCCTTTGAAGGTAATATCTCAGTCCTGGATACAGTGGAGTCAGTTGGCTGGCATGCCCAGTCTACTATCAATTTTTATTTGCATAATTTAACATACTAGGAATGAAGAGAGTTGAACTTTGTTGGGCCATTGATTGTTATACAGGCAGTTTCCATGAATCCATTTGTGACAGCACAACCACAGTCTGAGTTAGAAGAGTCAGCTGGAATTACCTATGGCACTTTGAATCTGAAGCAATTGTCAGGTGCACCCTCTTATATAAATGCAGATTCAGTTGTGATTGTATCATGTTAGGAGACATTCATCTTTATAGTCGAGCAATAACAAGAATTTTCTGCAAGATGACATTGCTTTAGGTTGGATGCTCAAGCATTTCCACATCCTTTTACCTATTCTTGTAATGTCATCTGGTAATGTATTTGAGAGATTAACTTTTTAGTAAATTAGATTTCTATTTAAAATACTTATTTGATCACATTAATATGAATCCCTCCCATCCTGTCAAGCAAATACATGCACCATGTTAACCGTGTTGTTGAGTTTTTCACTGATAACATCTGGAAAGAGAGTGGCCACCTAGCGTGAACAAGGGGAGGTAATCTGCAAGATTTCCTAGCTTCATCCATGTCACATATAGATTGATGATTTTCTGCTCTTGGAAAGTATTCTTGATGTGGGAAAATAACTCCTGATGTTAGTATGATTGGTAAGTATTTTTGGAAAAACATGATTTACTGAGGAATGTTCTTTCTTCACAATGTATCTTCAACTTCCTTTCTCTGTTAGTGTTAAATTACATTATGATCTATTCTTTCATATAGATACACCTACTGGACAGACTGGGGAGTGGAATCATACATAGGTCGAATGGGTATGGATGGCAGTAATGCTACCAAACTGATAACAAAGAAACTGGGTTGGCCGAATGGACTTACAATAGACTATGAAACTGATAGGCTGTGGTGGGCTGATGCACATTTAGACTTCATAGAGTAAGTCAATCAGTTTTGTTATAAATTTTATAAATTGAATGTTGGCTCCATTGAATCAGAGCCTTCAAATCTAAGGTGTCTATTCACTCAGTGACCTTGCAAGATTCATACAGATTCTTCTGTAACACTAACGCAGAATCTGGGCCCAGTTTAGATCAATAGTCATTGCTGTTCTCAACAAGGCCTTAACAGTGACATATGTAAAGGAATATATGTCAGAAACAGTACACGCACCTATATTACCAATGTACTTTTTATTTATCAATGGACTGTATCCATTACAGCTGCAATATAGAACTATAAATGTTAAGTTAGGATTGCATATATCAACCAATCTCTGTCTCTATCTCTTTTTGTCTCTCTGTCTGTTTTTCTATATCTATATAAAGTTTGTTGAGAACCCGGATTGTTCTAGAATGGATAACTCCTTAAAGTCATAGTGTTTCCAGAAAATGCTAATTGTGACCTAGGTCAAATAAAAGACTTTATAGTCTTCTATATCTAGAAATTATCCATAAGTGCTATAAGATCTTGAATAAGAAGTTTTTGTGTTCAGTATTTTGATTCTGATTTATTTATTTATTCAAATTATTATTCACTGGAAATACAAAGTGCTCAACAGTATTCTTGGACAGAAACATTAACCTGGAATTATATTGAATTCAAACAAGGGCATCTTGGATTATTTTATTGTGATTAATTGGAAGCAACTCATCACACTTTAGGGCACTGGTACGTCAGTACATTTAAGGCAACAGTCACATTGATGCCTTCAGTGCTGGATGTTAATTCTAACACCATTGGAATTTAATTAGTACTTTATTCATTAGGACTGGTGAAATAAATTTTTGGACTATTCCATGATAGAATTCATAATACTGCAAGTTCTTTTTTAATTGTCACCTTGAATTCTAGGGAAAATATTTTTATTTGTTGAACTTTAGAACACTTTGTTGGCTTTCATTCTTTTCAGTCACTTAGTTTAAGACCATATAGTCTATATATATATATATATATATATATGCATATCAGATTTGCATCAGCTGATGGTACTGGGAGAAGCATTGTGCGCCAAGGAATCCCACATCCCTTTGCCATAACTGTCTTTGAGGACTGGATGTATTGGTCTGATTGGAATCACCTATCTATTGAGAGGGCCAACAAATACTCTGGAAAAGATTACAAAATTCTGCAAAACACCACACATAGACCAAGAGATTTAATCGTGTATCATCCTCTAAGACAAAAACCAGGTATGACACTATGGATTTATATTTGACCTTGTAGGAAAATTCTCTCTTGCCCAGAAATACATAAAAATGTGATTAAGGGTACTCCAATGTTTCATTATATATATATTTATGTGGCTTACAACCAGACCCTTAGTGCAAAAATTCTGAAATCATTCCTTCATTTTTGGCATTTATGAACAGGTTTATTTGGTTCAGTAAGATACCTGAATAACTATGAAGATAGTTCATAATTATGGACCAAGTCACATGGATTAAACAAGAACAAAAAGACTGATTCCAATTTTTAGTGATATTTAATGAAGGTAAGTTGATAGAATTAGCATGGTACAAAATATTAACATTGTATGTGGCTTACAGAGTCCTAATTGCTCTAGTGCTAATAACAAACAGATTTACTTCTTGATATTATCACAAATTAGAACAGATACTATTTATGTATGGAAAACTGAGTAACCACTGACAAAATATCTTTAATTTTTTAAGTAGGTGCAATAGAACAATACTGGACACCAAATTGAATTAGAGTTTGAAATGTATAGGTTGGTCAAAGAGATTTTATTATTCTGTTTCTTGCATGGTAAACATCTACTTCAAGCATTTACCAGTGACATGATTAAAATATGATTTGAACTTCCTCTCAAACATTAGGTTTGCATACTTTATTTTACATCATTGGATATTACTTTACTTACTACAGTATTTTGAAAAAATATATTTCTTAGCTGAAAACCCTTGTGGCAAGAATAATGGAGGTTGTTCTCATCTGTGCCTTCTGTCTCCTGGAGGGAAATCCTTCAAATGTGCTTGTCCAGACTACTTCTTCTTGTCCACTGACAATAAGACGTGCATGGATAACTGTACCTCTAGCCAATTCCGCTGTGGTCATTTGGATGATAGATGTATTCCAATGCTGTGGAAGTGTGATGGAGAACCTGACTGTAAGGATGGTACAGATGAACCTGATGATTGTCGTAAGTAGATATTTCAGTTTTTGTGATTGATTGTGGAAGATATTTCTCTGGAAATCAAAGAAAACTTGGATACTCTTGCTTAGGGATTCCTTCCCACCAAGAGTACTGTCATCATTTTGTTCTTTAAAATATATTGAAAATAATTTTAGTTATTAAAAAAATTAAATTTCATTGAAATTAAAGTTAACAAAATCAAAACTCAACATACAAGAAATTTACTTATCATAGGCTTATAGGTTTTTCATTTTTAACTCAAGTAACTTTGTGGATTCTAAAATCTCACAAAGGTAGGTGTATAGGAGTGTTATGTCTTTTAGACACATGTAAATCATTAATTTGTATTTTCACTCTTACTCTGTCCATGCTTTAGCATGCCATAATGGTATTAAGGAATTTCAGTCTGGAATAAACGCAGACACAAATTACCGAGATTTAAGCAATACCATTCGAAACAAGCTACATTGCTGGACTTTGCAACTGCTTCATACATTCTTTTACATACAGTTTTGTTTCTAATTGTATCTAATTAATATTTTGCATTACACATCCTAAATTTCAGGTGGAAGTTACCTGAGGCATTTAATTTGTCTAGACTATAATTAATATTTTATACTTCTAAAACTGTATATGCTTAGAGACAATGGTATTTTAAATTATCGAAACATTTAAAAGAACGAAAATATCGCCTGATCTTTGCTGCAAATCAAATTACTATGCTCTCTAATATTTATATGTTTCATTCCAAAAGAAACAGTATGAATGTTGTCAATTAAAAGATGGTTTGTAATATTTGAGAACTAATGCTCATATTTTCAGCAGCTAAGCACTGTCCTCTGGGTCAGTTCCAGTGTAAGAACCATAACTGCACGCACAGCTTTCAGGTTTGTGACCTTAACAACGATTGCGGAGACTGGTCAGATGAGGAAGGGTGTGAAACACGCATGTGCGATCCATGGCAGTTTAAATGCAACAACCACAAATGTATAGCAAGGGGATGGCTCTGTGATAGGGAGAATGATTGTGGTGATTTCTCGGACGAGAATAAAGATATGTGTGGTATGAAATTATTTTACATGACACGTTTGATGTATAGAAAGACATGTTCCCAGTATGATGGGTGTGATGATTGTGGTGATTTTTTAAATAAAAATGACAATATTTGTGATAAGAAGAATGCACACTTTTGTAGTAACGTAGAAAACATTTGAAATATGAAGAATGAAAGTCTTTGTGGTAAGAAGAATGAAAATATTTATTGTATGAAGAATGCGAAACTATGGGATTTGTAAAATAGTATTACAAGTGTTAATGATTTTATTTTCAAAAGAGAAGGTTTTAAACATGAAGCATAGTTAAGATAATGAAAATATAATCATAACATAGATATCCATAAATGACCACATTAGTATGTATCGTTTTCTAATCAACATATAAACCTTGCATGCTTTGTCACAAAGTAACATTCTCATATATATAATAGTAATAATAATAAGAAGAAGAATAACTCAGCCCACATTACAGATTATTATCTTAGGTTTGTATATTTCTCATTTTTGTTGTCTAATAAATTTCTTTACATTTCTTAGTTATTAGTGTATGCAATAAATGTGTGTCACTTCTAGGTATATAAATGTAATTACCACATCCTTGTATTTAATTCTTTTGTTTTAGATGGCAAGCAACAATGAAGTAATTTAAAATGATGCTACTATTGGACTGATAAATGATTAAGTTCTACAAATGTTTAAAAGGAAAGAAAAAAAGACACTGCAATACATTGTGCATGGTTTTATTTAGGGCATATAATAAGCATACATGCCAAACCATTATGCTTTTGGCATAATCATTATGCTTTTTTTCACTAAATTACGAATTACTTGTAAATGTACGTGTATGAAGAAGAAATAAATAAAAAATGAGGTTTGCTTTTTACCCATTTGATATGTGTAATTTTGTAGGGTGGTGTTACTCATGGCTGGATATAAAATGCAATACCTTTTCTGTTTGCTTCTATTTTGGTTTTGTTCTTGTTTTTGTTTCATTTTTTTTCTTTCTATTTTTCTCACTAAGATGAATGACCTGAAAGTAATTGAAAATGAATTAGGAAATTCAGACAGAAATTGTAGCAAAGTACTACATCTTTTACAAGTTAAGTAATCAGTAGAATTGAAATTGTTGGACTATTAGTGTAGGAACATATTAGCACAACTGTACTTGAAATATTTGTGATTTTGTATCCAAGGCAACTGGACATGTGAGGCAGACAAATTCACATGTGACAATGGTCGCTGCATTCCACTGGCTTGGCAATGTGATTTTGATGATGATTGTGGAGACGGGTCTGACGAAAAAGCAGAATGGAAATGTAGTACGTTTCACAATTAATTATATTTGTGTTAAAAGCTTTTGGAAATATAACTTTTCCAAGTATGAATCCATGTGAATTTAACTTAATCAGTTTGTAACTTGTTTCAATTTCTATATGTTGCTTTAAAGTCCAATAATGTCAAAGACTTTTTCCAGTCTTTGAGTTTAGCTTCACTACATATATTTGCCTAACTACTGCACCATATATATATATATATATATATATATATATATATATATATATATATATATATATATATATATATATATATATGCAATAAACTGACAACAAACAGTGTGAAAGTAGTACTAGGTACTAGTTTCATACTGTTCATTGTCAGTTTATTGCATTTATCTTAATCAATCCCTGACACACGTTATTTACTGCTGGATCTAGTACACTTGAAAGGATTGTTATTTGCCATATTATATATATATATATATATATATATATATATGCAAGAGAATCATCTTGGCAATACACTGGATCTTTGCAGATATATGCTGCTATGGATAATTTTGCAAGTGTTAATATTTATGCAGATATCTCTTGCCTTGGATGTCATATAATTACAACATCTGTAAAAAAATCATGCAAACTTAATATCACCTTGGTTAGTAAAGTCCTGTTTAAGTCATATTCATTATTAATCTGAAACCTTATGAAATGTATGAAAAACTTCTTAAACTTCAGTAAAATACTATATAATGATCTAAAATTGTATTGAAATCTCACAAAAGTTTTAGTCAAATATTTGTGAAATCTCACCAGTCTTTTCAGTGAAATGAAAAAGACTTAAGTGATGCCATCATGGATTAGGCTTTTGCATGCGAGAAAGAAAATGAGGACAAGAAAAACCTAAATCTTATTTGATAATGTCTGTCAAAATAAAATTTATATCTTTTTTTTAAAATTATGTTGAATATTCATCATTGATTCCCAATAATGTCTAAGAATTATTAGGCAGCTTAATAGAAATCTGAAGCAGATTTTTTTATGGTTTCGACAGAAAGCGCTTAAAAAACCCATCTGAAATCCGCCTTAAGTATGCCTGGAAATTTTTGTACGGGATGAACTATTACCAAATTCCATATGAACTATTTACAAATTCTATATGGACCATTTACAAATTCCATATGGTATATTTGCCAACTCCATATGGACTATTCACACATTCCATATGGAGTATTGCCAAATTCCATATGGATTATTCACAAATTCCATATGGATTATTGCCAAATTCCATATGGAATTTTAATTTTATTCCATATGGACAACCTACAGATCTCATGGACTAATTAGCATATTCCATGAGTTTTGCCATACAGAGTACATTCGGAGTCCATAACATTTCCATATGGATACACTGAAATCCATGAGAGTGCTTTAACTATAGAATAGAAATGTTGATATGGATATTTCTGCAAAAGTATGTATGGATTCCATATCCATTCCATGTGGAGAATTTCGTACGGGCAACAGCTTCTGTTGATGTTGTTATTTTAAGTGTGTTTTTGTGTTTGACTTTTCCTATTGACCACGTCATATATTTATGAGCAATTCTGATCTGTTGATCATTGTTATATGGGCTAATTGCAAAGTCGAAACCAAGGTTTATGGCAGGTGGGGTGGGAAGCTCCTGTCTTCTATACGTCAGCGGCATGCAATGGGTTTTATCCCCGCCCCCATATATGTAAAGGTAACAAGTATTGCTCATCAATATCTGAAAATTGTCCCACAGCCTATTTCGGCTTATCTGATTTGTCCTGTTTTTCCTTTGAATTTGGCAAACAGATGGTGCCATAGAGTGAATGGAAACTGACATAGCTTCAACATTCCTTTAGATACAGAAGTAAATTTGAACACAAAAATAAAATTGAGTTATCTAAAACTCAATAGATATGTTACCTAGGTTTTTTCCAATTCATTATAGTTGATGTTTGAACTGGAACATAAATAGAATGTCATAGTTTGCACATTTCTGAGTTACAGTCTGTAAGGGGGTCTGTGGGTCATTACAATAGATTGCTTATTTATATTTCCATTTTTAAATTTGGTTATGATGGCATTTCATATTGATAAAGAAATGTATCCAATGTTGGACTTTGCTGAAACCAATATCTGCTCACACTCCACTTGTCATAGACTTTAACTTTGTTATCAAATTTAAACCATTAAACCTTGAACCGTAAAGCTGTGAAACTTTTCACACCATAGTTGTTATTGTCTGTATCATTTATACATATTTGCACTTGTGCATTGCATTTCCTCATATTTAGCTTTTCTTTCCTAACAGTGAGTCGTGAATGCAAGCCAGGATGGTGGCGTTGTAAAAGTAATTATCGCTGTATCTATGACTGGCAGAGATGTAATGGGCGAGATGATTGTCGGGATAATTCTGATGAAAACCCTATTGAGTGTCCACAGTGCCATCCTACGGGCGATTGGCAATGTGCCAACAAGAGATGTATACCAAAAAGATGGCTCTGTGATTTTGAAAATGATTGTGGGGATGGAAGCGATGAAGATACATCAATGTGTGGTAGGTATTATTATAAACGTGGATGCAGTAAATCCAAAGTTTTACATTAACATTCTCCTTCCTTTACTTTTCCATTTGCTGCCATATTAAAACTGTTTTGTCATTAATTGAAAAAGACATGAGTAAAACTATGATTACATCTTGCAATTCTACATCCCAAAGGCAAATATCAGTGTACCAACATCTTTTATGAAGATTTACATTAAGATGTGGCAATTAATAATTGAGTAAATTAAGTAATTCTTCCAAATAAAGATTGTTTGTCCATTAGTCCGTATGGAAGCATTTCTATTGAACTCAGCTTCATTTTGTTGTAGAATCAAGTCATGTATCTTGTAATGATAAGTTTATTAAAGAAGTAGTTACATCTGAAATAAGTATTTTAATTCTGCCATAAATACATAAATAAATTGATTCTTAATTTATTTGCTTTAGTATTGTTGCATTGTGTATAGCATTTGATAATATATCATCAAGAAATATACGCCTTGTGATATGCTGGAATTACCTTTGTAAAGAACTCGGGTCTATTTTTAACATGCATTTGGTATTGTCAACTGGGTTGTTAATATTATTTATAGCTAGATTATACAGACCGTGTTCAGAGTCCGAGTTTCGCTGCAGTAACCAGAAATGCATTCGCAGCAAGTGGCGCTGTGATCGTGACAATGACTGTGGAGACGGATCAGATGAGGATCCACAATACTGCACTGGTATACAATTCAACTACTACTAGCTACTACTACTACTACTAATGCGATTCATATTACTATTATATCTACTATTAGGAGTACTTCTGCTACTAAAAACTACTACTAGTACTACTACTACTACTACTTACAATCATAATGATAATAACTACAACAATGATTATAGTTTAATAGATCTGTTCATTATTTTACCTATAAAATTAGTTCTAGTGGACATAATAAATTGAGTGCCAAACCAATTTTAGTGCATGATAAACCAGTTAAAACAATACTTTAAAAAAAACGCTTTTCTAACTGAGCATTTATTTTCTTAAAATTCTCTTGGTACCTTAAAAGTTTAATATGAAAATTTGCAAATTATAATTTTTTTTTACCTACACAACATGATGGGGATCTCATTTTTAAAGTTCACATAATTGTTTCCAGTGAAGTGTGATAATTATGGGAACTCCCATGACAATGACAGGTACTATTATTGCAAAGCACTTAACTTTGTTAACCAACTAAGCTCTAGTTCAGTGATTTTATTGTAGACAAAGATGCATGTCTTTTGCCAGAAATATATTGTTAGAGTAGGAAGCAGAATATTCTACTCTCAAGGTTAAATATGGCATCATTCACATATAAATATTCTACTCTCAAGGTTAAATATGGCATCATTCTCATATAAATATTCTACTCTCAAGGTCAAATATAGCATCATTCACATACGAATATTCTACTCTCAAGGTCAAATATAGCATCATTCACATATGAATATTCTACTCTCAAGGTCAAATATAGCATCATTCACATAATGAATATTCTACTATCAAGGTCATATATAATCATCATTCACATAATGAATATTCTACTCTCAAGGTCAAATATAGCATCATTCACATATGAAAGTGGATAAAGTTTGGACGTACATGGGAAAATAGAAATAAACAGAACTTAACATGTAAGGAAATTGCTTTCTACAAATGTTAAGTGTATCTGTGATATTCAAGTAACAAGATACAAAAATGTAAAATATTTTCAACAGAATACCATGTATGTAGCCATGATGAGTTTCAATGCAGAAGTGGTCATTGCATCAGTCCAAGCAGGACATGTGATGGCAGGAGGGATTGTTTGGATTACTCGGATGAGGCCAACTGTACAGGACGATACCCAGGTGGTCACTTCTGTCCAGCACATTACTTTGAATGTGCTAACCATGTACGTATTATGATTAAGATTGCAGTGATATTATAGGATCAGCAGAAATAGAATTTTTGAGATAAATATGAGACACAGTGTCCCTTTGCCTTCAGTATACCATGTTGATGAAGCTGCATATATAACTGTACCCAATGTACATTGTATAGATTTCTTGTGTAGGTCTTTAAAATCATTCATTTGCATGCATACTAAGTTAAAATGTTAATGTACATGTTTTTAAAAAAGTAGTGATATTAATATTAAAGGGCATATCCAAACATTTTTCAAATTTGTTTAAATGCAGGTGAAAATGCGATGTACGAGACTTATTTTAGGACCAGACTTTTACTTACTTGGATGTGTTTACATTCAAATATTTAGATACTGTTGTAGCACTGATAAATACTCTTCTGTTTTATTGTGTTACACAATGAATTAAAATCACTTGAAAAATTATCGCTGTTATATGTTTTCATATAATCAGGGCTGAAAATATTATTTTACCTGTGCAATCTAATCACTGAAATCAAAGCATGTAAAGTACATTGCTTAACTTTAAATGTTACATCTGATTTACCTTTACATTCAACATCCTACCAATGGCGCAATTTGCATACGCAGATGTGTATACCACATGAATGGTGCTGCGATGGTGGCAACGACTGTGGAGATAATTCAGACGAGACTTTGAAAGTCTGTGAGCAGATAGAGTGTAACGAGGCTACACATTTTCGGTGTGAAAATATTAAATGCATACCACGATGGCGCCTTTGTGATAAAGTTGACAATTGTGGAGATGGATCAGATGAAAATAACCACTCGCTGTGTATGTATTTCATGATTTTGTGTTCCTTTTTATATGTAAGCTTAGGTATGTATTTCATGATTTTATGTTCTTTTTTATATGTAAGCTCTGTAGAAAGTTCCCAACAATAACAAACAGTGCCATCTTTCTGTGATGTTAAGTGAACAGGCCAAAAAACACCAGCTTGTATTACTAGACTATACATTGCTGTGTAAATGATGTGACTCCGAAACAAAAGAAAAAGCAAAAACAATATATACGAGTTGCTAGATATAATGTATTTTTTTATCATTTCTTGTTGCATAATAATTAATGTTTTGTTAATGTGTCATTCCTATTTTATTTACTTGTAATCATTTTTTGCTGCATGTTGAAATGATTTTTCTTAAGGTACCTTCATTCCAATTGATTCATAAATCCACATTAGTAATATTCAATCACAGCTCTTATAATTTCTATATTGTCTTTACTGCAATGTATATATATATATATTTCATTCAGGTACTCCCCATCCAGTGCATTGCCTTTCAACTGAATACAAGTGTTCCAATTCCAAATGTATAACAGCCTCACAAGTTTGTGATAACCATGATGATTGTGGCGACTACTCCGATGAAATTGGTTGCTGTAAGTGAAAATATATTAAAGTATTAATCATTAGTACTCGTCAAAATATATTAAAGTGTTAATCATTAGTACTCGTCAAAATATATTAAAGTATTAATCATTAGTACTTGTCAAAATATATTAAAGTGTTAATCATTAGTACTCGTCAAAATATATTAAAGTATTAATCATTAGTACTTGTCAAAGTATATTAAAATATTAATCATTAGTACTCATCAGAATATATTAAAGTATTAATCATTAGTAATCATCAAAATATATTAAAGTATTACTCATTAGTACTCATCAGAATATATTAAAGTATTAATCATTTGTAATCATCAAAATATATTAAAGTATTAATCATTAGTACTCATCAAAATATATTCAAGTATTAATCATTAGTACTCATCAGAATATATTAAAGTATTAATCATTATTACTGATGTCAAAATATATTAAAGTATTAATCATTAGTACTCATCAGAATATATTAAAGTATTAATCATTAGTAATCATCAAAATATATTAAAGTATTAATCATTAGTACTTGTCAAAATATATTAAAGTATTAATCATTAGTACTCATCAGAATATATTAAAGTATTAATCAATTGTAATCATCAAAATTTATTAAAGTGTTAACCATTAGTACTTGTCAAAATATATTAAAGTATTAATCATTAGTACTCATCATAGCTTAAGTTGTATTTCTAATCCTCACTTTCTAATGAGCATGGAATTGAACCGTCTTTGGTACTGATCATAATGAAGACAGAGAAATCTGTTTGGGTCCATGCTTGACGCCTCATCTAGAAATTGTTGTGTTTTCTATGGTTGTTTGACTGTTGATGTTTTTTTCCTTCATTTGGGACAACACAATAATACATGTGAAATATTTTAGAAAATTCACTGTATGGATCTTCCAATTTTTTTGGATGATGTTAATGAAATGATCTTTACGTAATGTTATACAATTTACAGCATACCCCTGCATATGTCGAAATTTGCACTTTTCAGTTTCGTTGAAAATCACCATCATCAATATCAACTAGATCATATATTTGAAGAAAAAAAACAATAACATTTTATGACACAATACAGAGGCAATTCATTGTTTACAACAAAAAGTCTTCTTCCTGAGGGGGGCCCCGAGTGGTCTAATTGAGTGCTCTCGGTTACGGATCACTGCCATCTCACCTCTGTCTATGTGGGTTCGAATCTTGGATTCGGCTAATGTGGGTATGTGAGAAAGCTTGACAGTAGCTTCTCATGGGTCGGTGGTTCTTTCTTGGGTTTTCCCGGGTTCTTCCTCCACCATTTATACTGGCCGCCATCTATAGCCTATGCTGAAAAATAGCATTAAACCCTACAACAATAACAACTTTTTCCTGAGTGAAAGCAATGTACCTTGTCCACAGCTAAATGGTAACCTGACTGTCTGTTTAAAGATCCAATTTTTTGGTACAGAATCCTCTAATAATAAATTTATTGATTTTTGTGTTGAGTCGCCAGAGCCCCCAACAAAAACAACATAAATGCAAAAGCTCAATGTGTACATATCTAATAAAAAAATTATATCCCTTAATTAAGTGTTTAATGTTGTTTTTCAGAGTTTATCGTGGTATACTCCGTCAGTTGCAAATAACACCCGAAGCTGTGTGAGTCAGCAAATGACAGTTTATACCAAAATAAACTAAAAAAAACCAATAAACTCTTATTTTTGCAAGTCTTTATAACTGTATTAATTCATATATTTTTAATTTGCTTTTTTAAAGATAGTCACTATAAGTTTTATTTAAGCGTATGAATTCCTGTTGAGGGCTTCTACTATGTAACTAGTTATAGTTCAAGGGATTCTCCATCATTATCATAATAGATACAAATAGCTACGTCAAATTCAAACAAATAATTGCACCAATTATAGGTGATCTGAGGTTTAGAACATTCCACAGAATTGTCCTAATATTTTGTCTTAATTGGCACATGCATTCTGAGTAGAATTTCAATATTCAAAGAAAAGAATATGTTGGTTTGTTGCACATATAAATTATTCTTGAATATGATGCGTTCATGGATGAATTCAATGATACTTGGCTGAATCATTATTGTTTGGACTCGTGAGTTACCAATTTGCATTTCTTTATATCTATTTTTGTGTTCAGTAACAGGTTAGCCTGCCTGGATGGGCTACATACAACTGAAATTAAGACTGTCGGTAAATGGTTATAGTGATGAGGGTCCAGTAGCCAAACCTGACAATTACAATGGGGGTTAGGGCTCTATTTTCCCCCACCCACATCACCACATTGTAACAATCAGTGTCAGCATCTTACCTTGTATGACTATCAATGCAGTTGTAATAATGTATGTCTTTGAACTCCATCTCCTCTCATTTCCTATAACTGTTTACCTATAGTAAGTTTTAAAATTGCTTTTGTAGTGAAAGTGAAAGTACTGTACCCTTTGGGGGCCCTGAGTGGCCAAGTGGTCTAAAGCGCTCTCCATTATGGATCAGTGGCATCTCACTGCTGTCTGCGGCAGTTCGAGTCTCGGATTCAGCCAATGTGGGTTTGTAAGAAAGCTTGCCAGTAGCTTCTCATGGGTTGGTGGTTCTTTCTGGGGTTTTCCCGGGTTCTTCTTCCACCATTAATACTGGCCGCCATGTATAGCCTATCATGAGCTGAAAAATGGCGTTAAACCCCACAACAACAACAACAACTGTATCCGTTATGTTCTTCTTGAATAGGGTTTGAGTTTCTCAGCTCTAAGATAGAGGTCTTCAATCTCGTTCTTGTAGAGATTGAAATCATTTTGCTTTATGGTCATCCTTCCTCTTTGTGAGATTTCATTTGTGATTGCCCTGCTGTTCAATGAGCGAATGGCTATACAATTTACTTGGTTCATTCGGAATGGTTGATAATTCAGCTTTTGAAATATGATCCACTTCAGAAGGCCTGTCATATGCTGATGTGTCAGTGTGTTCAGTGACTCCATGTATGAAATCTATCTGATATGGCATATTTAATGAAAATTTTCATCACTGCAATTTTGGATGCAACCATTTGCTTGCAGAGTACCCGCAGCACAACAGACCAAGACCTACCATACAAGCCACGTTTTCTCCTCCACATTTATATCAGATTTAATCAAAGAAAGAAAATATCAAAATCAATTTATTCAATTTTCAGAATAAGATATAAACCCACCAACATTTTTATTTCATTTTAAAAGACATGTTGCTGTTGTTGTTATTGTAGGGTTTAACGCCATTTTTCAGCACATGATAGGCTATACATGGCGGCCAGTATTAATGGTGGAGGAAGAACCCTCAAAAACATCGGAAAGAACCATCAACCCAAAAGAAGCTACTGGCAACCTTTCTCACATACCCACATTGGCTGAATCCGAGACTCGAACCTACGCAGACAGAGGTGATATGGCAGTGATCCGTAACAGAGACCGCTTTGGACTACTTGGCCACTCAGGGCCCCCTAAAAGACATGTAGTTTTTCGTAGTTTGTACAGAAATAAACACAATTTGTCCTGATCGCATTGTTATGTTCTGACCATTGGAAATCTTTACCAACTAATGCAATTGCAAATTTATTGTTTTGTTGATGACTCGGCTATCATATAAATAGATTTTATTGTAATTTCACGTCTCATGAATACTATCAATTTATGTTTTTGGAAACATGTAAGTAGTCCTTAAAAGCTTTAAATTACATTTCAAAACTTTCTTGGCCAATTTAGACCTAATTTGGGCATGAAGTCCCTTTAAATTAAAGAAACAGTTGTTATTTTGTTAGGAATAAAGTATTTCTACAAATGTTCAAAGGGCACATTTTTCAGATGTTAAATACACCCATTAGATGTCTGGGATTCAGAGGGTGAATTTATTGGATGTTATATACACCCAATGGGTGCCTAGGGTTCAGTTTGTGAATTTATCTGATATTCCCATTGCTAATGTCTCCTAAACTAGAATGCTTTTGATTTTAAATAGGGATATACTTTACAAGCTGTATTATTGTCATGTTACAAAAAGCATTATCATATTGTTACAGTCAATATATCAGGATGAGTAAATGATACATTTTCTACATGCTGTTCATATAACAATGATATTTATTTATAACATATCAAATAAACCATGATTTTCAATATCTTTTGACATAGACAAGCATGTGGGGAATGTTAATTGCGGTATAAACAATGGAGGATGCCAACAAAACTGTACGGATCTTCTAGGAGGCGGCTTTTATTGTAGTTGTCATGAGGGATTTAAGGTTTCAAAAGATAATAAAAAGTCTTGTGAAGGTAAGTTGTCAACTGTAATTAGGGAACATTGTATTTGAAATTTGAAATTTCACCATTTTTGAAGTATTTAATGATACAGGCATGGGCAGTCAGCAGAAACAAACTTATTGTAAATTCACTGTCTTATGCAAATAGGTCACATAGCAAATTATGCAAATGGAGCATATGTATCATGTCTTTTAAGACATGCAATAAAGATATCGGTATAGAAAATATGTACAGACCATACAGATATCCAATCATTGGTATATAAAATGTACACAGACTATACAGATATCCAAATCATCTGTACAAAAAATGTACACAGACCATACAAATATCTAAATCATCTGTATAGAAAATGTACTCAGACCATACAGATATCCAAATCATTGGTATAGAAAATGTACACAGACCATACAAATATCTAAATCATCTGTATAGAAAATGTACTCAGACCATACAGATATCCAAATCATTGGTATATAAAATGTACATAGACCATACAGATATCCAAATCATTTGTACAGAAAATGTACACAGACCATACAAATATCTAAATCATCTGTACAGAAAATGTACTCAGACCTTACAGATATCCAAATCATTGGTACATGTATATAAAATGTACACAGACCATACATATATCCAAATCATTTGTATAGAAAATGTACTCAGACCATACAGATTTACAAATCATTGGTATAGAGAATGTAAAAAATACAATATACAGTAAAACCTGTCTTGAGAGACCACTGCTATGAGAGACCACCTGTCTTGAGAGACCAGGTTCTCCATGTACAAATTTAGAGATTATATAGTGCTATAACCTGTTATGTGAGACCACCTGTCATGAGAGACCGTTATGTTTTGGCAGAAGGGGTGGTCTTTCAAGACAGGTTCCACTGTAGTTATCTAAACCAGTGAT
Organism: Sinohyriopsis cumingii; assembly: GCA_028554795.2. Classification (NCBI taxonomy): domain Eukaryota; kingdom Metazoa; phylum Mollusca; class Bivalvia; order Unionida; family Unionidae; genus Sinohyriopsis; species Sinohyriopsis cumingii. The sequence continues at coordinate 56,451,231 of CM068833.1, read as the reverse complement.
ATATAGAATATCATATATATAATAATGATACCTAAATCAGTGGTATATATAAAATGAATACATAAAACAAAGATAATTAAACCACTGGTATATAGAAAATTAAGACAAATATACCTAATCAATGGTATATAGAAGATGAAGAGATAAAAGAAAGATAATTAAATCACTGTATATAGAAATTTAAGGCAAACAATAAAGATACAGTGGAACCCCGCTATAACGCGATGATCGGGGTCCATAAAATCGGATCGCGTTAAAAGCGGGGTCGCGTTAATGCGGGGTTTTACAATATTTAACTTTTTTTCCGAGAACATATACGTGTATACATGTACAATGATCAAAAGTCGGCTTATCATCAGATGAATATTAACTGGAATGCATTAATTAAGATATATTCAAAATAATCGATGGCTAATATATTTATAGGTTATTACTGTGCATTAAAAACATTTACGAATTTTTATTTGTTTGAACGATAATACAGATTGACCGATAATACCAGACTATCGCTATATCATGAAAAGTGTATCAACACCGTATGCTACCGTGCCGTCGTGGCATGCAGTTCATCCATAGTGGATGTAATTTCATTGAAAATCGTACAGATTTAAAATATTCAATAATTTTGTAATAGTCTGAATTTGTCGTGTAAAATATAGGATGAACAAAATATTGAAACCATTTACTTGCCGTCTGATATCGTAAGTCATTGCATGCAGCTATTCCCGGGTCTACATACGGTGTCTGTACAAATTTCATACCGCTAAAATTTTATCATATGCAACAACTGCAAGAATAATTAACAATCAATGCATGATTTCAGCGTGCAAATAACTTTTATTTCAGATTTTGTGAACATCAAAAGAAACGTGAAAACTGCTAAATTAATCGTTGTGCAAAGTGCAAAGTCAGTGTGGTTCCAAATTTAAATTTCGTCATTTCTTGAAAAATATATCCAATGATGTTTGCTTCTTTGCCGTGAACTGTTGGGTTCCAGTAAAGTCAAGAATGTTTCTTAATTGAAGGACTTTGACGGTGTCAACATCTTGTGTTTCCAGCCACCTTAAACTTGTTTCTAAATGTACTACTGCTTCAGACACTTTTGGTGGGGGAGTTGGGGTGCCATCGTCATTGTTATCATTATCGTCACTGGTTTCAGGTTCTGATTGTGCAGCTTCATTCTTCCTGCTGACATTTGTAACAATTTCGTCATCTGATATGTGTTCGTATATAGGGCAGATGTCATCTACTGAATGCCAGTTAAGGATATCATGATGACTGTGCGCGTATTTTTTGAGTGCTTCTTCTGCTAAACGTATGTCGTCTTCAGTGAATCCTGTAAATTCAAGCTCATCGTCACTATCATTTTGTGTCGAGGGCATAAAAGCTGGCCCAAGACCCTTTATCCAGCATCATTCAATGCAGCGTGCAGTGATAGCATCCCAGGCTTTACCTCCAAGGTGACATACTTCTTTTAAGTTGAGTAATGCCAATGATGTGTCGATGGATGCGTTATTATCTGCTACCATTCCCTTTATCATTTCACGGCGATAATTTTGTTTAAATACGGAAATTATGCCTTGGTCAAGTGGCTGGATTTCTGACGTAGTGTTTTTCGGGAGGTACGAAACTTTGATCTTGCCATCACTGCTGACAAGATTTTCCGCTGGGGGGTGGGCAGGGCAATTATCCAGCAGGAGGAGAGCTTTTTCCTCCAGCTTGAGTTTTCGTAAATGAGCCCGAACATCTGGAACGAATGTTTTGTGAAACCAGTCGTCAAATATGGAGCTATTCATCCAAGCATTCTTGCTGTTAGTGTACTGAAATGGAAGTGCCTTCATATTTACATGATGAAAACATCTGGGAGCTTTCGATTTTCCAATCATCAGAGGTCTGACTTTGTGGCTGCCAGACTTGTTAACACAAAATAAGAGAGTCACTCTGTCCTTCCTCTTCTTGAAACCTTCTCGTTTGTGACTGTCAGTCTTGGTTGCAAGGGTGCGATCGGGTAACATTTTATAACATAAACCAGTCTCATCGCAGTTGTAAACTTGGTCGGCTGTGTAGCAACCATCCTCCAGCAACTTTTTAAGCCCAATCGGGTAGGAATTGGCAGCCTCTTTGTCAGCGGAGCGGATTTCCCCAGACACAAGAACTTGGCTGATAGTGTGCCTTTTCTTGAATCTGTCTAGCCAGCCATTACCCGCCTTAAATTTGGAATCATCTCCATTGATACGGCGATCAAATTTCTCTGCTTGGGCTTTCAGAATTGGGCCAGAAATTGGAACACCTTCTGAGCGAGCTTGTACAAACCATTGGTACAAAGCTGAATCTAGGACATTGTCATTAGCTAACTTAACCCTTTTACGCTGTAAACCAGTTTCCTCTTCAAGAATGTTGGGTAGACTACGGAGCTTTCCTTCATCTGTTTTCCACCCTCGCAAAGTGGACTCGCTGATTCCTAGATCTCTGGCAAGCTGAGTTTGTTGTTTGCCCTTCTTTAGTTGATCTAGGGCATACAGTTTCTCTTTAGCAGAAAACGACTTGCATTTTTGAACTTGCTTTTCCATAACAGTAAAATATTTTTTTATATAAGCAAACAACGTACACAGATAAAGCTCGATAACTAAGTAATGAAGGCCTGCAATGGTTACGAATCACTTTTTATATAAAACAAAATTAAGCTGAACAGATGTACAATTTCATACCCTTTTAATGTACAGATAATAAAGTGATATTATTTACTTTCAACTGTTTGTTGTTTGATCACACCGCCAAGCACAGCATACATGTTGGCGGCTTTCGTCCTTTGATGTTTATTAAATTGTGTGACTCTTGTATCAACCACAGCTTTGTCTGCTGCTTGGCTGTGATTGCAGTTAAATAAGAAGCCCATGTTGGCTATTGTTTGAGCAATGACTGTATACAGAATTCATGGAAGACAATCACAAAGACGATTTACTGGCTTTACTCATGGATCCGTAATAAGTAACACTTCCGATAATGTTTACTTCGGCTTAACAATTCAAAAACCTAATGAAACCAGTTTTCTCTTCTAGAGTAGAATACGGAGCTTCACCACAACCTGTTCAAATTGATAAATTTCAGAAGCCAAGCGTTGTACACACTATTTCTCGTACGTTATATATATCGTATTATTTTAGAATTCATACACGATCACTTCTCCAAAATCACTTAAAGAACCTGGATAAATTGTTAAGTTCCGATCGTTTATTATTAAAAGTCATACGCGAATTCTTCCACCAAATTATAATAAACGTTTTACACACTATTTCTCGTACGTTAAACAAATATTTTCACGGTCCGATAAAAATACACGTAAATGAATTTCAAATTTCAGGAACCGTGCCACGATCATATTATTTTAAAAGTCACAACTAATCTCATGCCCAAAATGAAGTTAATTTCTTGTTTTGTTTTTTTTACTTTTCTCCAAATTTTTTTTCTCCATGTGTGAATGAATATACGAAATTTCGGGAGCCATGCTACGACCGCGTTATATCCGAATTCGCGTTATGGCGGGGCGCGTTATAGCAGGGTTCCACTGTACCAAAATCAGTGGTATGTATAAATTTAAAGTAAACAATAAAGACCCCTAAATCAGTAGTATATAAAATTTAAGACAAACAATAAAGATACTAAGTCAGTGGTATATAGAAATTTAAGACAAAAAAGATACCTAAAACAGTGGTATATAGAAATTTAAGACAAACAATAAAGATACCTAAATCAGTGGTATATAGAAATTTAAGACAATGAATATACCTAAAACAGTAGTATACAGAAATTTAAGACAAACACTAAAGATACCTTAAATCAGTGGTATATAGAAATTTAAGACAATATAGATACCTAAATCAGTGGTATATAGAAATTTAAGACAGTAAAGATACCCAAATCAGTGGTATATATAAATTTAAGGCAAACAATAAAGATACCGAAATCGGTGATTTATAGAAATTTAATATAATAAAGATACCTAAATCAGTAGTATATAGAAATTTAAGACAAACAATAAAGATACTAAATCAGTGGTATATAGAAATTTAAGACAATAAATATACCTAAATCAGTGGTATATAGAAATTTAAGACAATAAATATACCTAAATCAGTGGTATATAGAAATTTAAGACAAACAATAAAGATACCTAAATCAGTGATAAATAGAAATTTAAGACAAACAATAAAGATTCCTAAATTAGATGTATATAGATGTGGTATATAAGAGTTGTGCATTTCTGAGAAAGCTCTGTAGTCAAGGAATATTTTATACTGGAGGGGTCAGGGTAACATTGAGATGATGTAGGATTGTATCTGACCATGTATCCTTAAGGTATACATGCTGCCTGTCCACATTATTCCTGACTTGGAACAGAGTACACCTGTGGTATCCATTGAATATCTAATTTTCCTTATTTTCATGTTTCAGATATCGATGAATGTGCATCTTGGGGAAACACCTGTCCACAAATTTGCCATAATGTCAAAGGGTCTTATAAATGTGATTGCATTGAGGGTTTCTCAGATCCCAAAAATCCTGGTGTCTCATGCAAGGCTGTGGGTAAGTAAAGTTTTGGATAATATAACTTGATTATAGTAGTATTCATTAAATCAGTGTCACGGTCCATTGGTTTGGTGTCATTCACCATATAACCTGGTAATAGTGTTAGTCATTAAATCAGTGTCACTGTCCACTGATCCATGTAATTCATCATAGAACCTGATAAGAGTGTTAGTCATTAAATCAGTGTCACTGTACACTGGTCCATGTAATTCATCATATAACCTGATAATAGTGTTAGTCATTAAATCAATGTCACTGTCCACTGGTCCATGTAATTCATCATATAACCTGATTATAGTGTTAGTCATTAAATCAGTGTCACTGTCCACTGATCCATGTAATTCATCATATAACCTGATAAGAGTGTTAGTCATTAAATCAATGTCACTGTCCACTGGTCCATGTAATTCATCATATAACCTGATTATAGTGTTAGTCATTAAATCAGTGTCACTGTCCACTGATCCATGTAATTCATCATATAACCTGATAAGAGTGTTAGTCATTAAATCAATGTCACTGTCCACTGGTCCATGTAATTCATCATATAACCTGATAAGAGTGTTAGTCATTAAATCAGTGTCACTGTCCACTGGTCCATGTAATTCATCATATAACCTGATTATAGTGTTAGTCATTAAATCAGTGTCACTGTCCACTGATCCATATAATTCATCATATAACCTGATAATAGTGTTAGTCATTAAATCAATGTCACTGTCCACTGGTCCATGTAATTCATCATATAACCTGATTATAGTGTTAGTCATTAAATCAGTGTCACTGTCCACTGATCCATGTAATTCATCATATAACCTGATAAGAGTGTTAGTCATTAAATCAGTGTCACTGTCCACTGGTCCATGTAATTCATCATATAACCTGATAAGAGTGTTAGTCATTAAATCAGTGTCACTGTCCACTGGTCCATGTAATTCATCATATAACCTGATTATAGTGTTAGTCATTAAATCAGTGTCACTGTCCACTGATCCATGTAATTCATCATATAACCTGATAAGAGTGTTAGTCATTAAATCAGTGTCACTGTCCACTGGTCAATGTAATTCATCATATAACCTGATTATAGTGTTAGTCATTAAATCAGTGTCACTGTCCACTGGTCCATGTAATTCATCATATAACCTGATAAGAGTGTTAGTCATTAAATCAGTGTCACTGTCCACTGGTCCATGTAATTCATCATATAACCTGATAAGAGTGTTAGTCATTAAATCAATGTCACTGTCCACTGGTCCATGTAATTCATCATATAACCTGATAAGAGTGTTAGTCATTAAATCAGTGTCACTGTCCACTGATCCATGTAATTCATCATATAACCTGATAATAGTGTTAGTCATTAAATCAATGTCACTGTCCACTGATCCATGTAATTCATCATATAACCTGATAAGAGTGTTAGTCATTAAATCAGTGTCACTGTCCACTGGTCCATGTAATTCATCATATAACCTGATAAGAGTGTTAGTCATTAAATCAGTGTCACTGTCCACTGGTCCATGTAATTCATCATATAACCTGATAAGAGTGTTAGTCATTAAATCAATGTCACTGTCCACTGGTCCATGTAATTCATCATATAACCTGATAAGAGTGTTAGTCATTAAATCAGTGTCACTGTCCACTGATCCATGTAATTCATCATATAACCTGATAATAGTGTTAGTCATTAAATCAATGTCACTGTCCACTGATCCATGTAATTCATCATATAACCTGATAAGAGTGTTAGTCATTAAATCAGTGTCACTGTCCACTGGTCCATGTAATTCATCATATAACCTGATAAGAGTGTTAGTCATTAAATCAGTGTCACTGTCCACTGGTCCATGTAATTCATCATATAACCTGATAAGAGTGTTAGTCATTAAATCAGTGTCACTGTCCACTGGTCCATGTAATTCATCATATAACCTGATAAGAGTGTTAGTCATTAAATCAGTGTCACTGTCCACTGATCCATGTAATTCATCATATAACCTGATTATAGTGTTAGTCATTAAATCAGTGTCACTGTCCACTGGTCCATGTAATTCATCATATAACCTGATTATAGTGTTAGTCATTAAATCAGTGTCACTGTCCACTGGTCCATGTAATTCATCATATAACCTGATAAGAGTGTTAGTCATTAAATCAGTGTCACTGTCCACTGGTCCATGTAATTCATCATATAACCTGATTATAGTGTTAGTCATTAAATCAGTGTCACTGTCCACTGATCCATGTAATTCATCATATAACCTGATAATAGTGTTAGTCATTAAATCAATGTCACTGTCCACTGATCCATGTAATTCATCATATAACCTGATTATAGTGTTAGTCATTAAATCAGTGTCACTGTCCACTGGTCCATGTAATTCATCATATAACCTGATTATAGTGTTAGTCATTAAATCAGTGTCACTGTCCACTGGTCCATGTAATTCATCATATAACCTGATAAGAGTGTTAGTCATTAAATCAGTGTCACTGTCCACTGGTCCATGTAATTCATCATATAACCTGATTATAGTGTTAGTCATTAAATCAGTGTCACTGTCCACTGATCCATGTAATTCATCATATAACCTGATAAGAGTGTTAGTCATTAAATCAGTGTCACTGTCCACTGGTCCATGTAATTCTTCATATAACCTGATAAGAGTGTTAGTCATTAAATCAGTGTCACTGTCCACTGATCCATATAATTCATCATATAACCTGATAAGAGTGTTAGTTATTAAATCAGTGTCACTGTCCACTGGTCAATGTAATTCATCATATAACCTGATTATAGTGTTAGTCATTAAATCAATGTCACTGTCCACTGGTCCATGTAATTCATCATATAACCTGATAAGAGTGTTAGTCATTAAATCAATGTCACTGTCCACTGGTCCATGTAATTCATCATATAACCTGATAAGAGTGTTAGTCATTAAATCAATGTCACTGTCCACTGGTCCATGTAATTCATCATATAACCTGATTATAGTGTTAGTCATTAAATCAATGTCACTGTCCACTGGTCCATGTAATTCATCATATAACCTGATAAGAGTGTTAGTCATTAAATCAATGTCACTGTCCACTGGTCCATGTAATTCATCGTATAACCTGATTATAGTGTTAGTCATTAAATCAATGTCAGTGATTATGGTGATAGTCCAATGACACTGTCCATTGTCTAGTGTAATTCATCATCTAGCCTGATTATAGTTTTAGTCTTTATACAATCTTCACTGTCCATTGTTCTGCTGTAGTTCATCATATTCCTTATTATAGTGTTATGACCCTGTGGTCTTACACTAAGTAATCTGATTCCCTAACAGCAAATTTCATCAAATGAATAGAGTCATCCCAATGCTCTCCTGTATCAAATGAATATGACCAAATCATATGTTTCAAAATCGGATGAAGCCTTTCTAAAACCATTATACATTCAGAGTGATAGACAGCAGACTTAAATTGTTGGATCCCCATTGGTGCATAATTTGATGAAAAATCCCAGACATAAATTTTGACCCTTGATCGTACTAGGAAGATTTTAGAAGGCCGAAAAGTGCAAGTAACTTTATCAAAGCTTTCATTATGGTTTTTCTTTTAATCATCCTATAAAGAATTGCTTGTGGAAATCTTTTAGACGTACACATCATGGTCAACAAGTATTGGTCACCTGACCTGGTCATGGGTAATGTACAGTTTACCATTATTCTGCTAAATGGTTTGTCAAATGCAGGAATGAGCCTTGGGTATCTTCTGATTATAACATTTGACAAGTATGACAAGATCTACAGTATTTAGAAACATTGCTTTTAATATTCAGTGAAAAAAGTGATTTAGACCTTGTGATAAATCTTAATGACTTTAAAATGACCATCCAAAAGAGTTTCATGGACTATACTAAGAATTGAGCACTCATCACCAGCACTTAAAGATGTCTCCAATTTTGCATGAGGTCTCCATTTTTTACAAAATAAACTGGTACTTGTATGAGCTCGGTTTTGCTAATAGCCCTTGAAATAAACAAACAGAAAATCTTGGGATCATTTTCGTGTTTGAAACTAATGTGTTTGTCTTTTGTCATGCTGAGCAGAATTGAGAGAATGAGTAGTTAAAAAAGAATCACTTTTGATGGAACAATATCAGGAGTAAATGTTTCCTCATCAAAAGACTGAAGAATAAATGTGTCAGCTAAAGGAATAATTTCTTGGTCATTATCATTCTCAAGAGCTCTTCTTACCTTAGGTGGGTATAAATTAAATAAGGAATTTCAGTCTGGACAAGACCTTAGGTGGGTATAAATTAAATGAGGAATTTCAGTCTTGGCAAGACCATAGGTGGGTATAAATTAAATAAGGAATTTCAGTCTGGACAAGACATTAGGTGGGTATAAATTAAATAAGGAATTTCAGTCTGGACAAGACCTTAGGTGGGTATAAATTAAATAAGGAATTTCAGTCTTGGCAAGACCATAGGTGGGTATAAATTAAATAAGGAATTTCAGTCTGGACAAGACCTTAGGTGGGTATAAATTAAATGAGGAATTTCAGTCTTGGCAAGACCATAGGTGGGTATAAATTAAATAAGGAATTTCAGTCTCGACAAGACATTAGGTGGGTATAAATTAAATAAGGAATTTCAGTCTCGACAAGACCTTAGGTGGGTATAAATTAAATAAGGAATTTCAGTCTTGGCAAGACCATAGGTGGGTATAAATTAAATAAGGAATTTCAGTCTGGACAAGACCTTAGGTGGGTATAAATTAAATAAGGAATTTCAGTCTGGACAAGACCTTAGGTGGGTATAAATTAAATAAGGAATTTCAGTCTCGACAAGACCTTAGGTGGGTATAAATTGAAAAGACCTTAGGTGGGTATAAATTGAATGAGGAATTTCAGTCTTGACAAGACCTTAGGTGGGTATAAATTAAATGAGGAATTTCAGTCTTGACAAGACCTTAGGTGGGTATAAATTAAATAAGGAATTTCAGTCTTGACAAGACCTTAGGTGGGTATAAATTAAATGAGGAATTTCAGTCTTGACAAGACCTTAGGTAGGTATAAATCAAATAAGGAATTTCAGTCTTGACAAGACCTTAGGTGGGTATAAATTAAATAAGGAATTTCAGTCTTGACAAGACCAACCTTTTAATCCAAACAAGGCTTGTCAGATACGAGTGGATTAACCACAGCCTTCTCTCCAGCTAGGGCATTGCCTAGCCATAAATGATTGCCCTCAATGTACAAAGAATACACTGATCAAACAGTCACGGGTCCTGAGACTAAGTCTGGTGCAAATTTACACAATGGAGAGGAACATTAACAAAGCCGCACTTTGGTCCCTGAATAAGAACACTTTCACTAGAAGAAGACTTTTCAGATAAAGACAATGTGCCTGATAATAAAAGACTGTGAGAAGCTCCTGTGTTCCTTAATATTTTAATAGGGACAGGTTTGGTAGAATCACCAATAAGTGATATGGAACCTCTTAACATGAATGGTTTATAATTCTCCATAATAATAGGGTTCGTTTTGACCCAACAAATGTATTTCTTCGATACATGACCATGACCTCTTAGAGATAAGAGCCAATAGCTCTATCCTTTTTCTTAATGCATATTCTTTAGTTTGTGGCAATAAAGATAACGTGTCCTTTTTTCTTGCAAAAGGTGGATGTAGGATGGGATAAGGATTTCTGTTCTGTCTCATCAGAAGTTTAACTCACAAAAGTTGTGCCAGATTGAGATTTGGAAGAACTCATAAGAGACTGAGATGGTTTCTTACCAAAACCTGCTGAGAGGAAAACTTACTGACTAATGATGTTCAAGTAGTATCTTGGAAAGTGTCTATATTTTTTTCATCAAGATAAGTCTTGACATCAATATGGATGCAATTCTTGAACTCTTTAATTAACATGAGTTGTTTAAGGTTTATCATAATCTCTATAAACCATCTTGGCTGTACACCACCTATCAAGCAGTTGTTTATTTTAGCTTGCAAATTTGACATGAGTTTGTCCAGTTTCTTTCTGCAATTCCTAAACCTTTGTTGATAATGCCGCAGGTACAACCTCATAGCTTTTCAAGATACATTCCTGAACCACATCATAATTAGCACTTTGTTTTACTGACAGTGAAGTGTGGACTTCACAAGCTTTTACTGACAGTGAAGTGTGGACTTCACAAGCTTTTACTGACAGTGAAGTGTGGACTTCACAAGCTTTGCTAATAAGGAAGACATTGCAAATAATAAAGTCCAATGCTCTCTTGGCTATTGGAAATATTCAGCAATTTTCTCACACTGGGAACAACATCTTTTTATCAAATTCATTTTCTTTAAAAGGAGGTACTAGCCTGATATTTCTGGTGACATCAAAACCTAACTGGGGGTGGGTGGTCCTTCTGCTTCCCAGTTCTACATCTTCCAGTTTCATTTTAATTTCTCTTTTTCTCTCTGCACTTGTAATTCTGTGTCCTCCTTCTGTATTTGTAGTTTTGTTAGCATTTCTCTCTCTTCTCTACCTCTTTTTTCTTTTAGAATTGACATTTTTGGTTGTATTTCTCTGTCTTCTTTTTCTTTTTGAATTTGCATCAGCACTTGCATTTCATCTCTCTCTCTGTCTTTGGATTTCATTTTTTTGAACTTCCATGATTTGCAATTCCATGATTTATTTCTAATGCTAAATCTTAACTCTATATCCATCTGGTTTTTAATTTCAATTCTTATAATTTAATTTCAGAACCAGATTTTGACGTACTAGTTAAACCAAAAAGTACTTTTATCAAAAATACTTTTTTCCACCAAATACTGTATCAAAATATGATTTATTTCCTTTATAGAAATGATGCTTCTATGTCTGCCATTGAATAGCAGCTGGCATGTTCCAGCAACTTGTCCTTTTTCTGAAGAATTTAACCCAACCTTGGCCAGAGATAACATTGTCCACTCTAGTTGACATTGTCCACTCTAGATGACATTGTCTGCTCTAGATGACATTGTCCACTCTAGATAACATTGTCCACTCTAAATGACCTTGTCCACTCTAGATAATATTGTCCACTCTAGATGACATTGTCCACTCTAGATAACATTGTCCACTCTAGATGACATTGTCCACTCTAGATAACATTGTCCACTCTAGATGACATTGTGAAAACTTGAGAGTTTCACTTAAGATTTCTTAAATATATGAAATTAAAATACTAAGGACTAAGAAAATTATGAAATAAAATAAATGTAAATTAAAAAGTAATTGAATTTCTCTGAAATATACTTAGTTATGAGGATGTAGTATTTTGCAATTCTCGATGGTCTATACTACTGATCTTTGAACTCTCATTTGTAGTTAAACATAATTTAAAGTAACTCTTGTAAAGTTAGTAAGTATGCACAATAGAACTGGTATCCGTTTTGACTTCCTCTTTCTTTTTTGTTTAAAAAATGTGGCAAAATAACTCCTTCATTATGCATCAGTGCTGGATAAGAAAATGTTGCCCTCCAGATCATACTTTTTCTTCCCCACAGTGATGCAAAGAAAATATTATATTGCTGGTAATCTTCTATTTCATTAAAAAGTGTGAAAAAATAACTCCCTAATTATGCATTGGTGTTGAATTGGACAATGCTGCCCCTGACCAGAATTTTCCTGTCCTACATCAATGCAGATGAAAGATATTAATTCTGTTTTATACTGGAAAATCAAGTACCTATTGGTGATTTTTATCGCAAACTATACAAAGATGAACAAAACCCTTGTAGCCAAAAACTCAGCAAGAACTTTACATTTCTTATTCTGCAGTTCAAGACTTTCCAGTGTTTGTCACTATGGGACAGGAAATTCGCCAGTACAGCCGGAAAAAGCAGGAATACAAAGGCACGATTGCATGGGGATTTGACATTTCTGGTCTGGATCTTGACATTGAGAGAAAGTTTATGTACTGGACTGATACAGTTGTGGGCAAAATAAACAGGGCTCCTATCCCCGTAAATCCTAAGTTTGTTGGAATGCCACAGGATCTAGAGTTGTTTGCCTCACGACCGGAAAATATAGCAGTAGATTGGGTAGCAAAGTTAGTAACAGTTTACATAATTACACATATTGCACTTACACATAATTACACATAATTACACATAATTACACATAATTACACATAATTACACATATTGCACTTACACATAATTACACATAATTACACATAATTACACATATTACATACTTAATTGTCATACACAGAAACTTATTGGTAAAATATTTTTCATTTTGTTTTAATTCTTATATCCTCGATGCATTAGATTTGGGTTTAGTTTTTAATGTACGGTTGTCGGAAATGAACACCATACATTGATAGTATAAGTCCAAGGTACAGTGTCGTAACTATTTGAAGTCTTAATGAGATAAGCATATCCATTAAAAGTAGGAAATGTCCAATATTGATAGAAAGACTATTTTTGAAAATAAATTTAGTCTGCTCTACTTTACATATATTGAGATCATATGAATACTTTATGGGTATGATAATGTGGTATATTTCCCTCCATTGGAGACCCTAAAAGTCATCCGGCTGGTGTTCTATGCCATCAAGTATATTTCAAAGGCTTGTCATTTGGTTTCATCCATATGTCAGGTACAGTAATGGTGAATCTTTAAAACTTTAGTGCTCCATGTGAGGACCACCATAATGCTAATAAGTATATATTGATCCCTGTAAGGACCACCATAATGCTGATAAGTATATATTGATCTGTGTGAGGACCACCATAATGCTAATAAGTATCTATTGATCAGTGTGAGGACCACCATAATGCTAATAAGTATCTATTGATCCGTGTGAGGACCACCATAATGCTAATAAGTATCTATTGATCAGTGTGAGGACCACCATAATGCTAATAAGTATCTATTGATCAGCGTGAGGACCACCATAATGCTAATAAGTATCTATTGATCAGTGTGAAGACCACCATAATGCTAATAAGTATCTATTGATCAGTGTGAAGACCACCATAATGCTAATAAGTATCTATTGATCAGTGTGAGGACCACCATAATGCTAATAAGTATCTATTGATCAGTGTGAAGACCACCATAATGCTAATAAGTATATATTGATCAGCGTGAGGACAACCATAATGCTAATAAGTATCTATTGATCCGTGTGAGGACCACCATAATGCTAATAAGTATCTATTGATCAGTGTGAGGACCACCATAATGCTAATAAGTATCTATTGATCAGCGTGAGGACCACCATAATGCTAATAAGTATCTATTGATCAGTGTGAAGACCACCATAATGCTAATAAGTATCTATTGATCAGCGTGAGGACAACCATAATGCTAATAAGTATCTATTGATCAGCGTGAGGACAACCATAATGCTAATAAGTATCTATTGATCAGTGTGAAGACCACCATAATGCTAATAAGTATCTATTGATCAGTGTGAGGACCACCATAATGCTAATAAGTATCTATTGATCCGTGTGAGGACCACCATAATGCTAATAAGTATATATTGATCAGTGTGAGGACCACCATAATGCTAATAATTATCTATTGATCAGTTTGAGGACAAAAATAGAATTGATCAGTGTGATGATAACCAGTGTTAATCAGTTTGAGGACAACCATAATGCTACAAAGTATGAGGATGGCTATAGTGCTAATAAGTGTTAGGATGACCATAGTATATATCAGTGTTAGGATGACTATAGTATAGATCAGTGTTAGGATGACCATACTATTGATCAGTGTTAGGATGACCAAGTATTGATCAGTGTTATGATGACCATACTATTGATCAGTGTTAGGATGACCATACTATTGATCAGTGTTAGGATGACCATACTATTGATCAGTGTTAGGATGCCCATAGCGTAGATCAGTGTTAGGATGACCATACTATTGATCAGTGTTAGGATGACCAAGTATTGATCAGTGTTAGGATGCCCATAGCATAGATCAGTGTTAGGATGACCATAGTATTGATCAGTGTTAGGATAACCATAGTATAGATCAGTGTTAGGATGACCATACTATTGATCAGTGTTAGGATGACCATAGTGTAGATCAGTGTTAGGATGACCATAGTGTAGATCAGTGTTAGGATGACCATACTATTGATCAGTGTTAGGATGACCAAGTATTGATCAGTGTTAGGATGCCCATAGCATAGATCAGTGTTAGGATGACCATACTATTGATCAGTGTTAGGATAACCATAGTATAGATCAGTGTTAGGATGACCATACTATTGATCAGTGTTAGGATGACCATAGCGTAGATCAGTGTTAGGATGCCCATAGTGTAGATCAGTGTTAGGATGACCATACTATTGATCAGTGTTAGGATGACCATACTATTGATCAGTGTTAGGATGCCCATAGCATAGATCAGTGTTAGGATGACCATAGTATTGATCAGTGTTAGGACAACCATAGTATAGATCAGTGTTAGGATGACCATAGTATAGATCAGTGTTAGGATAACCATAGTATAGTCAGTGTTATGATGACCATAGTGTTAATCAGTGTAAGGATGACCATAGTGTTAATCAGTGTAAGGATGACCATAGTGTTAATCAGTGTGAGGATGACCATAGTGTTAATCAGTGTGAGGACGACCATAGTGTTAATCAGTGTAAGGATGACCATAGTGTAAATCAGTGTAAGGATGACCATAGTGTTAATCAGTGTGAGGACAACCATAATGTTAATCAGTGTTAGGATGACCATAGTATAGTCAGTGTTATGATGACCATAGTGTTAATCAGTGTAAGGATGACCATAGTGTTAATCAGTGTGAGGACGACCATAGTGTTAATCAGTGTAAGGATGACCATAGTGTTAATCAGGGTGAGGATGACCATAGTGTTAATCAGGATGAGGATGACCATAGTGTTAATCAGTGTGTGGATGACCATAGTACAATGTGACCCCACTATAACACAGTAGTTGGGAGCCATAGAACTTGGCCGTGTTATAGACTGAACCAGAACCAGGGTATTAGCAACCAGGTCAGTTAGCTGATGAAAATGATGTATGTACCCCAACACAGTTGCAGGGGGGGTAGGTAATAAATGTGGGCATAAAATACATGCTTCATTGGCACAGTTACCATCTTAAATCAATGCACGTTAAATGGGAAATACACTGTGGTGAAAACAGATAAGGCATATATAATATTTTACTTTTTTTAGAGAACCATTAATTGGTACATATACATGTATACTGTTTATATACACATCTCTTATGTATAGCATGAATAGAGTATCAACAACATGTACTCACCCACGAATCTCATCACAAACATTGAATCAACAATGTTAGTAATTCCATCAAAAACATTCACACAGATTCAAAGTATTCAGTAATTTTTTGCACAGGTCATATAGGTCTGAATTCAGTGGATAAACAGCACAATCACGTAATGAATGATGAAGCACATTTACTTCTCAGTACATCCCAAGTTGGTAAAAGTGAGTTTGCATTTTAAGCCACCATTGGTAGCATTCATAAGCACAAACTTTTTCCCTGCAAAAAGGAAACTTTCACAGCACAGTAGACATGTTCTAGTCACTTTGGAAAATGCAAAAATTGATCAGATTCCATAGCTTTTATTTAAGTTTGGTACTGACTTCTTTGAAAAAAGTTTTAAGATTGTAGTCGGCTTTCATTGATGAAATGTGCCTGCGTTATTGAAGTCACTGCTAAAGGTCAGCTTTAGAGAACCAAACAAATGCTCATTTCTTATTGTGGCGGCAACATCAAATAAGTGTATTGCATAATTGAGACTGAAATTTTTCCCATTTGCTTAGTACGTTTTCATAACAGTCAGTGTTACGAAGGTAATGTTTTCTTTGAAATTTCAGCAAACTATTTTATCTGGGTACATTTTTAAGAAAGAAATTGGCTGTTGTTTGGTCAATCATAGTTGCAGTTCCTCCCTGCCTATTGACTAAACCAACAAGTAAGATTTTTTTTTACATTTGTGGTTGTGGAGTGATGCTGCCTTCCACTCAATTTAACAAAGGGTCAACGGGCGATAGAGGCGCAGGTGTTCTGGTCTGATGACAAGGTTTAGTACAGAACATGTGGGTGTTCTGAAGGATTTAATTAAGAGTGGAAAGAAAAGAAACTTTACATCCCATCCACACACAAATGTTAGTCTATGTAAATATGTTAATACTAGCGAGCAGCCGAAAATCTGACGAAAGATAGATTATGAGATAATGCTTCATCCGGTTGATCTCCACTACCGGAAATGTCAACAACAAAAAAGTGGATATCTCACAACATACAGTACTCATGCTCGATGTCAACATAAGCGGATTGTGATATAACCATGCACTGTTAAGCTGGTTTGTCAATATGGACAAAGAAATTGTTTATGTAACAATATATACATTTCAGTGAGTTTTATATCAGGTTTGCAGCTTCCTTTCATGGGGCTTCTGAATTTCTCCACTCCAAACCAATGGTTGTATATGCACGTTTGAACAGCCAACAATTAAAAAAATTGCCAGATGTTATATTTTGCCAGCTATTAGGAAATTAAAATCGCAGTTTGTGACATTGGTGAAGCCCTACATTATCCTAGAATAAACATTTTACACTTTATTTTTCATACTTTTAAGAAGAAAAAACTTTTTGTGTATGAGAAAAATAAATAAAATTTTTTGTGAGGACGAACATTATACTGATCAGGGTGATGATGACCATAGTGTTAATCAGGGTGATGATGACCATAGTGTTAATCAGTGTGACGATGACCATAGTGTTAATCAGTGTTAGGATGACCATAGTGTTAATCAGTGTTAGGATGACCATAGTGTTAATCAGTGTGATGATGACCATAGTGTTAATCAGTGTAAGGATGACCATAGTGTTAATCAGTGTAAGGATGACCATAGTGTGTGAGGATGACCATAGTGTTAATCAGTGTAAGGATGACTATAGTGTTAATCAGTGTAAGGATGACCATAGTGTGTGAGGATGACCATAGTGTTAATCAGTGTAAGGATGACCATAGTGTTGATCAGTGTAAGGATGACCATAGTGTTAATCAGTATGAGGATGACCATAGTGTTAATCAGTGTAAGGATGACCATAGTGTTAATCAGTGTGAGGATGACCATCGTGTTAATCAGTGTGAGGATGACCATAGTGTTAATCAGTGTAAGGATGACCATAGTGTTAATCAGTGTAAGGATGACCATAGTGTTAATCAGTGTGAGGACGACCATAGTGTTAATCAGTGTAAGGATGACCATAGTGTAAATCAGTGTAAGGATGACCATAGTGGTAATTAGTGTAAGAATGACCATAGTGTTAATCAGTGTGAGGATGACCATAGTGTTAATCAGTGTGAGGATGACCATAGTGTTAGTCAGTGTGAGGATGATCAAAGTATTGATCAGTATGAGGACAACCATAGTATTGAACAATGTGAGGATGACCATAGTGCTGATCAGTGTGAGGATGACCATAGTGTTAATCAGTGTGAGGATGACCATAGTGTTAATCAGTGTGAGGATAACCATAGTGCTGATCAGTGTCAGGATGACCATAGTGCTTATCAGTGTCATACATAATCTTTAGTAAATGCACTACATGTAATTGTTGTACTAGAAATGACCAGAATGCATGCTAGCTGGGATTAGTTTATTCCTGTACTAAAAATGACATGAATGTATGCTAACTGGGACTAGTTTATTCCTTTACTAAAAATGACCAGAATGTATGCTAGCTGGGACTAGTTTATTCCTGTACTAAAAATGACCAGAATGTATGCTAGCTGGGACTAGTTTATTCCTGTACTAAAAATGACCAGAATGTATGCTAGCTGGGACTAATTTATTCCTGTACTAAAATTGACCAGAATGTATGCTAGCTGGGACTAGTTTATTCCTCTACTAAAAATGACATGAATGTATGCTAGCTGGGACTAGTTAATTACAGATGCTGTGTTCAGTATCCTGTAACTATTTATGTTCATCCAGATATGCCAAATTATGAATCAGTGATGTTTATCTGTGTGCATTATGCCACATTGTGAATCAGTAATATTTGAGTGCCTTATGCCACATTGTGAATCAGTAATGTTTGAGTGCCTTATGCCACATTGTGAATCAGTAATGTTTGAGTGCCTTATGCCACATTGTGAATCAGTAATGTTTGAGTGCCTTATGCCACATTGTGAATCAGTAATGTTTGAGTGCCTTATGCCACATTGTGAATCAGTAATGCTTATGTGTATGCATTATGCCACATTGGGAATCAGTGATATTTGTGTGCATTATGACACATTGTAAATCTGTGATGTTTATATGTGTGCATTATTCCATGATATGAATCATCAGTGTTTTCAATGAAATTACATTTTTTTGGTTTATAGTTTAAGACAAAATGCTTCCGACTGGAAATGATACATTTATCATTAATATATATGCATGTTTGATGTACAGACATGTATCAATCTACCAACATAATAGGCATGTTTGATGTACAGACATGTATAAATCTACTAATAAAATAAGCATGTTTGATGTACAGACATGTATAAATCTACTAATAAAATAAGCATGTTTGATGTACAGACATGTATCAATCTATCAACATAATAGGCATGTTTGATGTACAGACATGTATAAATCTACTAATAAAATAGGCATGTTTGATGTACAGACATGTATAAATCTACTAATAAAATAGGCATGTTTGATGTACAGACATGTATCAATCTATCAACATAATAGGCATGTTTGATGTACAGACATGTATCAATCTACTAATAAAATAGGCATGTTTGATGTACAGACATGTATGAATCTACTAATAAAATAAGCATGTTTGATGTACAGACATGTATCAATCTATCAACATAATAGGCATGTTTGATGTACAGACATGTATCAATCTACTAATAAAATAAGCATGTTTGATGTACAGACATGTATAAATCTACTAATAAAATAAGCATGTTTGATGTACAGACATGTATCAATCTATCAACATAATAGGCATGTTTGATGTACAGACATGTATCAATCTACTAATAAAATAGGCATGTTTGATGTACAGACATGTATAAATCTACTAATAAAATAAGCATGTTTGATGTACAGACATGTATAAATCTACTAATAAAATAGGCATGTTTGATGTACAGACATGTATCAGTCTACTAATAAAATAAGCATGTTTGATGTACAGACATGTATAAATCTACTAATAAAATAAGCATGTTTGATGTACAGACATGTATCAGTCTACTAATAAAATAAGCATGTTTGATGTACAGACATGTATCAATCCAGTAATAGAATATTTCGTTTCAAAGTTTCGTAAACTTTACCGTTTGTGTCAAAAGAGTTTGTTCCACTGAGGCTTCAGTGACGTTTGATGTGTCAAAATTGAAAAAAAAATATATCTACTAAGTTTAAAACAGTTTGGATGTGAAAACATTTTTAATTTCAGTGTTATGAAAATCCTAAATTTTTTCTAAAATCTGTAAAGTGATAATATGGAGCTTATCTTTGAGATTTTATGTTGGTTTAATTGTAATTTATCTCACGAAAAGTTCTTGACCTTCTCTTTTACAGAAACATATTCTGGACAGATTCTGTTATGAAGACAGTGTCAGTTGCCCTTGATGATGGC
Organism: Sinohyriopsis cumingii; assembly: GCA_028554795.2. Taxonomy (NCBI): domain Eukaryota; kingdom Metazoa; phylum Mollusca; class Bivalvia; order Unionida; family Unionidae; genus Sinohyriopsis; species Sinohyriopsis cumingii. The sequence continues at coordinate 56,430,973 of CM068833.1, read as the reverse complement.
CGCTATCAAAAAGTACTCATTAAGGGAAATTTAGACTATCCTTTATCCATTGCTGTTAATCCTAAACTTGGGTATGATATTTTTCGTTTTAAAAATTTTGTCTTAATTATCTAAACTGAATTGAAAGATATTGGCATTTCTGAAAGTTATACCCAGACATGGATTGGCTTCATGATTTCCTGCAATGAAAACAGAATTATGTAGATAAATTTTGGAGCTGGCATTTTAAAATTATCTATCACAGAGACACTGCTGGCATCTTAAAATTATCTATCACAGAGACACTGCTGGCATTTTAAAATTATCTATCACAGAGACACTGCTGGCATCTTAAAATTATCTATCAAAGAGACACAGCAGTAATCCATTTCATTCATGTAACTGTTTTAAATGGAAATACATACAGTTAACAGGCTTCCTCATTTTTAATATATTGTATTTGTTATGCTGTTTGAGAAATATCAATATTTTACATGCTATAGGTATATCAGGTTGTTTTTTTTCAAATGCAGTGTATGATATATATATATATATATATGGATTCCTTTAACTGCAGTGTATAATATAGGCATATGGATTTCTTTAAATGCAGCGTATTATATAGGTATATGGATTTCTTTAATTGTAGTGTATGATATATGTATCTGAATTTCTTTGCAGTGTATAATATAGGCATATTGATTCCTTTAACTGGAATTTATAATATAGGTATATATTCATTTCTTTAATTGCAGTGTATATGGATTTCTTTAACTGCAGTGTATAATATAGGTATATTGATTTCTTTAACTGTGGTGTACAATATATGTATATGGATTTCTTTGCAGTGTATAATATAGGTATATTGATTCCTTTAGCTGCAATGTACAATATAGGTATATGGATTTCTTTAAATGCATTGTATAATATAGGTATATGTATATGGATTTCTTTAACTGCAGTGTATAATATAGGTATATTGATTTCTTTGCTACATAGTAGCTAATGTTTAATTAAATACATCAAAAACTTTGTTTAAACTTGAAAATATAATACAATACCTTTACTGAGCTCAGGTATTTGATGAAAATAATTGACTAAAACTAATATAATAAACCTGAGATGTAGTTAGTCTTGCAGTATACATTGCACATACATTTGATGACGCACCTCACATAGATATTACATAATCTGATACCTTATAACCATACAACTAGGATTACAAAATAGTCACACCAGAATAATCACTGTAAAACTAGGATTACAAAACAGTCACACCATAATAATCATTGTTCAACTACGATTACAAAACAGTCAAACCAGCATAATCACTGTACAACTAAGATTACAAAACAGTCACACTGGCATAGTCACTGCACAGATAGGATTACAAAACGGTCACACCAGCATAATCACTGTACAACTAGGATTATAAAGCAGTCAAACCAGCATAATCACTGTACAACTAGGATTACAAACAGTTGCACCAGCATAATCACAAACACAAACCAACACAATCATATCTGAAACTATATTAAAAACCATATACATAACCATATATTCATACCTCTAATTGTACTTATACATAAAACCTTCTTTATTCTATTTCCATATCATAGACTACTATACTGGACAGATGCTAGTGGTAGAGATCCCAAAATTGAAACATCGTGGATGAGTGGAGAAAATAGGAAAGTTCTCATATCCACACGGCTTGGTCATCCTTCTGGACTTACCATCGACTATTGGATGAATGATCGTGTATTCTGGTGTGACTCCAAAGAAAACCTGCTGGAGTCCATGAACTGGGATGGATCTGATAGAGTAATAGTAACAGCAACAGGTGACTCGTTCTTGTTTCTGTTTTCTCTTTTGCTTACAAAAAAACCTCATTACTTTTTACTCATAGATTCTAATGAAAGGGTTTCAAATGTGGTACAGAGTTTCCATGCTGTATAAAAATGAATGTGAGATACAATGATTAGCAGTGGAAGAGCTTTTTTATGTAGAGTTCATTGAAATCATCAAATAATAACAAGTAGCATCTAGTGATAATTTAACAAGATTAGAATTACCGTGTTAGGATAGATTTCTTTTTTCATGTTGAAAACCAGATGGATTATGAATTCTGCCCAATCTTTTTTTTATCACCTGAAATAGCTTTTATATGTCATGATATTCATCATTAGATAAACTAACATCCATCTAGTATACATATGTAATTTTAATATCAGTTGTTGTTGTTGTTATAGGGTTTAACGCCACTTTTCAGCACACTATAGGCTATACATGGCGGCCAGCATTAATTGTGGAGGAAGAACCTGGGAAAACCCCAGAAAGAACCACCGACCCACAAGAAGCTACTGGCAAGCTTTCTCACATACCCACATTGGCTGAATCCAAGACTCGAACCCATGCAGACAGATTTAATATCAGTAGAATTCATAAGAAATAGCAAGTTGATAACAGCCCCAATAATGTTTCACATGACCAGACAACTTATTATCTGTAGTGCTACTTACTTTCTCATCATTTAAGTTCTACACCAACCTATGTTCACATTGAATCATTAAATGTTTCATAAATTATGCTACATCCATATCAGTTTGAATTCACACCATCCAGCAATCTGTTTGTGATTAAAAATGCTTTTGGCATGAAAAGTCTTTCAACTATAGCAATCTGATCATGTCTACAAGTCATTTTGGCATGAAAACTCCTTCAACTGTAGCACTCTGATAATGACTACAAGTCATTTTGGCATGAAAACTCCTTCAACTGTAGCAATCTGATCATGACTACAAGTCATTTTGGCATGAAAACTCTTTCAACTGTATAGCAATCTGATCATGACTGCAAGTCATTTTGGCATGAAAACTCTTTCAGCTGTAGCAATCTGATCATGACTACAAGTCATTTTGGCATGAAAACTCTTTCAACTGTAGCAATCTGATCATGACTACAAGTCATGTTGGCATAAAAACTCTTTCAACTATAGCATTCTGATCATGTAATTTTGGCATGAAAACTCTTTCAACTATAGCAATCTGATCATGACTACAAGTCATTTTGGCATGAAAACTCTTTCAACTGTAGCAATCTGATCATGACTACAAGTCATTTTGGCATGAAAACTCATTCGAATGTGAGATTACTTTCTTATCCTTTTGTGATTAAAACTATCGCAGTCTTACGGATGCATGGCCAAATGTTTATATGACAGGTGTATGACTAGATATTTATATGACAGGTGTATGACTAGATGTTTATATGACAGAGGTATGACTAGATGTTTATATGACAGGTGTATGACTAGATGTTTATATGACAGGTGTATGACTAGATATTTATATGACAGGTGTATGACAAGATGTTTATATGACAGGTGTATGACTAGATTTTTATATGACAGGTGTATGACTAGATGTTTATATGACAGGTGTATGACTAGATGTTTATATGACAGGTGTATGAGAAGATGTTTATATGACAGGTGTATGAGAAGATGTTTATATGACAGGTGTATGAGAAGATGTAAATATGACAGGTGTATGAGAAGATGTTTATATGACAGGTGTATGACTAGATGTTTATATGACAGGTGTTTGACAAGATTTTTATATGACAGACGTCTGACTAGATGTTTATATGACAGGTGTATGACAAGATGTTTATATGACAAGTGTATGACTAGATGTTTATATGACAGGTGTATGAGAAGATGTAAATATGACAGGTGTATGACAAAATGTTTATATGACAGGTGTATGAGAAGATGTTTATATGACAGGTGTATGACTAGATATTTATATGACAGGTGTATGACAAGATGTTTATATGACAAGTGTATGACTAGATGTTTATATGGTGGCCTAAATAGGTAAAATATTCATCATGGGTTCAAACCATGGCTGAATCATCCCTTAAACTAATAAAATGGTACTAGCAACTGCCTTGTTTAGTGCTCAACATTAAGAGGTTAGTGTTAGGACTGGTTGGCCAGGTGTCAGGATAATGGGACTGGGTGGGACAAGATGCTGCATGTCTGTGGCATGATGCCCATTGCTATAAACTGCCACACTGCAGACATCATTGCAATATGACTAAAACTGTTGAAGCTTTGTTAAAAATCCAAAAACACAATACACATGAATGTTTATACAACAGATGTATGACTAAATATGTATATGAAAGATGTATGGGTAATTGTTTATACAACAAATATATGGCTAATTGTTTATACGAAAGTTATATTTCTAATTGTTTATATGAAAGATGTATGGCTAATTGTTTATATGACAGATGTATGGCTAATTGTTTATATGACAGATGTATGGCTAATTGTTTATATGACAGATGTAAAGCTAAATGTTTATATGAAAGTTGTATTACTAATAGTTTATATGAAAGATGTATTGATAATTGTTTATACAACAGATGTATGGATAATTGTTTATATGACAGATGTATGGCTAATTGTTTATATGACAGATGTAAAGCTAAATGTTTATATGAAAGTTGTATTACTAATAGTTTATATGAAAGATGTATTGATAATTGTTTATACAACAGATGTATGGATAATTGTTTATATGACAGATGTATGGATAATTGTTTATATGACAGATGTATTGCTAATTGTTTATATGACAGATGTATTGCTAATTGTTTATATGACAGATGTATGGCTAAATGTTTATATGAAAGTTGTATGGCTAATTGTTTATTTGAAAGATGGATGGCTAATAGTTTATATGAAAGATGTATGGATAATTGTTTATAAAACAGATGTATGGATAATTGTTTATATGAAAGACTATGTTTAATATTATAGGTATTCATAATCCTGTTGGAATTGATGTATTTGAGAGCCTAATCTACTGGGTGTCAATGGAAACAGGACAGTTGATGACAATAGACAAATTTGGGCGTGGCATAAATACAACACTTCAATCTGGTCTGCTTTTGCCAAAAACTGCAAAGGTTGCTCATCAGCTTCGTGTAGACTTGACTGGTATGCAGCTGCTACTTCTTTTCAACCAAATAACATGAAAAATATATAATGCCAAATTCATTATATGTGACTTCATAGCTGCCAAACTCAGTCAATTTCAAGCATCTTAGATTAATGAAAAACAAACTATCATACCTAAATTGCAAAAAAATAACTTGAAATATATCACAGCTTAAAGGAAATTATAATACACTTTAATGGTTTACCTAATTTATAAGAAAGCTATTTTACCTACAGAACAAGTTCAATTTCTTTTCTAAAGGTTCATTATATTTCTATTTGGCACAATTTCTATCTGACCAATAAAAACTGTGATAGAAATGGAAAGAAAAGTGAAATAATAATTTTAATACTCCTTCATGATTATTTTGTCTTGCCATGCATTAGTTTCACAAATATAGAGGGAATTCTCGTAAAAATATAATTTAATTTGTTTTGTAAATCGTGCAGCACATTATGTCGCTATGTTGAACAGCTGGTGTTATGTAATTACATAGTTTGTAATTCTGTCTAGTTCTATTACATTCTAGCTATCAGTCTTTTCTCAATTTTTAGTGAAGAATCGCTGCCCTCGTACAGGAGATCAGTGCAGTCATTTATGCTTACTAATTCCTGGGGGATTCCGATGTGCATGCCCTGAGAAGACTACCTTCAGAGACAATGATATGTTTATATGTGATGCAGGTAGACTTTCAAATGGCTAACAATGCGCATGAGTAGCGGAATGGGTTTATAATTCATTGTTGAACAAATTGCTGCCTTCTTTTTATGATTAAAATATATCACAGACTATTTGAAGTGATTATTTAGTATTCTTATTTACTCACAGCCCTGCATTGGTAAGGAAGAGAAACATATTACATAATTTGTATTTGACAAAATATATTTTTTTTACTTTTCCCTTTTGTTGCCTTTTTTGTAAATGACGAGACTATTTTACCTTTATTCATCTTTTCCAAAGGTGTCTACAGACTGATAAATTTCATCATAAAATATTCCTAAGTTTTAGATGTTAGGTCTCTTTTTTTTAAACTTACACAAGTAGACATAAAGTGAATATACATTTTTCATAAATGTTATGTTTAGTCAATGTAATTCTGATTATGTTATATTTAGTAAATGTAATTATGATTATGTTATGTTTAGTCAATGTAATTATGATTACCGGGTTTGTTATATTTAGTAAACGTAATTATGATTATGTTATATTTAGTCAATGTAATTATAATTATGTTATATTTAGTCAATGTAATTATGATTATGTTATATTTAGTCAATGTAATTATGAGTATGTTACATTAGGCAATGTATGTATGATTATGTTATATTTGGTCAATGTATTTACAATTATGTTATATTTGGTCAATGTAAATATGATTATGTTATATTTAGTTAATATTCTTCTGTTCAACTAGAGTCTTACAGTCTGTAATGAAGCAGTTCTATTTATATTTCCATCTTTTACTTTCTACATAATGTTATTATATGAATATTTGAGAGCCTCATCTTGGATTGATTGATTTACTGATTGATTTATTTTAGCTTCTGAAACATCTAAGCCTTTACCAAAAGGATGTGGATGCTGGAATGGAGGCACCTGTATACGTCCTAATGACTCAGACGTACTATGCCACTGCCCTCCAGGTAATATAAAAATAAGCCAAGCTCCATTTTTCCACTTTTCTTAGGAGACAAATAGCATTACTTCTTTTTTTTCACATTACTGTTGTGTTATTAAACATAATAAATCCATGTTATATTTTTCGCTACTATATGTATTCAGTAAAATCTCATCACATCCAAAATTGCTTCAAGACAATGGTACAGTGTTAAATTCACCGTGAAGTGTTAGAGGTACAAAGCAACTTCACTACGTAACTTTGTGGGTTTTGTGAATGACAACACAAAGATTGAAGTGATTTATATCAATATTTCCACAAAATATACATTTTCAGACAGAATCAGGCTGTATGTCTTGGTGTCTTCTCTTTTCTAGGATATTCTGGTGAATTTTGTGAAGAAATTGAACAATCACCAATTACCATTAGGGAGGCCCACTCACTACGTAAGCCATTTGGATAATGTGTACAGCTTTATTTACTTAGATTATAATCTATCCCATTATATGTAAAAATAGAATCATCACAAATCTGAGGCGTTTTTAACAAATTGTGTATGATGACTACAATTACAATCGTGATGAATATTGAATAATTGAATCTTTATGCATTCTGTCTATTTTAAAATCAGCAGTTTAGATTTATTTAGACCCCTTCTTTTTAAAATGTATTGTCAAATGGATAAAATAATAACTTATATATTGATAGATATTGGAAACTAAAATAAAAAAAATCAAGATGATAATATTGAATTTATGTTTTCAAAATTCCATGTTCTATTAATTTTATCAATCAAATGGCTTTGCATTCTGCTATTTCCTTTGAAAGAAACATCTAGTGAAAACAACTGCTTTATAGAAACCAGAAGGAGGGAAAGGTGACTGTTATTGATTAAGTTTAAATCAGTAAATAATTATTTGTTTTGCAGCAATTGTGGCGATTGTGATACCAGTTACAACCGTGTTCATATTCCTACTTATTTTGTTGGTTATCCTGCTAAAGAAGGGAAGGTAAAGTCAGATTTTACTAATGGCAATTGTATTTCATCACCAATGACCTAAAAGTTTATTTAATTATACAATCCATAATAATCATCATCAAATCTTCAATAAATCTTATCAGCTCTTTTTGATTTGCAAATAGTTAGAACTCATAATTTGGTTAAGGTCAGTCAAGAACCCCATTAGATATATGGCAACCAGGTTTTTCTGGATTTATCACACTACCTCCGCCAATCTACAGACTGACTGATCTTGCAAGGAAGCTGTTTATGCAGTTATTTCTTCATACAATCATTCACTCATCGATTAAAGGTATATCCACTGTATCTTCATTCTCTTATGTTGTTGCTTCATGATATTCAAAGATTTAGACCAGAGTTATTGATATCTTTGACACCTCTGCTGTTTCAGGAAATGGTGTTATACTTCATGCTCATTCCCATCAGTTTCCATTACGCAATGATTCATTGGGCAAGTACAAAATTTTGACCAATCAGAAAGCTCTTTACAGCAATCCTTCAATACTCTGATGAGGAATCCTGACAATAGCAAAGCAAAAATCAAACTATTTCACATTTATATTTTAATCAGTTTGAAATGGTTCATGCCTCTGAAGTTATTGTCTTTCTACAACATACTAACAGATGCATCGATACTGCTAAATATTCAGTGCATATGTTAAAGTAAAGACTTATATAATTACTGTTTTTATAATGGCGATTGATGATGACACTCCATATATCAGAACAAATTACTAAACTGAGGCGCGTTCAGTCTATGTACAACCAGGTAGCCCTGTAAAAATCATGGTTGAAAATCCTTTGATGTGTTGGTGTAAGTTCATACCTGGCTAATTTGTATTTCAACAGAACAAAACAAATCCAACATAGTATTGTGTATTGCATATGATTGGATCTTCTGCAATTCAGTAGGTGGATTCTAGGCTATTTAAAAAAGCTTTAACATCCTGCTGACAGGCTTTGGGTATTCAGTCTTACTGATACCAAACCAAATATATTAAAAAATATAGTCAATAATAATTCAAAGCACATGATTTAATAAACAATGAATTGGCCTCAAACAGGGCACCATAAACACAGAAGGTAAATATGGTATAACGACTCAGGTATAGGCTGCCCAGCTGATTGCAAAAGCTAAATATCACTTTTTTGTCTGGTCACCTGCTCAAACTTTCAGTTTGTACCAAACTCCACCAGTTGCCTTACACTGAGGTGATAACCAGATAACCAGTTTATCAGCATGGTAAGACAGTCTGTCGTTGTGTTCCTACTTGGGGAACTCAAAATAAAATCTACAACCTTATTTGGAGGTTCAGTTAGTAGCGCTTCTGTATGATGTTTACCTTTCCTGCATTAATCCACATGGTAATTTAGTCAGATCACTGTTTCACCACTTTGAGAACACAAACACGCACAATTAATCCTACCACAGTTCCTTGCCTTATCCAGGCAAGTATGACAACTCTGTCAGAGAAATATGTAAAAACAACCACATAACATCCTACCACTACCGCGTTCTCTGGCATACGCAGGCAGTCACAGTTCTGTGAAAGAAAGCACATGAACACAGCCACAATATGACCATGTTCACTGTACACAAAAATTAATCTTGTTTTCAGATAATACTCCAGTCATTATCCTCTCTCTTTATGTTTCATCTTATATGTTTATTAAGCCAATAGCCTAATCCATTGCTGAAAAGCAATGACTATATAGCTGCTCGAGCTCAGGCGGGCCATTTAAAATCAGCCAGCGGGCCGTGGGTTGGACAGCAATTACCTAATCAACTGCTCAAGTACTCTTCTGTGAATTATATTCAGAAGTTAGGTTTTTGATTGGCTGATGCAGGACCAGTGGTGTAAAATGATTGGATATCCCATACAAAATTTTCCATATGGATTGGATATGGAATCCATACGTACTTTTACAGAAATATCCATATGGAAATGTTATGGATTCCTTACATACCCCATATGGAAAATCCCATGGAATAAGCAAATTAGTCCATGAGATCTGTAGGTTGTCCATATGGAATAAAATTAAAATTCCATATGGAATTTGTGAATAATCCATTTGGAATTTGGCTATAGTCCATATGGAATTTGTGAATAGTCCATATGGAATTTGTGAATAGTCCATGTGGAATTGGGAAATATACTGTATGGAGTTTGTAAATGGACCATATGGAATTTTTAAATAGTTCATATGGAATTTATAAATAGTTCATATGGAATTTTTAATACATGTAGTCCATCCCATACAAAATTTTCCAGGCGTACTTAAGGCAGATTTCAGATGGGTGTTTTAAGCGCTTTCTGCCTAAACCATATAAAATCTGCTTCAGATTTCTATTAAACTGTCTAATGAATCTTAGACATTATTGGGAATCAATGATAAATATTCACAATAATTTTTTTAATGGATCATAAATTTTATTTTGACAGATATTACCAAATAAGATTTAGGATTTTCTTGTCTTCATTTTCTTTCTTGCATACAAAACCTAACCCATGATGGCATCACTCAAGTCTTTTTCATTTCACTGAATAATTTTGGTGACATTTCACAAATATTTTGACCAAAACATTCATTGAAATAGTGGTGAGATCTAACTAAAATTTCACTGAAATACTTGTGAGGTTTCACAAAACATTTGACTAAAACTTTTGTGAGATTTCACTAAAATTTTGGTCATTGTATATTATTTTACTGAAGTTTCAGTAGATTTTCAGACATTTCAAAAGGTTTCAAATTAATAATGGACATGAATTAAACAAGACTTTATTAACCAAGGTGATATTATATGTGCATGAAAAAATATATACAGATGTTGTAATTATATGACATCAGAGGCAAGAGATATGGGAGTTAATAATAATAATAATAATAATAACGACTTTATTTAGAGAAGGTAACTGAGTTAGTTACAGAACTACTCTACCTTAAGGCTGTCAATCTTTTATGTACAATATATACAGTATATATACAATATGATGTGAAGAATCTGGCTTGACACTAAATAATTAAGTAATTTTAAAATTCAAATTATCAAGCATGGAACATATGCACAGGCATCTGTAAACATATAAACATATATAAAATATAAAATATTAATCTGCATTGAAAAATTCAACTGTGAAAATAATGCAAAATTACAGAAAAGCATCCATTTGAGACATTGATTATGAAAAGAAGAAATGCCAGGAGCCTGCCTTATGTCACTTGTTCTTCGGACTTGATTTTTGATAAATAGAAATACAACAGCAGCAAGAAGTTTGAAAAAGAAATATAACAAGGAAAGATGTGGAAAGAAGTTATTGTGCCCAAAATAAACGATAAAATTACAGCTATCAGAAACAGGAAATATAAATCCTGCTGAAAATCATTCAAATTGTACAAGAAACAAAAAATAATTCTATTACAATCACAAAATATCACTATATTTTCAGATTTTTTGACAAATTCTCAGTGAAATTTCAATCACAAAATTTCTCTGATATTTTAAGAAATTTTGGTAAAATCTCCTAAAATACATGTACCATAATTTTAGTAAAAAAATGGATTTTTGAGTGTTCACTGTTATTTTGCTGAAATTTCAGTCACATTTTCACTTGGGTATGATTTTTGTAGAGCATATTTTAATAGGAAGCCAAAAAAAATATTTTTTAGAGTAAACATCAAGCCCAAAATCCACCTTGTACCAAATTTTCTAAGTCCAAAGATTCATCTATTCTTGTACTACCAGATATTAAAATTCTGATTATGTTTACATGTTCTCTACTATTTTTAGTCATGTCTTTGTCTGTTTTTAAACATCTTTGGAAATAAATTAAAGAAAACTGACATGCATGTGTTTTCTTCAAATTTATGAGTACATATTCATCTATCCACATCAGCTACACTGACATATACATGTACTCTAACTCCCACCAATATTTCTTTTTGAATCAGATAGTTTAGGTTATTGATTCTTCAGAGAGTATTTTCCATGATGCTATAATACATGGGCCTGCTTTCCTTATGGAAAAAAGTGCTTATCCATGAGAAATTTCTGTACGGGACATTTTGCTAACAGCAAAGAAGAGTCTCAATCTCTTTACATGTACATATATCAGTACATAAACACTGACCATGTGATCTGACGTAATTGTCATTTGCAGAAATTAATTTAGTATCTAATAGGGGGTTTTCTCTGAAAGTGGCACTATGAAAACCAGCTTAAAATGGTTGATGTTTACAGCAGGCATCAAAAAGAGCTTCCATGCAAATGGATTACAGGCGTCAAAAGGCGCTTCCATGTGAATGGAGTAGAGGCGTCCAAAGACGCTTGCATGAGGTAAAGGGTTAAAAATGGTTTAGATTGAACTGTGAAACTTAACTAAAAGTGATATCTGTTTTATCAAAACCATTACAGTTGTCTTCTCTCCTGGATAAACAGTGTGAGTCTAACACCTAATAAAAGAACTAATTGCTTAGGGATAACATGAAACACTGGCTTTCATATGGTTCTTCCTAAATTAAAATTTTATAAATATTTGACAGAATACTAATGTGTAATTTTTCAATATTATTCCTTCAGTTCATTTTGTATGATAACTCTGGTTTAGAATTACAATATTTGTTCAAAATAATTTAATCATTGTCTGTTTTGAATTGACAATTGCAACATTTAACAATGCAGTCTAATTTAAGAATACATTTATTAAAGCAGACGATTTATGCACAAGGCAGGAGATATACAACAGAAAGTTGAAGGTATTGTCACCTACAAAGAGGGAGGAAACGTTCAGATATCTACACCTGCAATGTCTTATGAAACTCCAGAACCATTCAATGTAAGTTTGTCATCTTGCAGTGTAATTTCCTATTCATCAGTTGTAACAGTCACAGCATCTCATTTGTTATTCAGATAATCAATATTTACAACGAACAACTTTTAACTCTTCTTAAGAGATTGAATATGCCAAAACAATATTTAGAGAGTTATAAATCAAGGCCATTAAAAGTACTTTTACAGAACACTTTCAAGGCCATGGCCACATTATTGTAGCATTTTTACAGTATGCTGTCAAGGCCACAGCCACATCATCGTAGGTCATCAAGAGTAGTTTACAGTATGCTGTCAAGGCCACAGCCACATCATCGTAGGTCATCAAGAGTATTTTACAGTATGCTGTCAAGGCCACAGCCACATCATCGTAGGTCATCAAGAGTATTTTACAGTATGCTGTCAAGGCCACAGCCACATCATCATAGGTCATCAAGAGTATTTTACAGTATGCTCTCAAGGCCACATCTGTTCATTGTAGGTCATTAGAGTATTGTTATGCCCTGCTGTCAAGGCCACATCCACATCATCATTGGTCATCAAAAGTATTTTTACATTATGCTGTCAAGGACATATCATCTTAGGTCATCAAGATTATTTGTACACTATACTGTCATGCCACAGCCACATCTTTATAGGTCATCAAGAGTATGTTTTACAGTATGTTTTCATGCACAGCCGCAGCATCATAGGTCATCAAGAGAATTTATTTACACTATGCTGTCAAGGCCACAACCACACCATCACAGGTCATCAAGATTAATTTTTACAGTATTCTGTCAAGGTCACAGCCACACCATCATAGATCATCAAGAGTATGTTTACACTCTGCTGTCAAGACCACAACCACATCATCATAATTCATCAAAAGTATTTTTACATTATGCTGTCAAGGACATATCATTTTAGGTCATCAAGATTATTTGTACACTATACTGTCATGTCACAGCCACATCATCATAGGTCATCAAGAGTAATTTAATTACACTATGCTGTCAAGACCACAGCCACATCATCATAGGTCATCAAGAGTAATTTAATTACACTATGCTGTCAAGACCACAGCCACATCATCATAGGTCATCAAGAGTAATTTAATTACACTATGCTGTCAAGACCACAGCCACATTGTCATGGGTCATCAAGACTAATTTTACAGTATGCTGTCAAGGCCACAGCCACACCATCATAGATCATCAAGAGTATGTTTACACTCTGCTGTCAAGACCACAACCACATCATCATATGTCATCAAGAAAATATATTTACACTATGCTGTCAAGGCCACAGCCACATCATCACAGGTCATCAGGACTAATTTTACAGTATGCTGTCAAGGCCACAGCCACACCATCATAGATCATCAAGAGTATGTTTACACTCTGCTGTCAAGACCACAACCACATCATCATATGTCATCAAGAAAATATATTTACACTATGCTGTCAAGGCCACAGCCACATCATCACAGGTCATCAAGACTAATTTTACAGTATGCTGTCAAGGCCACAGCCACATCATCATATGTCATCAAGACTAATTTTACAGTATGCTGTCAAGGCCACAGCCACATCATCACAGGTCATCAAGACTAATTTTACAGTATGCTGTCAAGGCCACAGCCACATCATCATAGATTTAGACAATACATTTATTATTTTCAATTATTTACCTGGTGCTGATTAAGAAATAGATATGGAATTGTTTCACTTATGTACATATTCTTACTTTAAATCATGTGTTTGATTTAGGATTTGGAAATTCTTGGTAGATTGATTTGTATATGAGCACCATTGAATTGCCTTTAAATATATAACAAATATAGGAAAGAATATGGCAACCTATATATTAATCAAAATTAATGGCAATGTAGTGAATAAAAATGTTAATGTCTTTATTGTTTTTCCCTACAGGTTGAAAACACTTATACAAATGCTGGCACAAATTTTTCCAATCCTGTTTATGAAACCCTCAGAGGTGGTGACCCTTCATTGACCATTGCAAGTGAAACTGAGCTGCAGACACAAAGCAGTGTCAAAGGAGACTGTGCTGTTTCATACATGACTCTTGAAAACAAGCAGCCAGTGGAAGAACACCTTTATAAGACAGTCCTTGTAAAAGATAGCAATTCTGATAAAGAAAACTCATCTCAAAGATTACCCAAGGAAGTGGCTTCATCTAAGTCTCTAAAGAAGGATTATGCTGTAAAGAAAATGTTTGCTTACCCTAGAGAGGACACAGAAAAAGATACTGATGGTTTGGTAGCAACTAGTGGAGTATAAAACTTATCATGTACATGTAATGGTATACTTGTGATGTACAAGTAATTGTACACTTCTGATGTACATGTAATTGTATACTTATGATGTACACATAATGGAATAATCTTGATGTACATGTAATTTATACTTGTGATCTTGTGATGTACACGTAATGGTATACTTGTACATGTAATTGTACACATCTGATGTACATGTAATTTTATACTTGTGATCTTGTGATGTACATGTAATGATATACTTTTACATGTAATTGTACATGTCTGATGTACATGTAATTTTATACTTATGATGTACATGTAATTCTATACTTGTAATGTACATGTAATTGCATGCATGTGATGTACATATAATTGTGCACTTTTGGTGTACATGTAATTAAATGTGATGTAGATGTAATTATAGTCTTGTGATGTGCTTGTAATTACATACTTTTGATGTACATGTAACTACATACTTATGATGTACATGTAATGGTATACTCGTGATGTACATGTAATGGTATACTTGTGATGTACATGTAATTGTATACTTGTGATGTACATGTAATGGTATACTTGTGATGTACATGTAATGGTATACTTGTGATGTACATGTAATGGTATACTTGTGATGTACATGTAATGGTATACTTGTGATGTACATGTAATTGTATACTTGTGATGTACATGTAATGGTATACTCATGATGTACATGTAATTGTATACTTATGATGTACATGTAATGGTATACTTGTGATGTACATGTAATGGTATACTTGTGATGTACTTGTAATTACATACTTTTGATGTACATGTAACTACACACTTATGATGTACATGTAATGGTATACTTGTGATGTACATGTAATGGTATACTCGTGATGTACATGTAATGGTATACTTGTGATGTACATGTAATTGTATACTTATGATGTACATGTAATGGTATACTTGTGATGTACATGTAATGGTATACTTGTGATGTACATGTAATTGTATACTTATGATGTACATGTAATGGTATACTTGTGATGTACATGTAATGGTATACTTGTGATGTACATGTAATGGTATACTTGTGATGTACATGTAATGGTATACTCGTGATGTACATGTAATTGTATACTTGTGATGTACATGTAATTGTATACTTGTGATGTACATGTAATGGTATACTTGTGATGTACATGTAATGGTATACTCGTGATGTACATGTAATTGCATACCTGTGATGTACATGTAATTGCATACCTGTGATGTACATGTAATTGTATACTTGTGATGTACATGTAACTGTACATTTGTGATGTACATGTAACTGCATACCTGTGATGTACATGTAATTGCATACCTGTGGTTCTTTTTATACTTATCAATAAGGATGAAATGAACACAAAATCCTTGCTTTTTGAAATTGTGCTTGAATTTGTTACTGGACTTATTTCAAGTGACAAATACAAAAAACAAAAAATATGAATGAAAGAAGAATAGTAGTTATCTAGATGAAGAAGCATTCCATCAAAAATAAAATCTTTACTTGGCTTCAGATTGCTACTAACACTTTCATTTCTATGTGTCAGATGTAAAGAAAAATTTAGAAAAAGGAAGACTTGGATTATGCACTGACTTTTACATCATAGAACAGATTAGCACAGGCAAGTGATATGCATAGTGCATAGTTTATCAAAGTAAACTGGTGTGTGTGTGTGTCTGTGTGTGTGTGTATATATATATATATATATATATATATATATATATATATATATATATATATATATAGACACACAACACCAGACCATGGAATACTGAGTTTCTCAGAGTAGAGTAGAATATTTTGTTTGAATGCTATATGGCACAGTCACTTCGGTAGGTCATTTTGTGCCAAGGCAGTTGGAGTAGAGTGGTTTGCCCAAGGACTTTACGGAAGCTAACCCAGGCTTATCAATAGGTTTTCACTACTAGGCAATAGACATTGATAACATTATGACCAAGGACTTTACCATATGGCAGAAGCTAACCCAGGCTTATCAATATGTTTTCACTGCTAGGCAATAGACATTAATAACATTATGACCAAAGACTTGACCATATGGCAGAAGCTAACCCAGGCGTATCAATATGTTTTCACAGCTAGGCAACAGACATTGATAACATTATGACCAAGGACTTTACCATATGGCAGAAGCTAACCCAGGCGTATCAATATGTTTTCACTGCTAGGCAATAGACATTAATAACATTATAACCAAGGACTTTACCATATGGCAGCTAACCCAGGTTTACCAATATTTTTCACCGATAGGCAATAGACATCGATAACATTATAACCAAGACATTTTCAATCTTCTGAATGATGTGTATGTTGTATAGTGCTAAGTATGGCTGCTTCACACACGGACAAGCCCAGTTGAGATCCAACAATCGGCAAACACCTTTTTCCCTTCAGTTTGCGTTTCACTTTAATTGATAAGGAGAATTATGTTACTACTTAGATTTTCTCTGTGAATATACACAAAACTCAGCAAAACATAAATGGCAAACCACTGACATTATCATGCGGGATACCGTAAGAAATCTTCTACTTCAGTCTGGTTTGTATATTGCTAGCAAATATGTTTGAGCCTAAAATAAAAAGAAAATGTGCTCATTCTGAGCGAATAACAATTATTTCAAAAACACATAAATTGGTTGAAAAACATGCACATTTTTGGCTCCTGGCTTTTCCGCTCACGAGTTTTTTTAAACTCTCATAATAAAATATATCCATTATTCATCCAGAGCAAACAATATCATAGCTTTATATATGTTAATGTTGATACAATTTGTAACCACCTTATTCAAATATTTCCTGGTTGTGAGGACAAAATCTTAATTGACAGAGTGTAAATAACCCCACAACAATCCACTCTCTAAATAGACCCATCACCAGAGTGGATACAAGTCCACCTAATATTTAGCATTTTTAAAATAAAATCTGTTTTATTGCTCTTGTTTGAATTAACGTGAATATTAAACATAAATAGAATCTTTCACAAAAAGTCTATGAGAACTGTTGAAGACTATGTCCATGTTATACAGTGATAATTACCCATGTTATACAGTGATAATTACCCATGTTATACAGTGATAATTACCCATGTTATGCAGTGATAATTACCCATGTTATGCAGTGATAATTACCCATGTTATGCACTACCATGTGCGTTAACTCTTGTGTAGGTTGTATACAAGATGACACTTCCATGAAAACTGTTTAAATAGTGAATATTGTAGTTTGAAAATTCCATATTGTAATACATGCTCTTTTGTGCCACATGGTATATTGTTGCACATCGTTTATTGTTACACATGGAAAATTGTTACACATGGTATATTTTTACACAGGGTGTACTGATGCACATTGTTTATTGTTACACATGGTATATTGTTACACATGGTATATGTTTACACATGGTGTACTGTTGCACATCATTTATTGTTACACGTGGTGTATTGTGCCCATAGTACATTGTTACACATGGTATATTGTTGCACATTGTATGTTGTGACAATGACCTAGGTGCTGGCCCATCTGTCAGTCAGGTTCTAATAAGCTCTATATATGATTGTAAATATGTAAGAACTGTTGAAGTAATAACTACTCAATATGTACATGTTTTGTAGTTACAACCACCTACATGTCAGACCATCCAGTACACAAGTTTTGATAAACTCGACATGTGACTGTTTTTGAGTGTAAATCATTCCAGTGATAGTATGTGTCCTAGGTCCATTGAGATGTCATCAAAGAATTGTAAGTGTCTACATGGCAATTGTATTAAAAATGTATTGAGACATTTCCAATTATTTAATTATGCATATCATTTAATTTTGTATAAATATTATCTTTCCTTTGAGTATGTAAAGTGAACAAATAAAGTTAGTTATAACATCTTTTCTTTCATTTTGGTATGTTTATTACTGTCACATTAATTAAAAAATATGTGAGGTATCACTATGTAAATTCATTATGTATTTAATTCATATTTTATGATGGAATTCATTGCATTAGTCATATGATCAGATGCACCAAGACCAGTTTACATTAGTTGGGCACTAGCTTTGACACCAAGACCATCTTATGTTGGGCACTAGCTTTGACACCCAGACCATCTTATGTTGGGCATTAACTTGGACACCAAGACCATCTTATGTTGGGCACTAGCTTTGACACCCAGACCATCTTATGTTGGGCACTAGCTTTGATACCAAGACCATCTTATGTTGGGCACTAGCTTTGACACCCAGACCATCTTATGTTGGGCACTAGCTTTGACACCAAGACCATCTTATGTTGGGCACTAGCTTTGACACCCAGACCATCTTATGTTGGGCACTAGCTTTGACACCCAGACCATCTTATGTTGGGCATTAACTTGGACACCAAGACCATCTTATGTTGGGCACTAGCTTTGACACCCAGACCATCTTATGTTGGACACTATCTTTGACACCAAGACCATCTTATGTTGGGCACTAGCTTTGACACCCAGACCATCTTATGTTGGGCATTAACTTGGACACCAAGACCATCTTATGTTGGGCACTAGCTTTGACACCAAGACCATCTTATGCTGGGCACTAGCTTTGACACTAAGACCATCTTACTTTAGTTGAGCATTTACTTGGACACCAAGACCATCTTTTGTTGGGCATTAACTTGGACACCAAGACCATCTTACATGGGCACTAATTTGGACACCATGACAATGTTATGATGGTCATTAACTCTGACAAAAAGACCATCTTAATTTAGTTGGACACTATCTTGGACACCAAGACCATCTTCCTTTAGTTGGACCATCCTATATGGGCACTAAATTGGACACCAAGACCATCTTAAATGGGCACTAACTTGGATACCATGACCATCTTATGTCGGGCATTAGCTTGGACAAAAAGACCATGTTATGATGGTCATTAACTCGGACAACAACATCATCTTACTTTAGTTGGACACTATCTTGGACACCAAGACCATCTTACTTTAGTTGGACACTAACTTTGTTCATCTTACATTAGTTGCGCACTAACTTGGACATCAAGACTATCTTATGTCGGCATTAACTTGTATGTCAAGACCATCTTAACTTTATTTGGGCATTAACTTGGACACCAAGGCCATCTTATGTGAGCATTAACTTGGATAAGAAAACCGTCTTACTTTATTTGGATATTAACTTGTATGTCAAGACCATCTTATTTTATTTGGATATTAACTTGGACACCAAGACCATCTTCTGTGGGCATTAACTTGGACACCAAGACCATCTTTATTTAGTTGGACATTAACTTGGACACCAAGACCATCTTTATTTAGCTGGACATTAACTTGGACACCAAGACCATCTTTATTTAGTTGGACATTAACTTGGACACCAAGACCATCTTCTGTGGGCATTAACTTGGACACCAAGACCATCTTTATTTAGTTGGACATTAACTTGGACACCAAGACCATCTTCTGTGGGCATTAACTTGGACACCAAGACCATCTTTATTTAGTTGGACATTAACTTGGACACCAAGACCATCTTTATTTAGTTGGACATTAACTTGGACACCAAGACCATCTTTATTTAGTTGGACATTAACTTGGACACCAAGACCATCTTTATTTAGTTGGACATTAACTTGGACACCAAGACCATCTTTATTTAGTTGGACATTAACTTGGACACCACAACCATCTTAGGTGGGCATCAATAAAACAATGTGCTCACAATCAATCTTGCCCTTTAAAATATTCCAGGTGTCTCTACATTATTAATACAATGTGTTGACCATGAATCTTGCCCTTTAAAATATTCCAAGTGTCTCTACATTATTAATACAATGTGTTGACCATGAATCTTGCCCTTTAAAATATTCCAGGTGTCTCTACATTATTAATACAATGTGTTGACCATGAATCTTGCCCTTTAAAATATTCCAAGTGTCTCTACATTATTAATACAATGTGTTGACCATGGATTTTCCCCATTATAATGTTCACCATGGGTTTTCCCCTTTATAATATTTCAAGTAACACAACAGTAATTTAGTTCCATGTATATTTCCCTCATTTTAATATATTTTTGATAAATTCCTGTGCTTTAGTTAAAGCTGAGATGCACCACTACCATGTTGTATATGTTATGCACTTGAACCTTGACACAACACTATCCTAAAAACAACACAGGCTTTGCTAACCTGGAAACAACACATCAAAAAATCAACACAGGTTTTGCTAACCAGGACAAAACACTATCCCAGAATCAGCACAGTCTCTGCTGACCTGGACACAACACCATCCCAAAATCAACACAGGCTTTGCTTATCTGGACAAAACACTATCCCAAAATCAGCACAGGCATTGCTGACCTGGACAAAACACTATACCAAAATCAACACATGCTTTTCTGACCTGGACAGAACAGTATCCTTAAATCAACACAGGCATTGCTGACCTGGACAAAACACTATACCAAAATCAACATATGCTTTGCTGACCTGAACACCATCCCAAAATCAACACAGGCTTGCTAATCTGGACACAACAATATCCAAAAATCAGCACTGGCTTTGCTAACCTGGACTCAACACTATCCCAAAATCAACACAGGCATTCTGACCTGGACGCAGCACCATCCCAAAATCAACATGGGCTTTGCTAATCTGGACACAACACTATCCCAAAATCAGCACAAGCTTTGCTAACCTGGACTCGACACTATCCCAAAATCAACACAGGCATTCTGACCTGGACACAACACCATCCCAAAATCAACACAGGCTTTGCTAATCTGGACACAACACTATCCCAAAATCAGCACAAGCTTTGTTAACCTGGAGACAACACATCCCAAAATCAACACAGGCTTTGTTTCCTCTTCTGGAAACAGTAGCATTTGGACGAAATGGCTGGATTTTTTTTGTTATCACCCATGACTTTTCTGGAACTGCAAGAAACACACTTCTCTGCTTAATCATCGTGTGTAAAAGCCAAGAGGCTGAACCCAATAAACTTGTTTTTTTCTGTTGAGACTTTTCTGATGCTTTCCATTGAATGCGTCATGCTAGGCTGTGAGTGTGTGTTATGGATTCTTTTGCCATTTTTCAGTACATGATAAGTTTTACATGGCAGCCAGTATAACTGGTGGAGGAAGAACCTGGGAAAATCCCAGTGACAAATACCGACCAACAGGAAGATACTGGCAAGTTTCCTCACATACCTACATTGGCTAAGCCCTGAAGACTAAAGCCCACACTGTCACAGGTAAGTTGTCGGTGATCACTTTGATGTTTTGTTTCTATGTAAGTACATGTATTATTAATTTTACTAAAAACTTAAGTTTCCTGCTGAACATAATTCCAAGAAGCCTGCTTAGCAACTTGTAAATGTACAGACAATAACATATCTTTGTTAATGTACAGACAATAACATATCTTTGTTAATGTACAGATAATAACATGTCTTTGTTGACAAAAGTGAACACATCATCCTGTCTGCCATGACTAATGCAGAAATTCTTACTGCACAAATTGCAGAACACAAATGCAGGTTTGTGCTTACTTCTTCCTGTCCACGCATTTCTTCTCCAAATCAGACTTATATTCGTCTGATACATGTTTCATTTCTCTTTTGGCAAAATCAAACAAAAGTAATCATCATTCAGCTTTGACACCTAGAAACTGACACTATTCCATAATCCCACCCTTGGATGCACTATTACAGATTTACAGTGACCTTTGACACCTAGAAACTGACACTATTCCATAATCCCACCCTTGGATGCACTATTAAAGATTTACAGTGACCTTTGACACCTAGAAACTGACACTATTCCATAATACCACCCTTGGATGCACTATTACAGATTTACAGTGACCTTTGACACCTAGAAACTGACACTATTCCATAATACCACCCTTGGATGCACTATTACAGATTTACAGTGACCTTTGACACCTAGAAACTGACACTATTCCATAATCCCACCCGTGGACATGTGGGCGACTAAATGTACCCGTTTCTTGAATATGAGCATCTAGTGAGTGATTGAGATCAATCATAATTGTAAATTAATTCTGCAACCAATTGTTTTAGGAAATTTTAATTTACCTGTTTTTCCTTTTACAGACTCAAATGATGAACAGCATGCACTATTACAGATTTACAGTGGCCTTTTTGTGCATGCAGATATCAGCCTTTATCATATTTAAATACAAAATCATTAGGAGGGCCCAATTTTCATGACTCTTACTTACTTTTCAAGAACCATAATGTCTGGAAATCAAATGTTTTCAAGCGGGAATTGGGTGCTGTTAAGTTCCTGTCAAAGGAAAATGTTTGTTGTTCTGTGATATGACATAAGAGTTTGCACATGCACGTCATGTCATGTAATTAGGACCAAATCAGTCATAAAAATGGTATGCAAAGTGTTCATTGTTAAGAAAAAAATTCTTTTGAAAATAGTTGTTATCTTATTATCTGTGAACAATGATTTAAATATAGTTTATAAGTTTATAAAATATCTGTTATATGATAAATAAATTATAAATAAATAAATTATAGTATTTATATTACTGGACGATGTGGACTTGCTCAAGGTAATTGCTGCAGACAAGGTAAACCCACTATAATCTGGTTTTACTCACAATGCAAAGTAAATAATCGAAAATGAGTTAATTTAAGTCAGTGTTGATGCTTGTGAATGACAAAATCAATAGCAATCAATGGCAAAGTCATCAATGTCAATCAAATCCATCATTGACAATCAAAGTCATCCATGGTAAAGTCATCTATGGCAATAAAAAGTCATCAATGGTAAAGTCATCATTGGCAATCTGAATCATTAATGGCAATCAAACTTTAAAGATGGTGATATATATCAATACAAGGAAAATATCTTGCTATTTGAAAATGTGATGACTTTACTATTTTGTGCAAATTTTGACTTGAAGTCACTGATATCAGATGGTATAATGCATTTTCAAGGCAGTATAATGATGCATGGGATGCAAATTTTGACAAAGGAACATGCAGAAAATGCACATACAGTGGCGTATTATCAATATACGAAACTTGTGTAAATATGAAAGTAGCATTTCAGAGAAAAAACTGAATTATGAAGGCAAATACTAGTTAAGAAGGGTCAATGATGATGAATCATATCTGCAATGGTGAATACCTCAGCGCAGTCCTTGTCTGGTACACTGTATAACTGCTGATGTTACTCAGTTAAACATATTGTGATAAGTTCGGACATTCTAGTGCCAGCCATGTAAATATATTATTAATATCTTGAAAAATTGAAAAAATCAGTGAGGAATTGAAAATTGTGCCTTCAAGACTTTGAATAGTGAATTTGAAATCATTTTGTTCACAAGAGGTCATACAGACTGGACCTCTGCATTTGTTCAAGTTTAAAATCCATACTAAAAATCAGTGTCACATGACCATTTAGAATACATAGTTTATGTCAACAACCAGGAAAAATATACAAATAAACAATTTTTTTTAACAAAGAGTACATTTACTGTAAGGTGTGGCAAGGTATTTAAGTTAATGTCATTATGTATATGTCATTGCATCATAAATAGTTATTTATTGTATAAGATAGACAGAAGTTGACCAGGAAAATATGACAGAACCAGGAAAATTTGGAATCACCTTCAAAGAAGCATATTGTTCCAGCTAGACTGGTAAATATATCTTACCTTTCAGAAAATGAAAATTTAATTAAAATTCCTACATTCTGTTCCTTATAGTGGGCAGTGTACCATGAAAAAATGAAGTTGAAGAGAAAGAAAAGAAAATACATTTATTTTCTTATTAAAATGACTGGGGTAAAAATATATACAATGTTAAAAACCCATTAAATTCTAAATAACAACAGATAGATTTTGCATAGAAATGCTAATACTATTATCACATGTAAAACAAGTAATGTTAACACATAAAACAATAGATAATATTTGCATCCACTTGAGTTACAGCATTCGGTCAATAATATGTTATGAAGGATCAATTACAGTTTTCAAGACTTATCAATAATCAACAAATACATAAACCCAAAGGAAACCGACTCTTTGAGGGAATTTATGCTTTGATAAAAATTATGGGTTTGGTGTTTTGCAATACAGCAACACAGGTCACTTAGTGCTGAAGCAATTTGAGTAAAGTGCCTTGCCCAAAGACATGTTGTGGTAGCCAACTTGGGCTGATGTGACGGTAGGATTTGAGCCTTCACTCTCTCAGACTCAAGCCTGGCATTCTTAGAATTAATGTACTGTGGCTTCTAACTTTAACACAAAAGTGTCAAGTCTGATGGAACAGTCTACAATGTAAACATGAAGTCCCACTGAACAAAATTTATGTTGTCTTTCCAAAAATGGACTGTTACATTGATATGAGTCTATCTGAAATATGGAGAACACTTACTTTACATGAGAAAGTTTAATTAAAATTTTAAATCTATAAAGATAAAGTGTTTATACGGTTTGAAAGTCACAGAGACAACTCTGAGCATACTGAAATGTAACTAGCAGTTGACAAATAAATAAAGATGCTAATGCTCAGTGGAAGTCCAAGTGGAATAGCTATTTAATGAACAGTGGAAGTCTGCATGGAATAGATTTTAATTTAATGGTCAGTGGAAGTCTAAGTGGAATAGATATTTAATGCTCAGTGAAGTCCGAGTTAAATATATATTAATTTAATGCTCAGTGGAAGTCCGAGTGAAATAGATATTAATTTAATGGTCAGTGGAAGTCTGAGTGAAATGGATATTAATTTAATGGTCAGTGGAAGTCTGAGTGGAATGGATATTAATATTAATTTAATGCTCAGTGCAAGTCCAAGTGGAATAGATATTTAATGCTCAGTGGCAGTCCGAGTGAAATATTAATTTAATGCTCAGTGCAATTCAAGTGGAATAGATTTTAACTTAATGCTCAGTACAAGTCTGAGTGAATAGATATTATTTTAATGCTCAGTGGAAGTCTGAGTGGAATATATATTAATTTAATGCTTAGTGGAAGTCCAAGTGGAATAGGTATTAATTTAATGCTCAGTGGAAGTCCAAGTGGAATAGATATTAATTTAGTGCTCATTGGAAGTCCAAGTGAAGTGGATATTAATTTAATGCTTAGTGGAAGTCCAAGTGGAATAAATATTAATTTAATACTCATTGGAAGTCCAAGTGGAATAAATATTAATTTAATACTCATTGGAAGTCCAAGTGGAATAAATATTAATTTAATACTCAATGGAAGTTGGAGTGGAATAGATATTAATTTAATTCTCTGTGCAAATCCGAGTGGAAAAGATAATGATTTAATGCTCAGTGGAAGTTTGGGTGGAATATATATATTAATTCAATATTCAGTGTAAGTCTGAGTGGATTTAATTCTTTCTGCAACTCTGAGTGGAATAGATATTAATTCAAATAAGATAATAACAGTTAAAATTAATTTGAAAATTTCTATTTTAATTTTAATTTTGAGGACAACTATGCATTTTTTATACAAATAAGGCAAAATTGTGAACATAAATGTAATGTAATTTTTTGGAAAGAATATTTAAACAAATAAATTATCACTCAAGGACCTCACATATGGGACTTTAATACTGTAATCTTTGCTTGGATTCTTAACTTCATTTTTCTGTGTGTGTATATATATATATTCGAGAGAGAGTGAGAGACAGAGACAGAGGGAGAGCAAGAAAAGGAGGATACAAATCATATGGTGAATAAGGCTTTTCAAGTGCACTGGGGATCATGCATGTCATGGATTGATTAATATGAATGCAATAAACTGACAACAAACAGTGCAAATCTAGTTTCTCACTAGCGTGAGTGCTTTCAACACTAACATATTCTTTGAGTCATTGTCAAAGGCAAACACAAAACAGCCAAGACAATCCATAAACACCAAAAAGCATTGAAACAAAAAGCATTTTCAAGCATTGATTCCAGTGCAAATGGTTCCGTAAACTTTTGTGATTTCAACATGTTTGGTGTTTATTGTTTGTCCCATCTCTGTTTTGTATTTGCCTTTCAAACTGACTCATTTACAGTCCAAGGCTATCAGGCTAGTGAGTAACTAGTTTTGTACTGTTCGCTGTCAGTTTATTGTATATATATATATCCTAAAATGATAATAAAACATATATAAAAGGCATACAGCATAGTCGAAATGGGAAATAGTGGGAGAGTTATAATTTATTTCAGTAAGGAACTAAGCCATTGCCACAAGTTTTGGCACCCATCACCTAGACACCTTTTTCCAGCATCTATCCGCTAGACACCTTTTACCAGCATCTATCACTTAGACACCTTTTACCAGCATCTATAAGCTACACACCTGTTACCAGCATCTATCAGCTAGATCCATTTTACCAGCATCTATCACCGAGATACCTTTTACCAGCATCTATCACTTTGACTCATTTTTTCCAGCATTTATCACCTAGACACATTTTCCTAGCATATATTGCCTAGACACATTTTACCAGCATCTATCACCTTGACACATTTTACCAGCATCTATCACCTGGACACGTTTTTCCAGCATCTATCAGCTAGACACCTTTTTACAGCACTTTTAACCATTCTTTACTGTGGTATCCCATATTACAGACTCAACAAAGCAGGATGCAGGAGCTCCAAAATGCAAGTAAGCTCATGTAATGCTGTTTATTTTTGTCAAGTAAATTATCACAAAATAAAGCATGCATTTCATATGAAATGATTAATTAATGACACAACCATATCTTAAACAAATACATACAACTAATAAAATAAACCCTGAAGTTACAGGATGAAGCATTTCTTTCACTGGAATATATTAAAAATGACACAATGATATTGCAATCAACATACTGAGATAAACTGCATGGTAAAAATAGGTGTAACACATAATGGTAGAAACACAGCATACTAGGATAAATTACACAGTAGAAATATTTTTAACACATAATAGTAGAAACACAACATACTGAGATAAATTACACAGAAGAAATATTTTAACACACAATGGTAGAAATACAACATACTGGGATCAATTACACTGTAGAAATAGATGTAACACACAATGGTAGAAATACAACATATTGGGATAAATTACACTGTAGAAATAGATGTAACACACAATGGTAGAAATACAGCATACTGGGATAAATTACACTGTAGAAATAGATGTAACACAATGGAAGAAATACAAAATACTGGGATAAATTACACTGTAGAAATAGATGTAACAGTGGTAGAAATACAACATTTCTATATTGTACTGATCATGCATAGATATCATATTTAAAAGGGAAGCTAAAAATATGTACTATTTAAGCAACCTTTTGGTGACATTAAATTTATGTTTATAATCAGCATTTGTGATTTAAATAATTATACAATTTTAAGCACTAAGGATGTTCAAATACTGCAGACAAAAAATAAAATCTATAAAAAACTGACGTAAAATATGTTATTTTTCTGTTCAAGGTGAAAGAATGCCTCATATTGTATATTCAAGGGATATCTGATTTATAGCAGATATACTATATTCATTTTATTGATCATTAGGTAAAATACTTAATGAACGTTTGCAAACATAAGTAATGCTAGATGTGAAATTATTACTACTGATTCAGTTTTTAAATAGTCTATATTTTATGAAAAAGTCATTTCAAAAGCTCATGATAACTTTACTTTACAACTTGGATGTCAAATATGGAGGATTTCGTGTAAAGTGAATTTTGTAATCTGTATTACTTATAATTCATGAGAAATTAGCATGAACCTTGCTGAACTAGATGTAGGCATTACCTCCCCTTGATATGTATGCAGAATAGATACATATGTGGAAAGATGAGCTCTTTTAAATAGGAACAACCGAGTTTGATATTAGTTATAGATTATCACTAAAAAGAGTAATTTTGTGGAAAACCGAATAAATTGAAATGAACAATGCTAATGTTTACAGCTACCTACACAGCATTAATAAAAAGAATGAAATAAAGAAAGTTAAGCATTGGTGGGATGAATTACAGCAATACTGGGCAGTGCATTAACACACTCTCTGTAATTACTTGACGTGCTTCTTACTATTTAGTTACTAACAAAAAAAAAAAATACACCAGATAGCCTATTTAGTCTTTCAAGATAAACTGCTGTGAAATGAGATGGTAAACGGATACCAAACAATTTAAAACATCACTCCTCAACAGGAAATTGTTTCAATATCCTTTCACCATGGTCATTTTGTATTTGCCATTAGTATATCTGCTAATTAATAAAGCAAAGAGTTGAAGATTAACTAATTTTAAATTCATTCAGTTGGTAATTTTGGACTAGGTCATTTTATATTAACTCTAGCCCTAAATTTCAAAACTCATGCAGCATGGTTTTGAATACATTACACCATAAAAGAAGACTTTTCATTCATTGCTATTGTTCTGCCAAATTCTTGAAAAATATAGAAATATAGATAGATGAGGGGTACTTAAAAAGGTCTGAACATTTTTGTGCTGGACAAAACAAAATTCTTTATTATTGAACAGTAGGTCATTGCTGCCCATTAAAGTACTCCTTGAAACACTTTGTCAGACTGATTATCCAATTAATAAATGCCATTTCATATTCATTTATGGCATGTTGTTCATACACTTCAACACTGTACCTCCAGTCTCAGAGAGTGTCAAGATAGAAGAGGAAAGCTGTATACAGTAACACAAATTCATGTCCAATCTCTTAAGAAAGTAAAACAGAAATTATATATATATATATATATATATATATATATATATATATATATATATATATATATATATATATATGTTTATCCCCAATGTGACATCAATGGGAACTTCAATATCAATTGGGTTTTGTTTAAAAATAGCTACCCTCATCATCTGATGCTTTATACAAAAAAATGGTTTATGTCCAAACTTGATGGGATTATTTTCTTACTGGATGGATTTATTTTCAAGAAGCTGCTGGAATTTCTGAGTTCTGCATTTGGAGATCAGCAACACCTTTAACAGGTCTGTGAGATTCAACTTTGGCAGCTATATTCTTAAACCTAAAAAAAATAAAAATAATGATATTACTACTACTGATAATAATAATAATAATAATAATAATAATGATAATAATAATAATTATAGCAACTGCAATGGCAAAGATAAACATGCAGATAATAATTCAAACCCTCTTTCATTAATAAAAGGAAAGGAAATGGAAACAACATCAAGAAATTTGCAAGTTTAAAAAATAATCACATAGTGTTAGATTTTACTGGAAAAAATATTTTCTCAATACACTGCAAATAGTAATACAATGGTGAAATAGCTATCAATAGAAAATGATGGTAAACAGTAAAAGGTCATAACACTGTAACAAATAAACAACAATTAAAGATGTCTTGTCAGGTGAAATTTGTGTTTTAATTTTTTAGTTCTGTTTCAATGTAAACATTATAATTCATTCAAAAGAGTCAATTAACAGGGAGATAGAGCGAGTATTTGTGTAAGAACCTAATCAAATGCAGGCTGTGTTTTCATCTACAACTTGCGGAAGTGTTTCTTGCATGTAACTATCAATTAAAATTGACCTACAGCATTTCATCTCATTAATTATGATTATCGTATCAGATCAAATAAAGGAGGTAGTAAAATAAAAAGATCAAAGCCATGCAATTTCTACCTGACTAAAATCTTGTGGCCAGCAGTGTGTGTCAAAATCAACTCATTTCATTTGATCAATCATTGTTTTAATATTATGTAATTAACATCATTAATGAATATATATATATACACACACACAAACATCAAGCTCTGAGATATGGGCACAGGAGTAATTTGCATTTATCCCTTCAACTTCTGAGATATGCACCCATGAGGGAAATGCAGTTATCCCATCAAGCTCTGAGATACACACCTATGAGTCATTTGCATTTATCTCTTCAAGTTCTGAGATAGACACCCATGAGTCATTTGCATTTACCCCTTCAAGTTCTGAGATACATACCCATAAGGGATATGCAGTTATTCCTTCAAACTCTGAAATATACACTCATGAGTCATTTGCATTTATCCCTTCAGCTTCTGAGATAAACACCCATGAGGGATATGCAGTTATCCCTTCAAGTTCTGAGATTCACACAGATGAAAGATATGCAGAGGTGCATCAAAAACTGCTAATACCTTTGTGTTCAGATTCAGTTTTTTTAACATGGTCTTTGAAGCCACTAAATTCATGTATGGAAATAGTTTAAACTATTTAACTTTTTTGCAGTTCAACTAAGTCAGTCTGCCTATCTAACTAGCCAATTATCCAGTGATAGAAGAGTAAAAAAAAATTAACATTTATTTCTAAAAATTAATGTCTAATTTTTATTTTCAAAAAAGGCTTATTTAATTTTGAATGAATAATAACACTAAAATTTATCAAATTTAACGCAGAAAGCAGTGATGTAATACACAGGGTGTTCAGCAGTTCACATGAAAAGTGGAATGATACCTCTAGGAATATTGTTTTCAATCACCTTTTCAGGATCACTCATCCTGCAATTAATTCACAAAGAAAAATGAACAACTCTGTCCTAAAAAGCTATTTCTTCACAATTATTCTCAACATGATTGTAAAATAAGTATTCAACAATGTAACCTTTTCTACTTTTGCCTCTTTGAAAATCTCCAGCCCTTTCAACATTTGTCAAAGGTCCCTTAGTAGCTTGCTTCCTTGCTTATATCATAGTCTATGTCCCTGGACCTTGCTGTGTGCAACTTCTTGAGGATAAGGCATACTCACCTGCAAGTTGCATCCATCTGCAAACTGCACAGACCCAGATGTGCCACTGCATAATGATTTTGTTTTTATGTCCTTGGGTAGATAACAGAAAACAACACACACAGAAGGTTTTATTGTGAATTTAAATTTACCTTGTCAATTTGAACATTTCTTTCTCTTCTGGTTTCTTTAAAAGATTTTCTCGCATCTTTTGACTTTCATTTGTTTTCACATCCACATGAGGTTTGGAGTCTGACTTTTGCCTGGAGTACAAATCATAATAAAAACATAATAACTGTTGAGGCCATATTTTACAACTGAGAAAAGATTCAAAGATAAAACTGAATCTGGAAACTGTACACAATGTATGTGTTCAAAATACAATATTAGCAAATCAAAGACCTAATTAAATCTGGAAACTGTACACAATGTATGTGTTCAAAATACAATATTAGCAAATCAAAGACCTAATTAAATCTGGAAACTGTACACAATGTATGTGTTCAAAATACAATATCAGCAAATCAAAGACATAATTAAATCTGGAAACTGTACACAATGTAGGTGTTCAAAATACAATATTAGCAAATCAAAGACAATTAAATCTGGAAACTGTACACAATGTATGTGTTCAAAACACAATATTAGCAAATCAAAGACATAATTAAATCTGGAAACTGTACACAATGTGTGTGTTCAAAATATAATATTACCAATCATCACCTTCTTTGCCATGGAGGATTAACTGACATACAGTATATATACTATGATAAATGGGATAATTGTATAATATATATTGAATGCACTGAGTCAAATATAATGCAAGATAATGGCATTCAATATTGTTTATGTCAGCATATACAAATATCTTTAATGTTCGTCTTATTCACATTTTTGTGTTAAACTGCTTCATTTAAAATTACACAATTTCAAAACTTTATAAAAAATTCTTAATTATCAAATACACTGTTTTTTTAGATTTAAAATTTAACTATGTGGCCAAAAGCATCAGGTGAATGCATTAAGTTACTGCATATGCTTTTGTTATGTGAAATTCTATTGGTACAGGGTAACAACAGACATGTAAACAGACATATAATAATAATAATAATAATAATAATAATGAGGACTTTGTATAGCGCCTAATCTTTAGAAGCTCTAAGCGCTTTACAACATTAGACAACACCTATAAGATAAAAAACATATAATGATATGATTACCGAAACAAACACCATGAAATTAGAAAACATTAAAAAAAAAGACATGCTGAGAATATTTAAGGTAGGAAACATTATTAGGTCTTTAAGTTTGTTCTTGCAGTCGAAATAAGTGAGTTTTGAGAGCACTCTTGAATGTGATCACTGTGTCTTTGTGTCTAAGTTCAGTGGGCAATTCATTCCACATTGCTGAACCCTGGTATGCAAAAGAATGCTGTCCATATGACTTTATTTTTATAGTGGGAATAATGAGTATACGATTGTCAGAAGAGAAGCGTAAGTATCTTGCTGGTGTGTACACATGGGTGATGTCGTATAGGTATGTTGGACTAGAGTCCAACAGTGAAACGTTGCATAGAGAACAAATTTTGTGTTTGATTCTAGATCGAATGGATAGCCAGTGTAGGGTACAGAGCAGTGGGGATGTGTGCTCTGATCGTGGTACTCTAAGTATGATCCAAGCAGCTGTGTTTTGAACTTTTTGAAGTTTCTGGAGCAGATATCGAGATGAACCAGACAGAATTGAGTTACAATAGTCCAGTCTTGAAAGTACTAACGAACACACAAGTGTTTTAGTGGCATCAACTGAAAGATATTTGCAAACTGAGCTGATGCATCTCAGCTCAAGATATGCAGCCTTGCATATGTTCGTGACATGTTGGTGCAATGTGAGAGTACTGTCCAGAGTATCATGTAGGGTTCGTACTGATTGTGTGAATTTAATATTGGTGTTGCTGACATTTATTGTTTGAGGTAAAGGATGTGAATGAAAAAGTCTTTTGTGTTGTGATCAGAATGGTCGCAGTTTTATCATCATTCATCTGCAGCTTGTTACATGTCATCCATGATTTCACATCAAAAATGCACCTCTCTACACCTTGGATGGTAGCATCAACTTCAGTTGGGTGGCTAGATTTGTATATTTGGGTGTCATCAGCGTACAATTGGTGAGACACTAGATGATGATCTATGACACTTGAGAACGACCGAGTGTACAGCATGAAGAGAACAGGTCCCAGAGAACAGGTCCAAGAACAGACCCCTGTGGAACACCACAATATAGATCAACTGGGCTGGAGTGTATTCCGTTTGCAGATACAATTTGTGTCCTGTTGACCAAGTAGGACTTGAACCACAGTAAGGCTGTATCATGAATGTCAAATACATGCTGAAGATGATGAAGTAATATATCATGGTCTATTGTGTCATATACATATACACGATGCATCTGATGTAAAATTCTATTGGTACAGGGTAACAATAGACATGTAAGCAGACATATACATGATGCATCTGATGTAAAATTCTATTGGTACAGGGTAACAATAGACATGTAAGCAGACATATACATGATGCATCTGATGTAAAATTCTATTGGTACAGGGTAACAACAGACATGTGTAGCCAGACTACATGATGCATCTGATGTAGATTTCTATTGGTACAGGGTAACAATAGACATGTGTAGGCAGACTACATGATGCATCTGATGTAGATTTCTATTGGTACAGGGTAACAATAGACATGTGTAGGCAGACTACATGATGCATCTGATGTAAAATTCTATTGGTACAGGGTAACAACAGACATGTGAAGGCAGACTACATGATGCATCTGATGTAAAATTCTATTGGTACAGGGTAACAACAGACATGTGTAGGCAGACTACATGATGCATCTGATGTCAAATTCTATTGGTACAGGGTAACAACAGACATGTGTAGGCAGACTACATGATGCATCTGATGTAAAATTCTATTGGTACAGGGTAACAATAGACATGTGTAGGCAGACTACATGATGCAACTGATGTAAAATTCTATTGGTACAGGGTAACAACAGACATGTGTAGGCAGACTATATGATGCATCTGATGTAAAATTCTATTGGTACAGGGTAACAATAGACATGTGAAGGCAGACTACATGATGCATCTGATGTAAAATTCTATTGGTACAGGGTAACAACAGACATGTGTAGGCAGACTACATGATGCATCTGATGTAAAATTCTATTGGTACAGGGTAACAATAGACATGTGAAGGCAGACTACATGATGCGTCTGATGTAAAATTCTATTGGTACAGGGTAACAACATACATGTGTAGGCAGACTACATGATGCATCTGATGTAAAATTCTATTGGTACAGGGTAACAATAGACATGTAAGCAGACATATACATGATGCATCCGATGTAAAATTCTATTGGTACAGGGTAACAACAGACATGTGTAGGCAGACTACATGATGCATCTGATGTAAAATTCTATTGGTACAGGGTAACAACAGACATGTGTAGGCAGACTACATGATGCATCTGATGTAAAATTCTATTGGTACAGGGTAACAATAGACATGTGTAGGCAGACTACATGATGCATCTGATGTAAAATTCTATTGGTACAGGGTAACAACAGACATGTGTAGGCAGACTACATGATGCATCTGATGTAAAATTCTATTGGTACAGGGTAACAATAGACATGTGTAGGCAGACTACATGATGCATCTGATGTTGATTTCTATTGGTACAGGGTAACAACAGACATGTGAAGGCAGACATTTACATGAGATGTCTGATGTAGCAGCAACACTCTTGCTGATATTAGTGCCTTCATCTCTCACTGTTATAGGTACATCTAGCAAAGGTTAAGTGTTCTCATTAAATGATTTACTTTATATGTCAAATCCCATATCTTTAAATTTATATATATGTTCTCGTTAAATGATTTACTGGGTATGTCGAATCCCATTTCTTCTTTAAATTTATTTATAATTTAACTCATCTGAAGCTGGGAATTTTCAGCAGACAAGGACAATAAGAGAATGCAGTACATTAAGCCTCAGTAAGTATTTTGAGTATTGCTGAGTATCTGATTATTTTGAGTAATGTTGGGTATCTAAGCAAGTCATTTGAGTTATGCTGAGTATCTGAGTATTTTGAGCAATACTGGAGATTTAAGTGAGTATTTTTTAGTAAAGTAGGGTATCTAAGCAAGATTTTGAGTAATTTTGGGTATCTGAGTTTTTTTTAATGATGTTGAGTACCAAAGTGAGTATTTTGAGTAATGTTGAGTCTCTAAATGAGTATCTTGAGTAATATTGCATATCCAAGTCAGCTTTTTGAGTATGTTGAATATCTAAGTGAACATTTTGAGTATCTTGAGTATCTATGTATTTTGACTAATGTTACGTATCTAAGTGATTGATATTCCAGTTATCAATATTTTACAATATGTTTGTGCATGTATGCATGTCTGTGTGTTACTGTGAATAAATATCCTTTGTTTTCTAAGCAATAATCATTATCAGGTGCCCTGAGAATACCACAAACTCATGATTACAGTTGTTGGAAAATAGATAAAATATATCCATCCACACCTACTAAAACTAAGTATATTCTTTCCATGAGAAAAATAATAAAATAAGCTGGAAAACTGTAGTCAAAGCACTGTGATAGAAACTTCAATTTTCTTTTTATTAAAGCACCCCTGACAAGATGAGATAAGACATCTTACAGAAATGAAATTTACAGTGTAGATAAAGCATAGTCCAAGATATGGAGGGTGTAATAAATAAACACCTGGAAGTGTAGATGAAGACTAGTCCAAAATATGGAGGGTGTAATAAATAAACACATGGAAGTGTAGATGAAGACTAGTCCAAAATATGGAGGGTGTAATAAATAAACACATGGAAGCGTAGATGAAGCCTAGTCTAAGATATGGAGGGTGTAATAAATAAACACCTGGAAGTGTAGATGAAGCCTAGTCTAAGATATGGAGGGTGTAATAAATAAACACATGGAAGCATAGATGAAGCCTAGTCTAAGATATGGAGGGTGTAATAAATAAACACATGGAAGTGTAGATGAAGCCTAGTCTAAGATATGGAGGGTGTAATAAATAAACACATGGAAGCATAGATGAAGCCTAGTCTAAGATATGGAGGGTGTAATAAATAAACACATGGAAGTGTAGATGAAGCATAGTCCAAGATATGGAGGGTGTAATAAATAAACACATGGAAGTGTAGATGAAGACTAGTCCAATATATGGAGGGTGTAATAAATAAACACATGGAAGTGTAGATGAAGCCTAGTCCAAGATATGGAGGGTGTAATAAATAAACACATTGAAGTGTAGATGAAGCCTAGTCCAAGATATGGAGGGTGTAATAAATAAACACATGGAAGCATAGATGAAGCCTAGTCTAAGATATGGAGGGTGTAATAAATAAACACATGGAAGTGTAGATGAAGCATAGTCCAAGATATGGAGGGTGTAATAAATAAACACATGGAAGTGTAGATGAAGACTAGTCCAATATATGGAGGGTGTAATAAATAAACACATGGAAGTGTAGATGAAGCTTAGTCCAAGATATGGAGGGTGTAATAAATAAACACATGGAAGTGTAGATGAAGCCTAGTCCAAGATATGGAGGGTGTAATAAATAAACACATGGAAGTGTAGATGAAGCATAGTCCAAGATATGGAGGGTGTAATAAAAAAACACATGGAAGTGTAGACAAAGAATAGTCCAAGATATGGAGGGTGTAATAAATAAATACATGGAAGTGTAGATGAAGCCTAGTCCAAGATATGGAGGGTGTAATAAATAAACACATGGAAGTGTAGATGAAATAGAGTCAAAATAATGAGAGTGTTTTAAACAAATAAATAAATGGAGGATCAAACATTTATTCAAACCTAAGTGCATGTCCCCTCCCAATTTTGTTCTATGTATGCCATACATTTGGGTGAGGTATGTAGGCCATAAATTTGGGTTATGTATGTATGTCATCAATTTGGGTGATGTATGTATGCTGTCAATGTATGCCATCAATTTGGGTCATGTATGTATGCCATCAATTTGGGTCATGTATGTATGCCATCAATTTGGATCATGTGTGTATGACATCAGTTTGGGTCATGTATGAATGCAATCAATTTGGGTCATGTATGAATGACATCAAAAATTGGGTCATGTATGAATGACATCAATTTGGGTCATGCATGTATGCCATCAATTTGGGTCATGTATGTATGCCATCAACCATCAATTTGGGTCATGTATGTATGCACTCAACTTGGGTCATGTATGTATGCCCTCAATTTGGGTCATGTATGTATGCCATCAATTTGGGCCATGTATGTATGCCATCAATTTGGGTCATATATGTATGCCATCAATTTGGGTCATGTATGCATGCCATCAACCATCAATTTGGGTGATATATGTATGCCATCAATTTGGGTCATGTATGTGTGGCATCAATTTGGGTCATGTACATATGCCATCAATTTGGGTCATGTATTATACAAACCTAGAAAATGTATAAATCAAAAGTTCAGATTATGCCTGCACAGGCTTGACAAAGTTTTAACTGATCATTTGATGTTTATCAAACTTTGGATCGAATTGAAAATTAACAAAGAACAATTCAGTTTGACCTTTGCTATGGTACAGTATTTTTGAAGTCTCAAATTCAAGATGTGGGCCTTACAATTACAAACTTTCTGACTGCGGTAAAGGAAAACTTGCTGATAAGAACAAGCACCATGCCCATTCTCATCCCTACCAACAACTGTAAAGGAAGTAAATCAACATGGCTGGTTGCCAAGGATGGAGCTATATGTAGTTTGATAAGGGAACCAAATGAGCTACTTTCCAAGTCTACAAGATGTTTCTTTTTAAACAAGTTATTTTCATTCAAACTACAGGAATTTTCTTCTTACAAAATATTTTTATTTATACTTTCTCACACTGTCATCCCTAAGAGTGACACATTTCATGACTATGACACTGAAGATCAAAATGGAAAACTCTTTATATAAGTAAATAATACCTAGTCTTTGCATGTGGCACTGACTTGTTACCATAGGTACTGCCATACTCCGTCTTGCCTGGCATTTTTTCCTTGGGTTCTGTAGCCATAGTGGTGACTTTTTCCCTAACTTTGTCTTGCTTTTTCTGCCAGTCTTGAACTTGTTCATGCCACTCCTTGTCATAGGCATATGCCATAAGTTTGCTCATCTCAGGCCTCTCTTTATCACTGCTTGGCCTTGAAATGGAAAAATAATAATAATAATAACAACAACAACATATTACAATTTACATGCCCACTCAATCAAGTCAAAAGATAATTTTATCAAGTCCACTTTGGATCATTATATATAGATACTCAACAATATGTTTAATTTGACAGTATACATAAAATAAAAAAAAAATAAACAGCTTATGAGAAGACATAAATCCCTGTAAAAAATAAACAGTTAGTGACAATATACTTATAAATCCCTTCAATAACTAAACAGCTAGTGACAAGATACAATATTTGTAACATGGCCTTAAAAATTGAAAAGAAATTAACCTTAAAAATATGGACAAAGTAACTGAAATATTGCAAAAATGATAACAATTATATATAATAATTTTTCACACTTGGAAATTTGTAGAAAGCAGACATTTTATAGAGTTTTCTACAGGGAGTCTATAATAAACTGTATAATCCATCATATAGTTTTCTACAGGGAGTCTATAATAAACTGTATAATCCATCATATAGTTTTCCACTGAGAGTCTGTAACTATCTGTATAATCCATCATACAGAGTTTCTGAGAGTCTATAACTATCTGTACAATCCATCATATAGAGTTTCTGAGAGTCTATAACTATCAGTATAATCCATCATACAGATTTTCTGTGTCTATAACTATCTGTACAATCCATCATACAGTTTCTGAGAGTCTATAGTACGATCCATCATAAAGTGTTTCTGAGAGTCTATAACTATCTGTATAATCCATCATACAGAGTTTCTGAGTCTATAGCTATCTGTATAATCCATCATATAGAGTTTATGAGTCTATATCTATCTGTATAATCCATCATACAGTGTTTCTGAGAGTCTATAACTATCTGTACAATCCATCATATAGAGCTTCTGAGAGTCTATAATTATCTGTACAATCCATCATACAGAGTCTTTGAGAGTCTATAACTGTCTGTATAATCCATCATACAGAGTTTCTGAGAGTCTATATCTGTACAATCCATCATCTAGAGTTTCTGAGAGTCTATAACTATCTGTACAATCCATCATACAGAGTTTCTGAGAGTCTATAACTATCAGCATAATCCATCATATAGAGTTTCTAAGAGTCATTAACTATCTGTACAATCCATCATACAGAGTTTCTGAGAGTCTATAACTATCAGTATAATCCATCATACAGAGTTTCTGAGAGTCTATAACTATCTGTACAATCCATCATAAAGAGTTTCTGTGTGTCTATGACTATCTGTACAATCCATCATACAGTTTCTGTGTCTATAACTATCTGTACAATCCATCATACAGAATTTCTGAGAGCCTATAACTATCAGTATAATCCATCATATAGAGTTTCTGAGAGTCTATAACTATCTGTACAATCTATCATACAGAGTTTCTGTGTGTCTATAACTATCTGTACAATCCATCATAAAGAGTTTCTGAGAGTCTGTAACTATCTGTATAATCCATCATACAGAGTTTCTGTGTCTATAACTATCTGTACAATCCATCATACAGAGTTTCTGAGAGTCTATAACTATCTGTACAATCCATCATACAGAGTTTCTGAGAGTCTATAACTATCTGTACAATCCATCATACAGAGTTTCTGAGTGTCTATAACTATCAGTATAATCCATCATACAGATTTTCTGAGAGTCTATAACTATCTGTATAATCCATCATACAGATTTTCTGAGAGTCTATAACTATCAGTATAATCCATCATACAGAGTTTCTGAGTGTCTATAACTATCAGTATAATCCATCATACAGATTTTCTGAGAGTCTATAACTATCTGTACAATCCATCGGAGTTTCTGAGAGTATAACTATCTGTACAATCCATCATAAAGAGTTTCTGTGTGTCTATAACTAGCTGTACAATCCATCATACAGAATTTCTGAGAGCCTATAACTATCAGTATAATCCATCATATAGAGTTTCTGAGAGTCATTAACTATCTGTACAATCCTTCATACTGAGTTTCTGAGAGTCTATAACTATCAGGATAATCCATCATACAGAGTTTCTGAGAGTATAACTATCTGTACAATCCATCAGAGTTTCTGAGAGTATAACTATCTGTACAATCCATCATAAAGAGTTTATGTGTGTCTATAAGTATCTGTACAATCCATCATACAGAATTTCTGAGAGCCTACAACTATCAGTATAATCCATCATATAGAGTTTCTGAGAGTCTATAACTATCTGTATAATCCATCATACAGAGTTTCTGAGAGTCTATAACTATCTGTACAATCCATCATACAGAGTTTCTGAGAGTCTATAACTATCTGTACAATCCATCATAAAGAGTTTCTGAGAGTATAACTATCTGTATAATCCATCATACAGAATTTCTGAGAGCCTACAACTATCAGTATAATCCATCATATAGAGTTTCTGAGAGTCTATAACTATCTGTACAATCCATCATACAGAGTTTCTGAGAGTCTATAACTATCAGTATAATCCATCATATAGAGTTTCTGAGAGTCTATAACTATCTGTACAATCCATCATACAGAGTTTCTGAGAGTCTATAACTATCAGTATAATCCATCATACAGAGTTTCTGTGTGTCTATAACTATCTGTACAATCCATCATATAGAGTTTCTGAGAGTCTATAACTATCTGTACAATCCATCATACAGAGTTTCTGAGAGTCTGTAACTATCTTTATAATCCACCATACAGAGTTTCTGTGTCTATAACTATCTGTACAATCCATCATACAGAGTTTCTGAGAGTCTATAGTACAGTCCATCATAAAGTGTTTCTGAGAGTCTATAACTATCTGTACAATCCATCATATAGAGTTTCTGAGAGTCTATAACTATCTGTACAATCCATCATACAGAATTTCTGAGAGTCTATAACTATCAGTATAATCCATCATATAGAGTTTCTGAGAGTCTATAACTATCTGTACAATCCATCATACAGAATTTCTGAGAGTCTATAACTATCAGTATAATCCATCATACAGAATTTCTGAGAGTCTATAACTATCTGTACAATCCATTAGAGTTTCTGAGAATATAACTATCTGTATAATCCAACATAAAGAGTTTATGTGTGTCTATAACTATCTGTACAATCCATCATACAGAGTTTCTGAGAGTTTATATCTGTATAATCCATCATACAGAGTTTCTGTGTGTCTATAACTATCTGTACAATCCATCATACAGAGTTTCTGAGAGTCTATAACTGTCTGTACAATCCATCATAGAGTTTCTGAGAGTCTATAATTATCTGTACAATCCATCATATAGAGTTTCTGAGAGTCTATAACTATCTGTACAATCCATCATACAGAGTTTCTGAGAGTCTAAAACTATCTGTATAATCCTTCATACAGAGTTTCTGAGAGTCTATAACTGTCTGTATAATCCATCATACCGAGTTTCTGAGAGTCTATAACTGTCTGTACAATCCATCATACAGAGTTTCTGAGTCTATAGCTATCTATATAATCCATCATATAGAGCTTATGAGTCTATATCTATCTGTATAATCCATCATACAGAGTTTCTGAGAGTCTATAACTATCTGTACAATCCATCATATAGAGTTTCTGAGAGTCTATAACTATCTGTACAATCCATCATACAGAGTTTCTGAGAGCCTAT
Organism: Sinohyriopsis cumingii; assembly: GCA_028554795.2. Taxonomy (NCBI): domain Eukaryota; kingdom Metazoa; phylum Mollusca; class Bivalvia; order Unionida; family Unionidae; genus Sinohyriopsis; species Sinohyriopsis cumingii. Next base: position 56,388,513 of record CM068833.1, on the reverse strand, counting down.
AACTATCTGTACATTCCATCATACAGTGTTTCTGAGAGTCTATAACTATCTGTACAATCCATCATAGTGTTTCTGAGAGCCTATAACTATCTGTACAATCCATCATAGTGTTTCTGAGAGTCTATAACTGTCTGTATAATCCATCATACTGAGTTTCTGAGAGTCTATATCTGTACAATCCATCATATAGAGTTTCTGAGAGTCTATAACTATCTGTACAATCCATCATAACGTGTTTCTGAGAGTCTATAACTATCTGTATAATCCATCATATAGAGTTTATGAGTCTATATCTATCTGTATAATCCATCATACAGTGTTTCTGAGAGTCTATAACTATCTGTACAATCCATCATACAGAGTTTTTGAGAGTCTATAACTGTCTGTATAATCCATCATACAGAGTTTCTGAGAGTCTATATCTGTACAATCCATCATATAGAGTTTCTGAGAGTCTATAACTATCTGTACAATCCATCATACAGAGTTTCTGAGAGTCTGTAACTATCTGTACAATCCATCATACAGAGTTTCTGAGAGTCTATAACTATCTGTTTAATCTATCATATAGAGTTTATGAGTCTATATCTATCTGTATAATCCATCATACAGTGTTTCTGTGTGTCTATAACTATCTGTACAATCCATCATACAGAGTTTCTGAGAGTCTATAACTGTCTGTATAATCCATCATACAGAGTTTCTGAGAGTCTATATCTGTACAATCCATCATATAGAGTTTCTGAGAGTCTATAACTATCTGTACAATCCATCATACAGAGTTTCTGAGAGTCTGTAACTATCTGTACAATCCATCATACAGAGTTTCTGAGAGTCTATAACTATCTGTTTAATCTATCATATAGAGTTTATGAGTCTATATCTATCTGTATAATCCATCATACAGTGTTTCTGTGTGTCTATAACTATCTGTACAATCCATCATACAGAGTTTCTGAGAGTCTATAACTGTCTGTATAATCCATCATACAGAGTTTCTGAGAGTCTATATCTGTACAATCCATCATACAGAGTTTCTGAGAGTCTATAACTATCTGTACAATCCATCATACAGAGTATCTGAGAGTCTATAACTATCAGTATAATCCATCATACAGAGTTTCTGAGAGTCTATAACTATCTGTTTAATCCATCATACAGAGTTTCTGAGTGTCTATAACTATCTGTTTAATCCATGATAAAGTGTTTATGAGTCTATAACTATCTGTATAATCCATCATACAGACTGTCTGAGAGTCTATAACTATCAGTATAATCCATCATACAGAGTTTCTGAGAGTCTATAACTATCTGTACAATCCCTCATATAGAGTTTTCTACTTCAAGTCCATATATAATAAACTATATAATACATATTAATTCAATCATGGATTTTTTTATCTTTAGGTTCCTCTACTACCATTCTACAAATTAAGGATGATATCAAATATGTTTATAAATCTGAGGTTTTAAGTTTTGCTTTAGTTTCATGCTTAAAGCTATTGATAATATTAAAGACAAAAGCATATTTCATGAGCTTCTATATCATGTTTGGAAAATTATATTTCTAGGTTTGGAGTAATATCAATAAAATTAAAGTCTGAAAAGTAAGCCTAATTTTTGTATTCAAATGCTCATTAAGGTAGCACTAGACAGTTCTTGGCTATGATCAGGGTCATGGGTATGACCTCTCACCTATAAAGCCATACAATATAAAAAATCCATAGCATTGAATGTGTAATTATTTTTGAACATTTCACAGAATGAAGAATTCAACCAATAAAGGGATATTTACACCAATCTTGATCATTCCATGCCTAACCCTTTAGAATCACACCCACCCCTCTGCAACACATACAATTCCATGAAATTCATTGTTTTTAACTCGTCTGAAACTCAAATGTACAAAAATGTATATATGTCAAATATATGGCAGTGACAATTTTACTCTCATGAAGATAAAATGGTTCAATTTGCTCTGAAATATCAGTACGATAATTTCTATATGGAAAAAAATGTGAAGCCTTTCACGTCCAAAGCTTGATCTCAAATGTTGCTAACACAATCGTGATTCTGGACAAGACTTATGCCCTTGTGCATGTATCATTAAATTATGTATTCTTAATACATTTTTATGCAAACAATATGAAATCATGCATTCTTAAAGTCATTGTGCTTACAACAAGATAGCATGCATTCTTAACGTCATTTTGCTTATAAAATGAAATCATGCATTCTTGAAGTTATTGTACTTATAACAGGAAAGTATGCATTCTTGATGCCATTGTGCTTGTAACATGAAATCATGCATTTTTTATGCTATTGCACTTATAACATGAAATCACGTATTTTTGATGCTATTGTGCTTATAACATGAAATCATGCATTCTTGAAGTCATTGTACTTATAACAGGAAAGTATGCATTCTTGATGCCATTGTGCTTATAACATGAAATCATGCATTTTTGATGCTATTGCACTTATAGCATGAAATCATGCATTTTTGATGCTACTGTGCTTATAACATGAAATCATGCATTCTTGAAGTCATTGTACTTATAACAGGAAAGTATGCATTCTTGATGCCATTGTGCTTATAACATGAAATCATGCATTTTTGATGCTATTGCACTTATAACATGAAATCATGCATTTTTGATGCCATTGCACTTATAACATGAAATCATGCATTTTTTGATGCTACTGCACTTATAACATGAAATCATGCATTTGTGATGCTATTGCTATTGCACTTATAACATGAAATTATGCATTCTTTATGCCATTGTGCTTAAAACACGAAATCATGTACTCTTGAATCCATTGTGCTTATAACATGAAATTATGCATTCTTCATGCCACTGTCCTTATTATATGAAATCATGCATTCTTGATGTCAATGTGCTTATAACATGAAATCATGCATTTTTGAAGTCATTGTGCTTATAACTTGAAATTATGCATTCTTGATGCCATTGTGCATCATAAATGAAATCAAGCATTATTGATGCTACTGTGCATGCAACATGAACTCATGCATTCTTAATGCCACTGTGCATGCAACATGAAATTATGCATTCTTGAAGCCATTGTGCATCATAAATGAAATCATGCATTACTGATGCTACTGTGCATGCAACATGAACTCATGGATTCTTGATGCCACTGTCCTAATAACATCAAATCATGCATTCTTGATGTCAAGGTGCTTAAAACATGAAATGATGCATTCTTGATGCAATTGTGCTTATAACATGAACTCATGCATTCTTGAAGTCATTGTTCTTATAACATGAAATCATGAATTCTTTTAGTCATTGTTCTTATAGCATGAAATCATGCATTCTTGATGCCACTGTGCATGCACAAAAAATCATGCAATCTTGATGCCATTGTTCATGCATCATGAAATCACGCTTTCTTCATTGTGCTAGCATCATGAAATCATGCATTCTTGATGCCACTGTGCATGCATCATGAACTCATGGATTATTGATGCCATAGTTCATGCATCATGAAATCATGCCTTCTTCCTGTCATTGTGCATGCATCATGAAATCATGCATTCTTTTTGCCACTGTGCATGCATCATGAACTCATGGATTATTGATGCCATTGTTCATGCATCATGAAATCATGCCTTCTTCCTGTCATTGTGCATGCATCATGAAATCATGCATTCTTTTTGCCACTGTGCATGCATCATGAACTCATGGATTATTGATGCCATAGTTCATGCATCATGAAATCATGCCTTCTTCCTGTCATTGTGCATGCATCATGAAATCATGCATTCTTTCTGCCACTGTGCATGCATCATGAACTCATGGATTATTGATGCCATTGTTCATGAATCATGAAATCATGCCTTCTTCCTGTAATTGTGCATGCATCATGAAACCATGCATTATTTATGTCATTGTGCATCCAACATGAAATCGTGCATTCTTGATGCCACAGAACTATCCTGCAAGAGAGAAACATGGAGATAAAGAATGGATGCCTAATCAATCAAAAACATACCCCATGGCCAATCACATAAAACTGTTTAGTTCCCTGGTTCAAATAAAAAATAAAAAATGTGGATATGACTGCATTCACAACATAGTGTATGGACAGACAGATGCACAGATTGATTGACAACTCTAAATTTGGTGCTAACTTATCAGTGTGGAGGGGATAAACAAACAATCCTGTAATCAGACAAATAAAGATTCAGTTACGAAAAATGAATATATGGGGCCAGAAATCACACGTTCTTGAAGACATTATTCTCATCAAAGACTACTGGTACTTAAACCAGCTGTGAAAGAAGTTAGGAAACTTGTAATTTAAAAAATCTGAATCTTACATTGGCAAATATTTCATATATTGCCTATTGGAGTCAAGCTTTGCATTTGCACTTGGAGGTTTAGATCTTTCCGGGGCTGGCTGGGGTTTGACCTTAAGGGGCCTTCCACTTCTGACGCCATATCCAACTCTTCGCACCTCTGGTAGTTTGACTGTTTTATCTGTTATCCCATTTCCTTCTCTTTCATAAGCTGATAATTGGTCATATGCATAGGGAGCTCGCTTTCTTTGGTGTTCAAGTTTCTTGTCATCTTCCGACGGTTTGTATGATTCATGAACCATGTATTCTGGAAGCATGAACTTCCATGGTCTGCAAACACATAATAGTTGTTATTTAATTACATTATTGAAACAAAAATATTATCCTGGCTATAAGCATTTTATAAATTTTAATTTCACTAATAAGATATTTCAGCTGGTCCTGTAAAGCCATTAGTTCTGACAGACAAGCTACAATTAGTCCTGTTTACCCATGCAATTAAGGAACCCCATAAAGATCATACATTGGTCACGTCACTGCTCATGCACTGAAAAAGCAGATATTGTGTCTCTTCCAAAAGACATAGGGCTGCACTCTAGTGCAAGCAAAAAATAGGTTTTGCTTAGAAGTGTGTTGGTTATCTGGAAAACTATATGGAAAACATATGCCTACCATAGACAACTACATGCATTTTATGTTCAGGTGGGGGCAATCAAAATATTAGAATATGAGACATACTTCCAGTGATGGAAGTAGCATAGTAGTATCCCAACACCCAGTCCACTGTACATGTTGCAAATGCAAACATTTTCACCTTACCGTTAGTTTCAAATATATCAAATTTCCTTAATATATTGAGTTTATTCAATGTTTTTAGTTGAATATGGATTTACTCACTCTCTTTCTTCTTTGTTTTGTGCTTCTTCCAAAGCATTATCTTCTAGGTAATACCAGGTATTTCTAGGGTAGGGAACTGCCTCTCTCTCAGGATTTCTTTCATTCTCTTTTATATGTAGCAAGTCTGAAATCCACAAACATTTTATAAATCACGGTCATATTGTATTAATACTCATCACATCATGAAGTCTGAAATCTACACTTTATAAATTGTATTCATACTGTATTCCTACTCATCATGTTAGGAAGTCTGTAATCCACATTTAATAAATTGAATTCATACTGTATTCACACTCATCATGTTAGGAAGTCTGTAATCCACATTTTATAAATTGTATTCATGCTGTATTCACACTCATCATGCTAGGAAGTCTGTAATCCGCAATTTATAAATTGAATTCACACTATATTCACACTCATCATGTTAGGAAGTCTGTAATCCACAATTTATAAATTGAATTCATACTGTATTCACACTCATCATGTTAGGAAGTCTGTAATCCACATTTTATAAATTGCATTCATACTGTATTCCTACTCATCATGTTAGGAAGTCTGTAATCCAAATTTTATAAATTGTATTCATGCTGTATTCACACTCATCATGCTAGGAAGTCTGTAATCCGCAATTTATAAATTGAATTCACACTATATTCACACTCATCATGTTAGGAAGTCTGTAATCCACAATTTATAAATTGTATTCATACTGTATTCACACTCATCATGTTAGGAAGTCTATAATCCACATTTTATAAATTGCATTCATACTGAATTCATACACATCATGTTAGGATGTCTGTAATCCACATTTTATAAATTGCATTCATACTGTATTCATACACATCATGTTAGGAAGTCTGTAATCCACAATTTATAAATTGTATTCATACTGTATTCATATTCATCATGTTAGGAAGTCTGTAATCCACATTTTATAAATTGCATTCATACTGTATTCCTACTCATCATGTTAGGAAGTCTGTAATCCACATTTTATAAATTGCATTCATACTGTATTCATACTCATCATGTTAAGAAGTCTGTAATCCACATTTTATAAATTGCATTCACACTAATCACACTCATCATGTTAGGAAGTCTGTAATCCACAATTTATAAATTGTATTCATACTGTATTCCTACTCATCATGTCAGGAAGTCTGTAATCCACATTTTATAAATTGCATTCATACTGTTATCATACTCATCATGTTAGGAAGTCTGTAATCCACAATTTATAAATTGAATTCATACTGTATTCACACTCATCATGTTAGGAAGTATGTCATATTTACGTTCTATTGGAAAGGGCTCTCTGGAGCATCTACTTCAAAAGTACTGTATGTCATATTAACAATATGAAGGAAAGGGTTTTCTATTTTATCTACTTCATTAACCATGAAGATAGGCTTGCATGGTAATGATACAAAGATGACAACATATTTATATGATGATGACACAACTATATACAAATATAACAAGGGATCATGAAACAATTATAATGAAAAGTATTGACCTCCGATGAGGTCTCCACAAGGAATTATCGATAGAAAAACGATGCAGTACTGATGATATTCATTTCTGGAGATACTATAAATACAGGCGTGTAGCAACCAAAATCAAAAGGTAGTATTTATTTTATATATGACTTTGCAGTTTATGATAGTCTTCATAGTAATTAAAGAATTATTGGTAAACATTTTAGTAAATTAAAAACAATGAAACAAAAAAATATTAAATAAACTATAAAAAAGATGGGCTTTTCTTTTCATTAGGTGAAATAATTATACAAATTTGATTGTTAACAATATCAAAAGCAAACATAAACAGTTTCCCTGTAAATTGTAATCATTCAACTCTCATTTAAAGTGCTATTAATAACAAAAGCAGGAAATAGGTAAACAATTGGATGAACAGGTGGATAGGTGTTACACTAGCTCCATTAATGAGAAATGCATGAAGCACACCTGAACCTTCACTAGATACACTAGCAATTACATGTTAAGTGAGCTGATGGAATCTTAAAATATGTGCTAGCAATAACATTTTGGCAAATAACAGCAGTTGGTGATTTACCAATTAAAACACAGCCAACATCAAAGTTATATATTTAATGTCTTCTTAAATGCACTATGGTGTATGTTATACAATGTTTAAATGGGAACTCACCATGGTGTATATTATAGTGTTAAAATGTGAACTCACTATGGTGTATATTATATAATGTTAAAATGTGAACTTACTATGGTGTATTTTATACAGTGTAAAAATGTGAACTCACTATGGTGTATATTATGCAATGTTAAAATGTGTACATAATGTGCCACATACATTGCTGAAGAGGCACATAATGAGGCACAGACAAAGATGATGAGGCACATACAATGATTATGTGGCACATAATGAGGCACATACAAAGATGATGTGGCATATAAGGCACATACATTGATGATGTGGCACATAATGAGGAACATACATTGATTATGTGGCACATAATGAGGCATATACATTAATGATGTGGCATATAAAGCACATACATTGATGATGTGACATTTAAGGCACATACATTGATGATGTGACATTTAAGGGACATACATTGCTGATGAGGCACATGATGAGGCACATACATTGATGATGAGGCACATGATGAGGCACATACATTGATGATGAGGCACATAATGAGGCACATACATTGATGATGTGGCACATAATGAGGCACATACATTGATGATGTAGCACATAATGAGGCACATACAATGATGATGAGGCACATAATGAGGCATATACATTGATGATGTGGCATATAAAGCACATACATTGATAATGTGGCACATAATGAGGCACATACATTGCTGATGAGGCACATGACTCACATATATTGCTAATGAGGCACTATTTGATGTGAGAGATCAACTCACTTGCTCTGCCTCCTTGTTTAGCTAAACGGACATATTTGGTGTCCGTTTCCTTGAAAAGTGACCTTGGAGGTGGCTCTCCCTGAGATGTCTGTCCATCATCACCCAGACCAGGGATCTGTGACATTGCAGGATATGAAACTGGATCTTCGAGTTCCCGTTGTTTTCCAGGAGCATGATAGAACCAACCTAATGAAAAGAAAATGAAAAGAAAAACCACTTATTTTGGCACTAAGAAAATCACTTTTGAAATGTTGCAGTATATAACTGTCCAAAATATATATAATATTTTCACAGACTAAACTAAGGTCTAATTACACAAACTAATCTACATTCTAATTACACAGGCTAATCTAAGGAATCTAATTACACAGATTACAATAAAGTCTAATTACACAGACTAAACTAAGGTCTAATTACACAGACTAAACTAAGGTCTAAGTACACAGACTAAACTAAAGTCTAATTACACAGACTAAACTAAAGTCTAATTACACAGACTAAACCAAAGTCTAATTACACAGATTAAACTAAAGTCTAATTACACAAGCTAATCTACATTCTAATTACACAGATTAAACTAAAGTCTAATTACACAAACTAATCTACATTCTAATTACACAGACTAAACTAAGGTCTAATTACACAGACTAAACTAAGGTCTAATTACACAAATTAAACTAAGTGTCTAATTACACTGATGAAACTAAATGTCTAATTACACAGACAAAACAAAGGGTCTAAGCAATTCAAAATCATGTAAAACTATATGAATCATAAATTGTAAATGGTACATGCTATATGAAAACTAATAAATCATAAATGGTAATGGATCATGCTATATGAAAACTAATAAATCATAAATGGTAATGGATCATGCTATCAGAAAACTAATAAATCATAAATGGTAATGGATCATGCTATCTGAAAACTAATAAATCATAAATGGTAATGGATCATGCTAACTGAAAACTGATCAGTCATAAATGGTAATGGATCATGCTATCTGAAAACTGATAAGTCATAAATGGTAATGGATCATGCTATATGAAAACTGATAAATCATAAATGGTAATGGATCATGCTATCTGAAAACTAACAAATCATAAATGGTAATGGATCATGCTATATGAAAACTAATAAATCATAAATGGTAATGGATCATGCTATATGAAAACTAATAAGTCATAAATGGTAATGGATCATGCTATATGAAAACTAATAAGTCATAAATGGTAATGGATCATGCTATCTGAAAACTAATAAATCATAAATGGTAATGGATCATGCTATATGAAAACTAACAAATCATAAATGGTAATGGATCATGCTATATGAAAACTAATAAATCATAAATGGTAATGGATCATGCTATATGAAAACTAATAAGTCATAAATGGTAATGGATCATGCTATATGAAAACTAATAAGTCATAAATGGTAATGGATCATGCTATCTGAAAACTGATAAATCATAAATGGTAATGGATCATGCTATCTGAAAACATAAACCATAACAGTAGGATTATCTCTGAGTCTACTTTTTTGTGAAGTCTCTTAACAAGACAAACAGTGAACTACAAAATGATACATGGTAAATAATGACTTCAAAGGATTTTTGGAATAATTACCCATATACCCATATGTGTCAGAACATTTAGCTATACATTATTTTTGTTTTGAACATGTTTATTTTGGATATATCTGGGTTGTTTTTTGCTACATTCCATTTTCATATCTGGTTCATTCTAACTTGTTCCAGTTATTTCTCTGAAAGAGAGAATCAGATGAGAGGCATACCATAACATAGTAGTACATGGCAGAGTCATGAAAACAGTCATATATGACATAATGGTAATAACAGTCCTACATGATATAATGATAATAACAGTCATACATAACATAATGATAATAACTGTCATACATGACATAATGATAATAAGTCATACATGACATAATGATAATAAAGTCATACATTAAATAATGATAATAAGTCATACATGATATAATGTTCATAATGGTTGTGCATGACAAAATGATAATAATAGTCATACACAAAATAAAGATAACATTTGTACTTGACAGAATGATCATAACAGTCATACATGGCAGTCATAATAACAGTCATTCATGACATAATGATAATAATAGTCACACATCACATAATGATAATAACAGTCATACATGATATAATGATAATAAGTCATACATGACATAATGATAATAATAGTCATACATGACATAATGATAATAACTGTTATACATGAAATAATGATCATAACAGTCATACATGACATAATGATAATCATAGTCATACATGACATAATGATAATAACTGTCATACATGACATAATAATAATACTAATAATAATAGTCATACATGACATAATGATAATAATAGTCATACATGACATAATGATAATAACTGTCATACATGACATAATAATAATAATACTAATAATAATAGTCATACATGACATAATGATCATAATAGACATACATGATGGTCATAATAACAGTCATACATGCCCTAATGATAATAATAGTCTTACATGATAGAATGATAATAATAGTCTTACATGATAGAATGATGATGATAGTCTTACATGACAGAATGATGATGATAGTCCTACATGACAGAATGATCCTAAAACAGTATTACATGACAGAATGATCATAATAGGGTATGTTACATAATGATCATTATAGAGTCCTACATGACATAATGATCATATTAGAGTCCTACATGACATAATGATCATAATGGAGTCCTACATGGCATAATGATCATAATAGTGTCTACATGACACAATGATTATAATAGAGTCCTACATGACATAATGATCATAACAGAGTCCTACATGACATAATGATCATAATAGAGTCCTACATGACATAATGATCATAACAAAGTCCTACATGACATAATGATCATAATAGAGTCCTACATGACATAATGATCATAATAGAGTCCTGCATGACATAATTATCATAACAGAGTTCTATATGATAATGATCATAATAGAGTCCTGCATGACATAATGATCATAATAGAGTCCTGCATGACATAATGATCATAATAGAGCCCTACATGACATAATGATCATAATAGAGTCCTACATGACATAATGATCATAACAGAGTCCTACATGACAGAATGATCCTAAAACAGTATTACATGACAGAATGATCATAATAGGGTATGTTACATAATGATCATTATAGAGTCCTACATGACATAATGATCATAATAGAGTCCTACATGACATAATGATCATAATATAGCCCTACATGGCATAATGATAATATAGTCCTTCATGACATAATGATCATAACAGAGACCATGTATGACCAAATGATCATAATAGAGTCCTACATGACATAATGATCATAATAGAGTCCTACATGACATAATGATCATAATAGAGTCCTACATGACATAATGATCATAATAGAGTCTTACATGACATAATGATCATAATAGAGTCCTACATGACATAATGATCATAACAGTCTTACATGACATAATGATCATAACAAAGACCCTGTATGACCAAATGATCATAATAGAGTCCTACATGACATAATGATCATAATAGAGTCATACATGACATAATGATCATAACAGAGACCCTGTATGACCGAATCATCATAATAGAGTCCTACATGACATAGTGATCATAACAGAGACCATGTATGACCAAATGATCATAACAGAGACCCTGTATGACCGAATGATCATAATAATCATCAATAAACTAACATTGTAACCAATCCTTGCATAAAATGTTAAAGCATTATTTTAAATAAAAGAAATATGTGAATATCTCTGTACTATAAAAATGGACAATAAATGAACTTATTCTCTAAGTCATGAATATAAAACAATAAAATTCCCATCCTAAAAAGAAGAGCTAAACTAATCCAGTTAGTCATCAATAAATAATAGTGATAATTACATCAACTTTGTTATCAATCAGTCACCATTTTGTAATTTGATAAAACTATTAAAATTTTACATTCTTTTTGTTTGAGACATAGATTTTCGATCTAAATTCTCTATTAAAATGTACCCCTAAAAGAGAAGAAAATTCCACTGAAATAGAATGCATGGATAGCAATTACTGTTTAATTTTTAATCTATATTTCCATTTGTCTGTCTGTTAATTTTTTTCTAAAGGTTGGCTCTGTTGATTTTCTCTATTATGCTTCAGATTCTGGCTCAGCATGTTGTCATTTAAAATTCATAGGTAGCATTTAAAAAATCACTGACACTTTGATTTTTAAACTGAGCTGTATTCTTAACTGCTAATTAGTACAGTCACTAAAGACAAATGATTTTATTCTTCCTTTCCAATACTATAAAATATTCCTTCAACTTTTTAAGAAAATACTTAAGATATTACATTTTGAAAAATCTAATGCAATAAAACCTGTCATGAAGGACTACTGTTTCGGAAGACCATCTGTCATTAAAGACCAGAGTTTTCGAACATCATATCTCATGCAAAACCATTATTTTTAAAGGCCACCTGTACTGAAAAACCACTTTTTTGAAGAGCACCCATTCTGAATGACATGGTCCCAGTTTCACTAAAAGCCACACAATTTCTCCTCCAAATTGAAATTTTTGTATTATTTGACTTTTGATATTTTAGACACTTTTGTAAGATGTATAGACAATGGAATGGATGCAAAATCACTATTCTGCACATTTTAGTTTTAAAATTCAACACATTGGAACCTTTTAAATCATTCAAAAACATTGAAAACTCCTTCAAACTTGAGGAAATTTCAAGACATGTGTCAGTGCATTACCCATATTTTTCTGACGATAACCCCTTCCATGTTGATATCAGTTATCCCATCCCTAGCATATTTTATTTACAAAAGCCTCAACCAATGGTGAGCCCACCCATATAAATTGCTCTATTTATCAAACAGGACCCCTTGGTTTACCATGGGATAAATACTGTAGGCCATACCTTTATTTATCAAACAGGATCCCATGGTTTACCATTCATCTGACAGGACCCCTTGGTGCATCGCTGGACAAATATTGTAGGCCATACATCTATTTATAAGACAGAACATATGATGGCTTATCATGGGATAATTACTTTACACCATGTATTTATTTATCAGGCATGACCCCTCTGCTTATTATGGAAAATACTGTATTTATGTATCAAACAGGACCCCTAGCCTTATAATCAGATAAATCATATACACCATACATTTATGTATCAGACAGAACCCCATGGGGATATAATCTGATAAATACTATAGACCATATATTTATGTATTAGACAGGACCCCTAGGCTTATAATCAAATAAATACCATAGACCATATATTTATGTATCAGACAGGACCCCATGGCTTCATCATCATCATCATCAGTCTCATGACCTAGTGTGGTCATCGAGGCACTCTGCTGCTGAACATCTGACCAGTTCCCTCCACTTGTCTTGATCATGTGCCAATGCCTGTGTCTCTGCAAAACTTTTCCTGGTCCATTCTGTGATGTTGTCAGTCCAACTTTTTCTCTGTCTACCTCTCCTTCTGCCACCCTGGACGCTGCCCTGCAGGACTGTTGTGGATAGACTGTTGGCTCTAGTGACATGGCCATACCATTTCAGCTCTCTCTTTTTGACAGTGGTGAGGAGGTCCTCATATTGGCCTACTTCGCGCCTGATGGTGTTACGCACTTCTTCATTTGTGATGTGGTCCATGTAAGAGATGCCAAGGATGGTTCTGTATAGCATCTCATTTCAAGTGACTGGATTCTTTGTTGTAATTCTGCTGTCAGGGTCCATGCCTCACACGAGTACAAAAAGACTGAGATGACTAGAGCTTGTAATAGTCTGATTTTAGTTTTCAGACAGATATTCTTGTCTCTCTAGATGGGTCTTAGCTTTGACATAGCTGCTATTGTTTGTGCTGCTCTTGACAAAATTTCTGCTCTTGATACCTCTTCGGTGATTATGGAACCAAGATATTTGAACTGGCTCACTGTTTCCAGTTCATGTCCTCTGACTTTAATCTTGGCTGAGATTTGTTTGCCACTATTTGTCATCAGCTTTGTCTTCTCAGTGCTTATTTCCATGTCAAATCTGGAAGAGGTTTCATCCAGGTTCTTCACTAAGGTGGCAAGCTTGTCTTCACTGCCTGCCAGCCCATCAATGTCATCTGCAAAGTGGAGGTTGGTGATGTTACGCCCTCCAATGCTGACTGTCCCACAGTGGTTTTCCAGGGCTTCACTCATGATGCACTCTAAGTAGATGTTGAAAAGTGTGGGTGACAGGAGACAGCCCTGACGCACTCCCACTGTTGTCTGGAACCAGTCCCCCACAGAACCTTGGGCAATTACTGCACTGGTAGCCTTGGCGTACAGCTGCTTGATGGTATTGGTTAACTTTTGACCCATGTTATACTTCTTCATTGTGGCCCACAATGCCTCATGCCACACTCTGTCAAAGACCTTTTTGAAATCTATGAACACATGACAGATGTCTTGTTGGTGTTGCGAGTACTTTTCGCACAGAACCCTGAAACTGAATATTTGTTCCGTTGTGCTTCTTCCACTCCGGAACCCGGCCCGTTCTTTAGCGATTATTTCTTCTGCTTGTGGTTTCAGTCTGTTCAAGATGATCTTCAGCATTACCTTACTAGCATGGCTGATCAAACTGATAGTTCTGTAATTTTGGCACAGCTGGAGATTGCCTTTTTTGGGAAGTGTTATAATCAGTGACTGGGTCCATTGTGTTGGCCATTCACCTGTCTGCCAGATCTTGTTGCAGACTTTTGTTAGTAGCTCTTTCACTGAATCTCCCCTATTCTTGACAAGTTCAGCTGGGATGTTGTCTACTCCAGCTGCCTTCCCATTCTTCAGTGCTCTTATTGCTGACTCCACCTCTTCTTTGAGAATGGGGAAGTCATCGTCATTTGAGGAGTTTGGAACCTCAAGCACCTCTGGGTCTCCTGTGGACTGATGGTTGTAGAGTTCTTTGCAATACTCAGTCCATCTTTCTGCAATGTCACTCGCTTCTGTGAGGCACTTTCCATTTTTGTCTTGAATGGTACTGACTCTTGGTTGTTTCTGTCTGGTGAGGTCTTTCACAATTTTGAATGCCTTTTTGCTGTTATTCTTTATCAGACTGTTCTCTATTTCTGTGCATTTTTGTCCAATCCAATTTTCTTTTGCTTTGCTCAAGTTTTTTTCTGATATTCTTGTTTATTTCTCTGTACTCCATTGCCCCTGTTGTGTGTCTGGTGTTTTTGAGTTCTCTTCAGGCATCACACAACTTTAGAATCTCTACTGTAACCCAGGGTTTTTTCTTTGGGCAATGGAGGTCAATGATGTCCTTGGCAGCTGCTGTCATGACTGTGTTGAAGGTGTCTGTCATCTCATTGACATCACCATCCATCACAAGGAGTGGAGCAAATTTTCCTCCAACTGTGGCTTGGAATGACGTGCAGATGTTAGGGTCCTCATTGCAAGAAGGTCCACTATGTACTTCCCAGTTTTTAGAGCATCTTTGTGAACTTTGGCATTCCAGTCTCCTTGGATGATGAGGATGTCTTTTTTTACTGACCATGTTTAGAATACCCTGTAGTTTGTTGTAAAACTCCTCTATTTCTTTATCATCATGATCGGTAGTTGGAGCATAGACTTGGATAATTGTGATGTTAAAGGGAGATGCCTTCAGATGAATGGAAATGATTCTGCTAGATATGGGACATCATTCAAGATCAGATCCCTTGATGGCTTTGTTTACAAGGAAGCTTACTCCATTTATGGACTTGTCACACTCTCCACTATAGTATAATATATGCCCATCTTCGGTTTGGTGTTCTCCTAGGGATTTCCATCTAACTTCACAGAGTCCCAGAATGTGCCATGTGTAGTGTTCCATGGCTTATAATCAAATAAATACCACTGACCATAGATTTATGTATCAGACAGGACCCCAAGGCTTATAATCAGATAAATACTATAGACCATATATTTAAGTATCAGACAGGACCCCTAGGTTTATAATCAGGTAAATACTGTAGACCATATATTTAAGTATCAGACAGGATCCCTAGGCTTATAATCAAATAAGTACAATAGACTATAATTTATTTATTGTGATAAGAAGACATTAAAGAAAAATAAAAAGCCAAGAGAAGTGTTTATTGGTTACTGAATGTGTATTGTGTGATATATGAGATGGATAAGTTGTCTAGGAATGTATATATCAGACAGTTTAAATATGTTCTTATATATCCCAATTCATAGTTAGTGAGTGTGTGTGTGATTTTGATTTTTAATGTATCTTTAACAATTTTTCAGTCATATTGCTACGATATCTGCAGTGTGGCAGCTTATAGTGATGTCTTGCACTGGGGCATCATGACACAGACATGTAGCAGGATGTCCCACCCAGTCACATTATCCTGAAACCAGACCAACCAGTCCTAACACTAGCCTCTTAATGCTGAACGCCAAGTGAGGAAGCTATTAGTACCATTTCTATAGGTCTTTGGTATAACTCAGCCAGTGATCAAACCCACGACCTCCCGCAACCGACCAATTCATAGATAACTGATCTTTTAATTTGCAACTAGCATCAGTTACCTGATCTCTTTAATCATAATTAGCATCAGTTACATGATCTCTTAAATCATAATTAGCATCAGTTACCTGATTGCTTAATTTACACAATCTATTAATTTATAATTAGCATCAGTTACCTGATCTCTTAAATCATAATTAGCATCAGTTACCTGATCTATTAATCATAATTAGCATCAGTTACCTGAACACTTTAATCATAATAGCATAAGTTACCTGATCTCTTAAATCATAATTATCATCAGTTACCTGATTACTTAACTTACACAATCTATTAATTTATAATTAGCATCAGTTACCTGGTCTACTAAATCATAATTAGGACCTGTTACCTGATCTCTTAATTCATAATTAGCTCCAATTACTCAATCTCTTCAATCATAATTAGCATCAGTTACTTGAGTGCTTAATTTACACAATCAATTAATTTATAATTAGCATCAGTTACCTGAGTGCTTAATTTACACAGTCTATTAATTTATAATTAGCACTGGTTACCTGATCTCTTAAATCATAATTTGCATCAGTTACATGATCTCTTAAATCATAATTAGCATCAGTTACATGATCTCTTAAATCATAATTAGCATCAGTTACCTGATCTCTTAAATCATAATTAGCATCAGTTACCTGAACTCTTAAATCATAATTAGCATCAGTTACCTGATCCCTTAAATCATAATTATCATCAGTTACCTGATCTCTTAAATTACAACTAGCATCAGTTACATGATCTCTTAAATCATAATTAGCATCAGTTACCTGATCTCTTATATCACAATTAGCATCAGTTACATGATCTCTTAAATCATAATTGGCATCAGTTACCTGATCTCTTAAATCATAATTAGCATCAGTTACCTGAACTCTTAAATCACAATTAGCATCAGTTACCTGATCTCTTAAATCAAAATTAGCATCAGTTACCTGATCTCTTAAATCACAATTAGCATCATATACATGATCTCTTAAATCATAATTGGCATCAGTTACCTGATCTCTTAAATCATAATTAGCATCAGTTACCTGAACTCTTAAATCACAATTAGCATCATTTACCTGATCTCTTAAATCAAAATTAGCATCAGTTACCTGATCTCTTAAATCACAATTAGCATCATTTACATGATCTCTTAAATCATAATTGGCATCAGTTACCTGATCTCTTAAATCATAATTAGCATCAGTTACCTGAACTCTTAGTTCATAATTTGCATCAGTTACCTGATCTCTTAAATCACAATTAGGATCAGTTACCTGATCTCTTACTTTATAATTAGCATCAGTTACCTGAACTCTTAAATCACAATTAGCATCAATTACCTGATCTCTTAAATCATAATTAGCATCAGTTACATGATCTCTTCAATCATAATTAGCATCAGTTACCTGATTGCTTAATTTACACAATCTATTAATTTATAATTAGCATCAGTTACCTGATCTCTTAAATCATAATTAGCATCAGTTACCTGATCCCTTAAATCATAATTATCATCAGTTACCTGATCTCTTAAATTACAACTAGCATCAGTTACATGATCTCTTAAATCATAATTAGCATCAGTTACCTGATCTCTTATATCACAATTAGCATCAGTTACATGATCTCTTAAATCATAATTGGCATCAGTTACCTGATCTCTTAAATCATAATTAGCATCAGTTACCTGAACTCTTAAATCACAATTAGCATCAGTTACCTGATCTCTTAAATCAAAATTAGCATCAGTTACCTGATCTCTTAAATTACAACTAGCATCAGTTACATGATCTCTTAAATCATAATTAGCATCAGTTACCTGATCTCTTATATCACAATTAGCATCAGTTACATGATCTCTTAAATCATAATTGGCATCAGTTACCTGATCTCTTAAATCATAATTAGCATCAGTTACCTGAACTCTTAAATCACAATTAGCATCAGTTACCTGATCTCTTAAATCAAAATTAGCATCAGTTACCTGATCTCTTAAATCACAATTAGCATCAGTTACATGATCTCTTAAATCATAATTAGCATCAGTTACCTGATCTCTTATATCACAATTAGCATCAGTTACATGATCTCTTAAATCATAATTGGCATCAGTTACCTGATCTCTTAAATCATAATTAGCATCAGTTACCTGAACTCTTAAATCACAATTAGCATCAGTTACCTGATCTCTTAAATCAAAATTAGCATCAGTTACCTGATCTCTTAAATTACAACTAGCATCAGTTACATGATCTCTTAAATCATAATTAGCATCAGTTACCTGATCTCTTATATCACAATTAGCATCAGTTACATGATCTCTTAAATCATAATTGGCATCAGTTACCTGATCTCTTAAATCATAATTAGCATCAGTTACCTGAACTCTTAAATCACAATTAGCATCAGTTACCTGATCTCTTAAATCAAAATTAGCATCAGTTACCTGATCTCTTAAATCACAATTAGCATCAGTTACATGATCTCTTAAATCATAATTAGCATCAGTTACCTGATCTCTTATATCACAATTAGCATCAGTTACATGATCTCTTAAATCATAATTGGCATCAGTTACCTGATCTCTTAAATCACAATTAGCATCAGTTACCTGATCTCTTAAATCAAAATTAGCATCAGTTACCTGATCTCTTAAATCACAATTAGCATCATTTACATGATCTCTTAAATCATAATTGGCATCAGTTACCTGATCTCTTAAATCATAATTAGCATCAGTTACCTGAACTCTTAGTTCATAATTTGCATCAGTTACCTGATCTCTTAAATCACAATTAGGATCAGTTACCTGATCTCTTACTTTATAATTAGCATCAGTTACCTGAACTCTTAAATCACAATTAGCATCAATTACCTGATCTCTTAAATCATAATTAGCATCAGTTACCTGAACTCTTAGTTCATAATTAGCATCATTTACCTGATCTCTTAAATCACAATTAGCATCAGTTACCTGATCTCTTAAATCATAATTAGCATCAGTTACCTGATTGCTTAATTTACACAATCAATTAATTTATAATTAGCATCAGTTACCTGAGTGCTTAATTTACACAATCTATTAATTTATAATTAGCATCAGTTACCTGATCTATTAAATCATGATTAGCATCAGTTACCTGAACACTTTAATCATAATAGCATAAGTTACCTGATCTCTTAAATCATAATTATCATCAGTTACCTGATTACTTAATTTACACAATTTATTAATTTATAATTAGCATCAGTTACCTGATCTCCTCAACAGAATAACTGTATCATGCAAGGTGGGTGAAATCGTTAAAGACAACATATATATTCATTACATGTCAGATGATATCATATTTGATAACTCACTCGTTTTAAATTACATGATATCATAACAGACTCCTCACATATTAAAAGTTGAATGACATAACAAACATCACACTCAACATAATTTGGATGATATTGTAAAACTCATTACAGGTCTGTTGATGTCATAATAGATTACTCACTTGTTAGATGTTAAATGACATCATAACAGACAAGTCACTCATTGCAAGTTGGATGACATCACCATAGACAACTCACTCATTACAAGTTGGATGACATCACCATAGATAACTCACTCATTACAAGTTGGATGACATCACCATAGACAACTCACTCATTGCAAGTTGGATGACATCACCATAAACAACTCACTCATTACAAGTTGGATGACATCACCATAGACAACTCACTCATTACAAGTTGGATGACATCACCATAGACAACTCACTCATTGCAAGTTGGATGACATCACCATAGACAACTCACTCATTACAAGTTGGATGACATCACCATAGACAACTCACTCATTGCAAGCTGGATGACATCATAATAGACAACTCACTCATTACAAGTTGGATGACATCACCATAGATAACTCACTCATTGCATGTTGGATGACATCACCATATACAACTCACTCATTGTAAGTTGGATGACATCAACATAGACAACTCACTCATTACAAGGTGGATGACATCATAATAGACTACTCACTCATTACAAGTTGGATGACATCACCATAGATAACTCACTCATTGCAAGTTGGATGACATCACCATAGACAACTCACTCATTACAAGTTGGATGATATCACCATAGACAACTCACTCATTACAAGGTGGATGACATCATAATAGACTACTCACTCATTACAAGTTGGATGACATCACCATAGACAACTCACTCATTACAAGTTGGATGACATCACCATAGACAACTCACTCATAACAAGTTGGATGACATCACCATAGACAACTCACTCATTGCAAGCTGGATGACATCACCATAGACAACTCACTCATAACAAGTTGGATGACATCACCATAGACAACTCACTCATTACAAGGTGGATGACATCACCATAGACAACTCACTCATTGCAAGCTGGATGACATCATAATAGACTACTCACTCATTACAGGTTGGATGACATCACCATAGATAACTCACTCATTGCATGTTGGATGACATCACCATATACAACTCACTCATCGCAAGCTGGATGACATCATAATAGACAACTCACTCATTACAAGTTGGATGACATCAGCATAGATAACTCACTCATTGCATGTTGGATGACATCACCATATACAACTCACTCAACGCAAGCTGGATGACATCATAATAGACAACTCACTCATTACAAGTTGGATGACATCATCATAGATAACTCACTCATTGCATGTTGGATGACATCACCATAGACAACTCACTCATTACAAGTTGGATGACATCACCATAGATAACTCACTCATTGCATGTTGGATGACATCACCATAGACAACTCACTCATTACAAGGTGGATGACATCACCATAGACAACTCACTCATTACAAGTTGGATGACATCACCATAGACAACTCACTCATTACAAGTTGGATGACATCATAATAGACAACTCACTCATTACAAGTTGGATGACATCACCATAGACAACTTACTCACTGCATATTGGATGACATCACCATAGACAACTCACTCATTACAAGGTGGATGACATCACCATAGACAACTCACTCATTACAAGGTGGATGACATCATAATAGACAACTCACTCATTACAAGTTGGATGACATCAGCAGAGACAACTCACTCATTGCAAGTTGGATGACATCACCAAAGACAACTCATTGCATGTTGGATGACATCAACATAGACAACTCACTCATTACAAGGTGGATGACATCATAATAGACAACTCACTCATTACAAGTTGGATGACATCACCATAGACAACTCACTCATTGCATGTTGGATGACATCACCATAGACAACTCACTCATTCCAAGGTGGATGACATCATAATAGACAACTCACTCATTACAAATTGGATGACATCACCATAGACAACTCACTCATTGCAAGTTGGATGACATCACCATAGACAACTCACTCAATGCATGTTGGATGACATCATCATAGACAACTCACTCATTGCATGTTGGATGACATCACCATAGACAACTCACTCATTACAAGGTGGATGATATCACCATAGACAACTCACTCATTGCAAGTTGGATGACATCACCATAGACAACTCACTCATTGCAAGTTGGATGACATCACCAAAGACAACTCATTGCATGTTGGATGACATCAACATAGACAACTCACTCATTCCAAGGTGGATGACATCATAATAGACAACTCACTCATTACAAGTTGGATGACATCACCATAGACAACTCACTCATTGCATGTTGGATGACATCACCATAGACAACTCACTCATTCCAAGGTGGATGACATCATAATAGACAACTCACTCATTACAAGTTCGATGACATCACCATAGACAACTCACTCATTACAAGTTGGATGACATCACCATAGACAACTCACTCACTGCAAGTTGGATGACATCTCCATAAACAACTCACTCATTACAAGTTGGATGACATCACCATAGACAACTCACTCACTGCATGTTGGATGACATCATCATAGACAACTCACTCATTGCATGTTGGATGACATCATCATAGACAACTCACTCATTACAAGGTGGATGACATCACCATAGACAACTCACTCATTGCAAGTTGGATGACATCACCACAGACAACTCACTCATTACAAGTTGGATGACATCACCATAGACAACTCACTCAATGCATGTTGGATGACATCACCATAGACAACTCACTCATTGCATGTTGGATGACATCACCATAGACAACTCACTCAATGCAAGTTGGATGACATCACCATAGACAACTCACTCATTACAAGGTGGATGATATCACCATAGCCAACTCACTCATTGCAAGTTGGATGACATCACCATAGACAACTCACTCATTACAAGTTGGATGACATCATAATAGACAACTCACTCATTACAAGTTAGATGACATCATAATATCATAATGCATACCATCTTTGCAATATATTGTGCATGATGACAACATATAGCAGGAAATATTGATCACCTACCTCCGATGTTAAACACATGGGACAAAATTAGACAAGAATAAGAAAATAAACGTATTTTATTTGGAAAGAAAGATACCATTTCTTCTTGAGACTCAATTACTTGCTTTATTGTAATCAAGCTTTTTAAATCCTGTAGTTTTAATCAGTGATACACTTCATAGTAAAAAGAGCAAATAAACAAGCAGCAAATGACAAAGATCTTCTGAGAAGCAATTTAGGTGCAAAGTGATAATAAAAAAAAAATATGATTGACATATGAACGGGTAAATAAATAAAAAAATAAGTAAATACAAACTTGACATAAATAATTTCATCATGTACAAATATTTAGTTACATATAAGCACATAATTACAGTTTGTAAAAAAAAATACACATTTTGTTTGTCTTGTAAAACCATGCCAAACTATTTAAAATATATAATTTATTCAATATTTATGTTGCATTAAATATATGTGTTATGCAAAAGTCTGTGTGTACTACATCTAGTGTTATGCTGTACAAATCTGTCTGTCCTACATCTAGTGTTATGCTGTACAATTCTGTCTGTACTACATCATTCTGGTGTTATGATGTACAAATCTGTACTTTACTACTACATCCAGTGTTATGCTATACAAGTCTGTACTAAATCTAGTACTACACTGTACAAATATGTCTGTATTACACCTAGTGTTATGTTATACAAGTCTCTACTAAATCTAGTAACATGCTGTACAAATCTATCTATATTACAGCTAGTGTTATGCTGTACAAATCTATCTGTACTATATCTAGTGTTATGCTGTACAAATCTATCGGTACTATATCTAGTGTTATGCTGTACAAATCTATTGGTACTATATCTAGTATTATGCTGTACAAATCTATCTGTACTATATATAGTATTATGCTGTACAAATCTATCTGTACTATATATAGTATTATGCTGTACAAATCTATCTGTACTATATATAGTATTATGCTGTACAAATCTATCTGTACTATATATAGTATTATGCTGTACAAATATCATAAGCTTTCTTTGGGAATCATAGCAACCAACAAATAATACCACAAGTACATTTAATATTAGCTTCAGATCACTTAAATCACAAAATAATTAAAAGTAATACCTAGAATTTATACATCACAAAGAATGAGCACAACAAACCATTCACCTACACTGCAAGCATAATTCAGATTTCACTCGGCTACGTACCATACTCTGCATCTCTTGGATCGGGATCAAATGGATCCATAGGATCTAAATTAAATTTAATTTATAAGACAGTGCAAAATAATCAAAATAACTAAAAACTACAAAACGTAACAATTGTGTGTGCAACGGTGTCTTCAGAACTATATCCAGTATGGCCTGACTATATTGATATAATTATACAACATGTATTAGTAAGAAGTAAGAAGCAAAATAGTGAGACTAAAATATGGCAGTGTAAAGTGCTAAAATAAATGATGGGATGCGAAATTATCTAAAGCCAAAACAATGGGGTTATAGATCAAACAATGATACACTCTTCAAACTGATGCTTTAAAGGAATACGGTTCAGGAAAATTATAAACATTTTGTGGGAGTTTGTTTCACGGTATGATGGCCATAAAAAGGAATATATGTATAACAACGGACTATAGCCCAAATGAAAAAGGGTGCATGTGTTTGATTAGTCTTGTCAGTTGTTTTATTTAAGGTGGCAAGGGACTATCCATGAGTTTAGGCACATATTTTATAGAACATGACCAGGTGGCAAGAGAATAGCCATGAGTTTAAACACATTTTTTTTTTAGAACATGACAAGGTGGCAAGGGAATATCCATGAGTTTAGACACATTTTTTATAGAACATGACAAGGTGGCAAGGGAATATCCATGAGTTTAGACACATTTTTTATAGAACATGACAAGGTGGCAAGGGAATATCCATGAGTTTAGACACATTTTTTATAGAACATGACAAGGTGGCAAGGAAATATGCATGAGTTTAGACACATTTAAAGAACATTACCAATCCAGCTTTTAAGTGCCCATCTCAAGTGACTGCCAACCTAATTTGTTTTCATATCTGTTGCATATACAATACCTGAGTTATTTATGATCCACAAGGCTTCTCAACTCTGAACTTGTTCACTTTTGGGATGTGTGAATTTGTATATGTATGGGATCCAGACACAGCTGAAGTCTAATGAATATTTGTACATGTATGTGCATAGACACAGATGTAGTCTAACTGAAATATTATAAGCAGTTGCATGAATCCTTCATCGCTTACTCGTGTTTATCACTTGTTTGATAGTACTCCAACAGCAACACAGTGTACACATTTATCACTAGTGTTTGACAGTACTCCAATAGCAACATAGGGTACACATTTATCACTTGTGTTTGACAGTACTCCAATAGCAACAGTCTACACATTTATCACTTGTGTTTGATAGTACTCCAACAGCAGCATAGTGTACACATTTATCATTTGTTTGATAGTACTCCAGCAGCAACATAGTCTACCCATTTATCACTTGTGTTTGATAGTACTCCAACAGCAAAATAGAGTACAAGTTTATCACTTGTGTTTGATAGTACTCCAACAGCAGCATAGTGTACACATTTATCATTTGTTTGATACCACTCCAACAGCAACATAGTGTACACATTTATCACTTGTGTTTGATAGTACTCCAATAGCAACATAGTCTACACATTTATCATTTGTTTGATAGTACTCCAACAGTAACATAGTGTACACAAAACTGATGTAGCATCATGAGTTAAACCATTGTATTCTGCACTAGAAGTACCTTCAGTAGCAAAACACCCTACAACTATTGCAATCCAAAATTCTGCATTAAAAATGCCTTCACTAGCAAAATCCAACCCTAATATTGCTATTGTATATCCAATATTCTACACTAAAAGTGCCTTCAATAGCAAAACACCCTACAGCTATTGCTATTGGATGTGCTATAAAAAAAACATATACACAACACAGACACAAAAATTTAATAATAATGAAATAAAGAAATGATTTCAACTGGCATCAGTCATTCTAGCCATTAATCCCAAAAATATCTTTCTGTCAATATGTGAGTAAATTTGTCATCTTCTTTGTCATCAAATTCAAAGAGCCAATCCACCATCAAGGAAGCTGAACCTCAAACACAAACAACAGTGACTGTTATCTCTTTTACAAGCCTTTATAAACTATGCAGTTTGGTCACATAACCTTCATCTGGATCCTCTACTGGATGGAAAGACTATAAAGCTTAAGTGTGGAGTATAGAAAGACTTCTTCAGTTTATTGAAAACCAATAAAATTGTAAAATTCTGAAATAAACTGAAATAAAGCTTAATGATTATAACTTAATTAATGAGATCACATGTTAGTTTTTACATGACATTGTCTTGTTTTAAATATACAGAATTCACTATTTGCCCGCACACCCCACTCAGGTTTCACTCACTATAAACATTATATTTCTATTGGCTGTTTTATTATTTTGCTTTGCCAATCTGGTTTTATAAGACCAACTTGATTTTCCAGTTCATTATTGATAGCAAATTGCATTGACATGCGAGTAGGGTCCATAATAATTGTCTGCATCTGACATCCAGTAACCAATAACTGGAAGAATGGAAGAATTAATACCAAACAGTTTTATTTTCCTCTGAGTACTGTATATGTTTGAACTGTGTAAAAAATGATCTTGTATCAATTATTTTTATTCCTAAAATCTTATGTTTATCACACAAGGTTAAATCAATTTTATGTAATAAAGTATAATCACACATTAGAAATATGGCATGCAGATGTGACAGGATGCAGATGTGTTTTAGCTGAAAGGATTAACAAAGGATTAAGGTTTTACTGGCTCAGGATATCTACCACAGTATTAAATATCTTTCAAATGAACATAAATGTTTACTTGTGTACTTGAAAAGTACCTCATGAAATGATCTTGTAAAGGAATGCATGATAACAAAACATTCATATCAGCACCATGGCAACTGATTGGTTGCCACAATAACTGCCTATGAGGAAAAATCAGTGAAGAATTAAATTTACCAAAAATACTAGCAGGAATAATATTGGAGGGCACTATATTTAGGCATAAAGTGATTTTTTACATGGCATCCACTATGGCAAAATGGTACATCCATGGGTATTGTTTTATGATATATAAGGACTTGATCCACAGATCTAGCTATCTATCCACATCCTTGTCTACTGAGTATAATAGTAGGTGTACACTCAGGCCTGCAGGGAAAACTATCATTCTGGCATCAAGCACTTATTCTTTTGTGAATATCAAATGTTTTAAATGTCAAGGGTGTGACTTTCTGACACTGAAGACTATCATTTAACTTTCAAATAACATTTGCTGAAATGTGATTAGATAAATTTGTTTCATTAAAAAAATGATAACTTAGTTCAGTACACTTCAGCATTCCTCGGCTGCCATAGTTCTTTAAAAAACTTCTAATTCTATTAGCAGTCAATAGATTTTGTAAAATCCATCCTCTGTATTGTGGCTGATATGTTTCCATAAGGAAATAGGCAATGGAGTAAATATATAGTATGACTAAATCCATTTGACTCTAATCTGTATAACAGTGACAATATCTGCTGCCAACAAGTTTTGATATTCTTGAAAATTTGTTGTTCTAATTCTGAGGTCGACTAACCATTGACCAAGCTACACAACACCAATTGTTCAGGCATGAAAAAATCCCCCCCCCCCCCCCAAGCCCTCATTGGGCATAAAACTATTGCCCCCCCCCACCGGCCTCCATTTTACGTATCAGAGTTGGAGTCTTGCATACTAGGACAATTAAGGGAAGCAACTGTTCTTGCAGACAGATGAGGTTGTTTGGAACTGCTCATGTTCTCTAATCCTGGA
The DNA here is from genome assembly GCA_028554795.2 of Sinohyriopsis cumingii. NCBI lineage: Eukaryota > Metazoa > Mollusca > Bivalvia > Unionida > Unionidae > Sinohyriopsis > Sinohyriopsis cumingii. Next base: position 56,360,393 of record CM068833.1, on the reverse strand, counting down.
CAAAGTAATTGTAAGGAATTTCAGGTATCTCAAGTAGATGCTGCATAATCAGGTTTATCACATAGTTGGTACACTTTGCACAGTGAGCGGAGTTTCACATTTTTGATATTATACATGTAAACGTATCACTTTGTGTGATTCTGATTGGTCCAAATAAGCCCATGAAATTACTGTGCAGTATTCTCTTTACTGATTGGCTGCGATCATAAGAATACTTTTTTAAATCCTGCCTTCTGGAATTATTGTTCTCATTTTGAACATTTTTGGCCACCATTTTTCAATTCATACTCGCAAAAGGGAATTGGGAAAAAATGGTCTCATCTGTTTCAAAATTGCCAATTTACCCCCACAGGGATTTGTTATGTCATGTATAATATTTCATAACATGAAAAATGGCAAAACCCCCAAGACAAGAACAAAAACAACAAGTAAAACTACTGGTATTGCTTAGATGATAATGAGGGTGGGGGTGGGGATGGATGAGCGGTATATCTCTAGCATGTAGTCCACCCAATATACAAACTTGGTTTAAATGTGAAATGACTGAAGTAAAAAAAATCGCCTTTGTTCATACAAGAATGCAGACATAAACCATTCTTCCCACCTGACGGAACTTTATCCAATCACAGCATATTTATGCGGTAAATATGTGATGCAAGTTTGACTCAGAAAGAGATTTGTTTACTTCTTTTGTACAATCTAATGTTCCAAATCAAATACGGCAAATATCTGGTCACAAAAACATTACAGTAAATATGTGTATTTCTGCATCCAGTAATCTTCTTTTCACAAAAATATCACAACAATGTAATGATTTTTGTGATGTGGAATTTCAACATAAACACTGTCATTGTGTTGCATTGGCCAACTCAAACCAGTACTGTGCACTGTATCAAACAATGTGACATCACATGCATTGAACATTTTCTGCTGACAAATGTTTTATTTGGATGGATGCTCATTCTTTGGTTTCTAGTTATCAAAAATGTATAATATACTTTTACTATTTCAACATTGTTTGGGACTACTTTATACACACAACAAATGAAAGGTACAGCTTTAAGTCAGAATGAATGAAATTATTCTTTCTTCTTTCTATCTAAATAATTTCTACTGAAATAAAACTATGTAATGAAAAGAATCTACAATGGGTAATGATTTAATATTAAATTTATTAAACTCTTTAAATAATGTCCCGCTTTTGCTCACCAATGCTTGCAAAAGCTGGACATTATTCAACTCGGTTCATAACTTCAATATTGAATCATTACCCATTTGAGATCCTCTATATAACATATTCACTCTAAATATGTCAATGTTTTGTCCCCCTCAAACTGGGATTTTTAATATCTTTCGTATTGTTTGGTAATGGAAACAACATTTTTCTCCATAGAATATTCAGTAGGCATCATAACTGAAATGTATTAATAAAATCTGGACTTCTCACTAAAAATAATCTTGCTTTGTTGCCGAGGAAGTTATGAGGATTTTCTAATACTGAGTAATTATTTAAACTCATTCATTTTCATAAATGGAACTGTTACTATGTTTTAAGGTTTATAAATAATGTTTTTTTCCACATCTATCTCACTATCTCAATGCTGAAACATCTATTGACATTTGTCCTAATTAGCATACGCAAGATAACGCAAAATCTCAGTTTGAGCAGAAATTTGGAGAATGTTATAGTGCAGCAGGGACCTGGTCCCACTCACCGAGACGGTTTAATCTTATGATCGTCGAAACGTGGATTAGCAAAGTGCAAACGGTTTTATGATTCTCTGATGTATGTTTTAAAGAAATCAGCTAACAACAATGATAAATTATTGCTTACCTGCTTCGTTGATGTTCTTGTTTACCGCCATTCTGAAAAGTGATTAGGTATGGACGATACGACAAGCGATACCATGTACCAACGGTACTATGGTTACCATAATATGGTTGTAGCTTCGTACTCCAGTGAAGTATTATTTATATCAATTAAAAAAGGTTAATGACTTTTTAATCGATTTTTGCTAAAAAGATGATGAATAATATTACAGATAAATATGTTTGAATAAAAATAATACTACTCGGGAATACGAAACTTTGTTTCTATCAGCATTGACGAAATAACACGAGAAACATAAAATAAAATTCAGTACCGGAAACGCCGCATATAGATAAAATTAGGAACGCAGTGCGTTTAGGTGAATATGATAAAATAAAATAAAATAAAAAGGTGGAGTGACTTTAAGATGAATATCGTTAAATAAAATTGTATCAGTTGAATTATATAAATCAGTTATTAGTGCCAAATAGATATCGACGTCTGAATGCAGTTAAGTAATACTCGTTTTGTTTTTTAAATTTGCTTATGTTTTAATGGATCTATTTCAGCTATACTCACAGCTATTTGTAGTATTTTACACAGAAGTGCAATGTTATTTTTATGATATGTAACATCATAAAATACTGACATACAAGAGAACTAACAGTGTTCTTCGTGTACATGCTTGAAATATTTTTTTTTTTAAAAAAAAAAAACTAACGGTAAAATCAAAGGTTTAGATTTTCTTTTTTCCAAGATGGGTCCAAATGTTAAAGAGGTTAACTTTCACTGTAAATAACTCATAATTGTAATTTTTTTACCTGTTTGTTTGTTGTTGCTCTTGTTGTTTTAACTGTGGTGGGCAGAAGGGATGCATATTCTAGCTTTGTATGTACACCTATCGTTTTCTACATATTTCTGCTATGCATGTAAATCCTTTAGACACCCCAGCTTTTAACCATCATAAACTATTTACATACATACATACATACATACATACATACATACATACATAGTTGTACTACGTAGTTTTAACAATTTTCAAATCATATCGCTACGATGTCTGCAATGTGCCAGTTTATAGTTATATCTAGCACTTGGGCATCATGCCGCAGACATGAAGCATGATGTCCCACCCAGTCACATTATCCTGACACCAGGCCGACCAGTCCTAACGCTAACCTCTTAATGCTGAGCGCCAAGCAAGGCAGCTGTTATTACCATTTTTGTAAGTCTTTGGTATGACTTGACCGGGGATCGAACCGACGAACTCCCGCATCGGAGGCGGACGTTCTAACCACTAGGCTACCGGAACGGTTCAATACTGATAATACTAGTGCTATCATAGAAATGTTCAATGTTTAATTGCCTTTAAAATAGTACAATTTTTATAAAAATTATTGGTGAAATATTTTGTCATATTTTTTAATTCATTCACTTTTATATGTATATATCAAGGAAATATTTGGCAAGGTGAAGTGAAAAGATTGTATTGTCACGAGTGGCGTATATGCGAAATATTTTCCTTTATCAACACGAAAACATTTTTTGTTATATATTTTTTAAGACAAAAACAGTCGACTTTTATAGATTTTTTTCAATTCTCTGCCAAAAATAAATTTCAAAGTTTAACAATAGGTTCTGACAGTTACGTTTTGTAAATACATTTCTTACATACAAGGAGTGAAATTAAACTACATGTAACAATTCTGTGTAATTAAAAGACAAATACCGATTCAAACTGTGTAATTCAACTGCACGAAACGATTCTAAATGTGTAATTAAACTAGCTTTTTTATTCTTTTTTTATCCAGAATGTTATCGTTCAAGTACATAACATTTTGTCGTAGAGTGATAGATGACAACTAATATCGCAATGTCGATTGCAAAGCCATTAATTGCTCGTTCAGAGAAGGTGGGGATGCAGGAGAGTCGAAGTGTTTGGTGTGTCTGAGGACATACGGTACATAAGATTACGTCATAGGGTTACATGAGTAGGCCACTTGTGTTACAAGTGAAAATCCTATATTAAAATTCTCCACAGGTTTAATATGGAGAATTTGTTATGTGTACAAAAGTTTTATGGGAACAATGGAAAATGTAATGTTACAATTGTTACCGTCAAAGGAGTCCAAACCTAATGCGGACAAGGGAAAATGTAATGTTAATAATCTTATATACAACCCAAAAACATGTACTTTTACATTCAACCTACCACATATACTATCCAAACCCCTGTACAAGTCAGCAACCGTTTTTTTATATTATAATCCAAACACACACACACAATCATACACAATCCTAATATCATGCACCCCTTTTCTGATTACAATCGAATCACACACACCTACAAGCAGCAACCTAGTTTTGATTGCAATCTAGTATACGCCCTTGTATCGATCACTCACTTTTTGATTACAACACACACACACACACACACACACACACACACACACTGTATCTTGATTACTATCCAAACACACAAGAGGTGGTAGGATGAGCAAGCGCACGGGAAGTTGTCCTTGGAAACATGATCTTGGAACTTGGATCGTAGTTCAGATGCAGTAGTGAAAGTTTTCACTTTCATTCGTCTTAATGGATACTTGGGTGTCGTTGAATTCAAAGTGTGAGTGATGTCTATTCCTCCATTAAATAGGACTTCCATACGGCGCACGTAAAATCCGGCTTCTTTGATGATGGTTGTGTACTCGTCAGCACTTGCCATCAAATGGGACACGGTACCAAATCGATTCAGTCTCCGTCATACATCCACTCTATCTGACAAAATTCGTGGCTTGCAACCATGTCTCAATGCAAACAATCCATCATTAAGAAACTGCGTTCTTGTATTATCTTTCTATGGTCGTTAAATCCAACATTGTGAGGATCGTCACTTTTTGTCAACTCTTTGTCGCTGAGGATATCTAGTGTGTCAGGTTTCTCCATTATGGAAGTATCCTATGTGTGTTCTTGGCTTCCAGTTGCGCTCGGTATGGATACGTATCCATGCTGCCGCCCACTATTTCGTTATTCAAGTACAAATGAACTTCGTTTAAAAATGAATAAGCTAACTAGTTGACGGGAGATCCACGGTAGGTCAGTAGTTTACCTTGAGAACTTTGACTTTCAGGTACAATCGACTATTATTCAAATCAATGATTTCTCAGCAAGCGCGATTCTTGTTTATTCCTTCATCGTAATCATCTATGTCAGAGTACACTTTTCAATGAATAACTGTCATCCTCGGAACAATTTTGTTCCCTACGTCATGTATGCTCAACGACATCCGAACACATAACAACGAATTCAGTACTTGGTTCGTTGCGATAAGGAAGCGAAAATACTTGTAGAATCGATCTCTTGTGAATCTCTATTGAATGCAGTGTTATATTCGTATTCAACCCAGAATAGCATACATTCTGAAAGACAATCTGATAGAACATGTTTTGCCATTGAAAAAATATAAATTTGAAGACCGTGTGATATTGTAAGATACTCGAACAGTACATTTCGACGAGCTTTTTCCAGTGCTATGCAAAAACGATCACTGCAAATAACTGAAGTCTATTCGAGATGATAAACATTAAAATAAAATCCTGCAAGAACTTTTATTAAAATGGGAATTGGCTGGTAATGGTGTTTTGGATTCATAATAAACAGGATCATTTTTTTTGTGTATTCATGAACTTGTTCCTTGAATATTTCGATGGAGAAAGCGGAAAATGGTTTGATCTCCAATCCCAATACTGACGCAAGCTGGATAAATGATTTGTACCAAAGCTCCTTAATAACGAGCTTCGTAATCCAATTATATGACGAAGTAATTTGGCTGTGAGACACCATAATGTTTTGTTGGAAAAGATTCATAGATTCATCAATCGGTAATGTTAAATATCAATGACTATTTATAGTTCAACGGTTCTTGTCGTCGAAGAGTTACTCGTTGCCAAAGAAAAATCATTTTTCCAATGTTCCAAAAGAGGGCTGCTACTGTAATTCGAAGGATAGTATCGTTGTTGCTACTGTCGGTATTATATTTCAACGACCTACTGGGAAGAAGTAAAGCAAATCAGCTGCTTGGTAAATTTGTCCATAATTGTTGGCAGTCACTGCCCCGATCATACAATACACCAAAGAGATTTGGCACAAAATGACGATTTGATTTTTAGGAACAGGATTTCACATCAAATGCACAGAGGTTTCTTTTGTAGTTATTGCACAGAGAAGCAGATGTAGTTGTTACATTTATCGGCAAGATGGTTGTCTTTCCTTTTTATATTCGATGAAATCTGAAACGCCAATCCGACAATCAAAACTAGGTGGATTTACGTCAAGTTTTAATTATTGGCTTTTGCCCACTTCACTCGTTCATTGATCGAAATGCTCCGATATCGTAAACCTCGTAGTCATTCTTGGACATTCTTTGTAGCTCACTCAAGTAATAATATTATATTAATTCTTTGTAGCTCACTCAAGTAATAATATTATATTAATTGTTTGTAGCTCACTCAAGTAATAATATTATATTAATTGTTTGTAGCTCACTCAAGTAATAATATTATATTAATTGTTTGTAGCTCACTCAAGTAATAATATTATATTAATTGTTTGTAGCTCACTCAAGTAATAATATTCTTTTAACACTTCTCAGTACATATTATCCAATTTACAGTTTTGTTTTACCAATGCGAACCAAATCTCGTATGTTTATTTTTTTTAGTCATTATCGCATCATATACTTAAAACAATCTCGTTGTTTAAAAACAATATACCAACAAGCATACGTATATGCTGTCACACAAAAGGGGTAATTATAATGGGTGATTTTGCTTATGCTTTAATTGACTGTTATTTGAGCATTATGTCTTTTCCAATTAATCTAAGTTTGTATATGGAAAGTTTGTATAAGTCTACGTCTTTCACAAAATACTTAACCTTGAAACTTACCCGTAAGCACTACTACCCTTCCCAGTTTTACAGATACAAGAAACGTCATTTTCTTAATTGTACTGGCAGTAGTATACGGGGTCACCCTAACGTCAAGGGACTTACCATGCAAAAACAGTCGATGCACTCTGGCCTCAAGGGGAATTTAACATGGGAAATTTTAACATGGATGGAATTGTAGAGCGGCAAGGGGAATTGAACATGGAAATTGAACAGGACTGGTACTTTAACGTCAATGGGACTTTAACGTTAAAATATGGGGTTTGCACTTTGTCGTCAATGGAAATTGAACATGGGAATGTCACCTGGATGTCAATGGGAATTGAACTTTGGGTGACGTCATGAGGTTTATAGGGTCAAAACATTTTATAGAGATTTTAATGTATTTGTAAGGACAAAGGGTAGATAGGGACAAACATACAAATACACATTTAAACACACAGAAAAGACGATAGAAATGTTCTAAAACAAACCTCACAGAGAGAAAAGAGGCTAAAAAAAAAGTCTATTGTATGGGTTCAAAACATTTATTCAAGTATATACATGGGCTCTCTGGCCTGTGCTTTGGTCTAAGCACTATCCATTTAATACATAAGCATTTCTACATCAAACAAACCTATTTACTAGTTATTTAGTTCTTGGCTCTAGTAAACCTGTTTACATTTAATGTTCATTTATAAGAAAAAGCTAACACAAAACAAGTAACATGCAATCAAATAGGACAAAGTTCATGTTTCTCTCTCTCTCTATTCGTCTCAGACGTTGTTAAAAATCTGGTCAGCTAGCACTTGTGTCCCAGCTACTTCCTCGGCTGAAATGTCAGACGCAAAGTCTCTAAATTTCACCGTGTAGGTGTAAGTTGTCGTTCTAAATTTTCTTGAGGTCGCTGTCTGAGTCATTTGGATGCTAAAATACTCCTGTAGGTCTACTGAATCCTTTCCCTTCTTGGACGCACTTTGCTGTGACGGTATGGTAGTGAAAGAGGTCAGTGATGTTTGTTCCTTCTCTTTTTTCATCTGCGTAGAGTGATTCATCTTTCTCGTTGCTTGTCCTCGCAATGAAGTGTCGTTCTTGGAAGTCGTTCTTTTTATACTGGGTGATATCAGTATGTCCATAAGGTAAAGTTTTGTGGTCTGGAAGTTTCACTGGTTGCATGTAGTTTGCCATGGCGTTAGTACATAAGTAACTAAGATGTGTTACTGCATTGGTGATGTGATAGTGAGGCAAAGAATCACACCCGAGTTTCTCGTTGGATTTGAGTCTTACGCTCTATACTTGCTGTTTGAAGGGATTCATTTTTTCTCGATTGGTCTTAGTAGTGACAATGAACTGTTGGTCTTGGACGTTGCCCTTTTTTATATGCTGACCAATATTGATGTGACCATACGGCAAAGTAAAGTGGTTGGGAAGTCGCACTCGCTTCTGGTACACCATTTGATAGACTTTTTCCAAGGGTCGACTGACGATGTGGTGAGTGGGTAAACGTACAATCTTGTTCGGCTGGTAGGTGGTCACTTTAAAGTTTGCATCCTCTCCAGACTGCAAGACTTCTTTCAATACGCCAAAGTTGACCACATGACTGGTACGATAATTCAGAGTCAATCCTTTCACTTTACACTCTGTGTGCACTTCTCCTTGTGGGTCCCGGTATTCGTAGCCGTAATTTTTAGGACCGCCACTCGCGAAACTTAGAATCTTGTCGTCAGGATGTTCGTCTGTCCAGGCTCCTAAACGGTCTCCTTCGATGTTAGGGTGTTGCTGACCCGGTCGATCGATGTAGATGCAACTGTCCGTGTCAAAGTACAGGACGCGATCCCCTAACAGTTCTAAAGCTTCGTACAATTCTAAGCGAGCATGAGCTGTCACGTAAGCCGCAATGATGACATTTCCAAATGCGTCGGCTTGTACAAAGTCCAGATCTTCTTCGTAATTGACCAAGATCAAATCCTCGCGAACGACGTCCACGTGTTTGACAGATTTGGTTTTGTCGTGAATCATCTGGAAGTAGCGGGAAGGTTCTGTCAAATATTCCGTCTTGGGTAAACACGGTCGTTGTGCCATTTTTCCCCACAAGCAATTTAACATCACTTTGGCAAACGATCGCCTGCCTTCGTTTTTCTCTGTGTGGTCTAAAGTGATGCCTTCTTGTTCCCGGTATTTCTCTTTGAATTTTATTTGGTCTTCGGGAGTGTGACACCAGGAAGGATAGCCGCTGGCTTCTTGCTTCAGTTTCAAAAAGGCATCCACGTAGTCTGCGAAAATGCCTTTCTGAGTGGGGTCACCCTTGTGGTATTGTTCTGTCTTGGGAAAGTGGCAAATTTCGTACACTTCTAACAGTTGGTATCCCATGTCCATAGCTTTGAACAATTCCACGCTGACCCAGGTTCCCGTCAAGGCCCGTTCTTCTTGGGTGTGCTGACAAGGCTGATCTTGGTTGCACGTTTCGGCACAAGTACGGCACAATGGAAACATCAGTTTGCCTTGACAATGGTGAGGTAAGACGGGATGGTATAGGTTCGTGGGAGGCAAAACTTTGCACTTGATCAAGCCTTCGTATTGTCGAATGTTGACCAGGTCGATGTGTTCCGTCAGCAATCGCGGGTGCCCTGTAGGAAAGTGACAATATTTGCACACGTAAGGATACAGCGAACACACATCCAAGTATTTGATTTCTTCTCCTTTCTCTTCGTCGGCTTGGTACAGCAAACAGGTGGCATTGGTCCTTCCTCCGTACAAATTATCCCTCGGGTTCAGGGGGTCCATCAGCTTGTAACTTTCCACGACACGTTTAAACTCGGGATCGATTTTCAAACGGTGATCGTATTCGTGTTCCCACATTTCCACCACTTGGTATCCTTGCTGTTCTAACTTCAAGCGTCGCTGACAAGTGTCCTGGTACAGGTCTTCCATGGTCCGTTGTAAAAACTGATTTTTAGTGTCACTATCAGGGTAGCAGACGGGACATCCGTGAAATAAGCAACCGTTAAACTCATACACGATCTTGGGGTTTTTTAAGTCCCAGCCATCGACCGAATACGTTCCGATGGTCTTTTCGGCTCCTCCTTGCGGGCATGCTGAATCCATTTGCCTTCCTTGTCGCACAAGTAATGTAACCAGCGTAGGGCTTTGACCGAGTATTGACGTTTGACATAGTTGGTCGTTTGAGGACTGATGACAGCCACGGTCTTTTGAGGCATGAATCGTTGGCGGTACACTAAGGAACACGCTTTGGCAATGGTGCAAGCTTCTTTCAAAGGATCGACCCCTCCGTGTTCCATGAACAGTTCTCGAAATTTTCCACAGCAACGTCGTAAAATGTCCACGTCGGAACGACAATGCTTTAACATTTCTTCCTGAAAGTCGAAGGGGTCAGAGGCATGAGCCTGGTACCAAGCGTAGAAATCTTCTCGTTGTTCGGTACGAATGTTGTCGGGGTCGTAATAGTGAGCCTCAGGCAAATGGGGTAGAACGGCATGTTGATTGGCTTCCGTATTGAAAAAGTGAGGAAAATAACCTTTAGCCATTTCTGTCATTCCAAACGTTTTAGGCATTCGACTCAAAGGCATGGCCAAGTAACTCATCGAATCTTTAAACTGCACTTGTCCCACTTGCATGAAAATGATTTTGGCTCCGTTCAAAGTGACTTTAGGACGTTCGGTACCATGTTCCGTATAGTACCTCAAAAGAAACTGTCCATCGTATCCGGAGAAATTGTGAGCCATCACTGTGGCATGGCGATGACAATCTCGGTAACGTTCGATGTCCTCTTTGCTCCATGTCTTGTCGATGGGGTCTAAGACCCATTTGGCAAAATCGTCTAGCGTCTTTGGTCCTCGAAAGATTTTTTCACGCCCTCCAGGAATTTTGCTGCAGTGAGGGCAATAACTGAAGATAGGTTCTTGAATACACTTCTCGCACGCTCGATGAGCCACGCAGAAATTAGGAATGTGAATGCCAGTCTCTTGCATGCATTCGAAATCGAAAAAGATGAAATTGCCTTTCTTCTTCTTCTTGTGACCGTCATCTTCCTCTTGTTGGGGTTGGTATTTTTGCATGAAACATTGATGTTCCAAGTCCACGATGTGGTGACAAATGTGACATTTTTTCTTTCCTGAACATACGTGTGCCTTGGCACTATTGGTACGTATGCCTTGTCCACACGCGGGGCACAATCTCAGCAGTTGACAAGCGCATTTCTTCTGTGAACCTTGTGTTTTCAAATGTTGTTGGTAACAGGTAGGACTGACAAACGTGCGCTGACAAGCTGGACAATGCACTGGTTCTTGTCCTTCGTCCAGACAGGGTTGAGAGGCCAAACATCCTGAGCATTTCGATCCACAATGTTTGTGTTGTTCTCGATTTTTATGGCTATAGTCACATTTCTCACAATAATAAACATATCCCAGGAATCCAGTGATACTGGTAATGGTATCGAAATGTTCATCGTGATGATAAAGATGAATGTATTTTCCATCCTTAAAATCTTGGCCTCGAAACAACAGAGGCCCACTCACTTCTTGATGGTGCACTTTCAAGGTGTAGCGTGGAGCTAGGACATCTTGCAAGTTTTGCATTTCAGGAATGCCACAGGGTGTGTCTTTGGACAGGCCAGCTTGTTGCAACAGGAGTTCTGCTTCGTTTCGTTGTTTGGCTCGGTCCGATGTTGAATAGTTTTCCAGGCTCTTTTCCATTCTGCCGTGTCGTTCTTGTTGGCATAGGTTCGTCCCACCACGATGGCTCGGGCTAAGCACATCTGGTCTTGAGGGTTGTTAATTTGGACGAGACTCTTTTTGGTGCTGCGAAGGTCGTTCACCAATAAGACCTTTTTGCGTCCTGTCCCTTGAGGAAGAGAGACGTGAGCCATTTTCAGTGTGGCCATCGGTGATGTCAAACTTGTCATTGGATTGTTGCACCTGTTGTATCTTGTCCATGACTTTGGAAGGGGTCAGTTCTGCTGGTCTGCTAAACTCGATCCAAACAGGGGATTTCAAGCTGTCGTGTTGTATGGATAGTGTCAAGCGATCGTCTTCTTTGGGTTGACATTGTCGCTTGAGTGTGGTGAGCAAAGAATCCCACATCTCGGTGATGAACCCTTCTGCTTTCTCCAACGGTACGTCGGACTTGAAATCTTTAAACTTCACGTGTAGGTGTAAGCCGTGGTTCTAAATTTTCTAGAGAAGCGCTTTTCCGTCTCTCGAATGTGATAGTACTTTTCAGGGTTGACTGGTGAACTTTGGTTTGGAGTAGACTCTCACTGTCTGGTCGCAGACGTGGAAGGTGTTGGTTCAGGTTCGCTCATGTCTTCTATTTGAGCGAACACTTCTTTTCGTGTGTGAGGCGATACGTCACTTACCTGCCTCTTACGTTCTTCTTCTCTCTCACTGAAATCGTGCGATCGTTTCAGCTCGATTGCTGATTCAGAAATGATTTAACCAAGTTCATTCTTTCCAATATATACCCTCTCTACCTCTCGTTGTGACAATGACTTGGTATATTTCACAAGGCAAGTGAAAGCCAAGCATATAGGAACCCAACGACAGCTATTGCGTCTTAAACACCTCATGCATCTTGACGACCCTTCGATTCAAACCCTACCACGAAAGAAAATAGTTGCAAGAAAAATAAAACAGACAGTTGGTGTCTTCAAGAGAGCTAGAGACGGCACTGTGTCGCTGAGACACGTACGTACTCCAGAAAATTACCCTACTCGACAACGTGAGTGTGCTTGTCAAAATGTTTGAATAAGATTAAAAATGTTTGTCAGTTTCAAAACGCGAACCAGTACTGTGGCCGTTTAATATTTGATGTGGCAAGAAGAAATGGTACAATACGCAACAAAGGGTTTGTACGTTTACACTCCAATCTGTCTGTACTGCAATGGTAACAGCGCTCTTGCGTTGGCATTATTTTGCCACACTATCTTTAAAAAAAACAATGCATCACTCATCATAAACGATTTCATTGGCTATACTTATTTTCTTACCGCTTTCGCTTCGAATTGACTTCAGTACCTTTTCGTACAGCGACAAGATCGGATGTGTTTTTTTATTCTGCTTCTGGTCGCTACACTACTTGTCCTGAATTTACAACCAAACAATGTGTTACACATTGTAAGTGACTTCATTGGCTAACCGATAGTTTACACTTCTGTCTCTATTGATTTGAGTGTGCTTCTCAAAATGTTTGAGTAAGATCAAAAATGTTTGTCAGTTTCAAAACGCGAACCAGTACTGTGGCCGTTTAATATTTGATGTGGCAAGAAGAAATGGTACAATACGCAACAAAGGGTTTGTACGTTTACACTCCAATCTGTCTGTACTGCAATGGTAACAGCGCTCTTGCGTTGGCATTATTTTGCCACACTATCTTTAAAAAAAACAATGCATCAATCATCATAAACGATTTCATTGGCTATACTTATTTTCTTACCGCTTTCGCTTCGAATTGACTTCAGTACCTTTTCGTACAGCGACAAGATCGGATGTGTTTTTTTATTCTGCTTCTGGTCGCTACACTACTTGTCCTGAATTTACAACCAAACAATGTGTTACACATTGTAAGTGACTTCATTGGCTAACCGATATTTTACACTTCTGTCTCTATTGATTTGAGTGTGCTTGTCAAAATGTTTGAGTAAGATCAAAAAGGTTTGTCAGTTTCAAAACGCGAACCAGTACTGTGGCCACGTTTAATATTTGATGTGGCAAGAAGAAATGGTACAATACGCAACAAAGGGTTTGTACGTTTACACTCCAATCTGTCTGTACTGCAATGGTAACAGCGCTCTTGCGTTGTCATTATTTTGCCACTACCTTTTTCAACAAAGACCCCAATGCATCACTCATCATAAACGATTTTATTGGCTATACTTATTTTCTTACCGGTTTCGCTTCGAATTGACTTCAGTACCTTTTCGCACAGGCGCAAGATCGGACGTGTCTTTTTTTTTTTTATTCTGCGGCTGGTCGTTACACTACTGTCAACAAGCCTTGAATTTACAACCAAACAATGTGTTACACATTGTAAGTGATTTCATTGGCTAACCGATATTTTACACTTCTGTCTCTATTGATTTGAGTGTGCTTGTCAAAATGTTTGAGTAAGATTAAAAATGTTTGTCAGTTTCAAAACGCGAACCAGTACTGTGGCCGTTTAACATTTGATGTGGCAAGAAGAAATGGTACAATACGCAACAAAGGGTTTGTACGTTTACACTCCAATCTGTCTGTACTGCAATGGTAACAGCGCTCTTGCGTTGGTATTATTTTGCCACACTACCTTAAAAAAAACCCAATGCATCACTCATCAGAAACGATTTTATTGGCTAAACTTATTTTCTTACCGCTTTCGCTTCGAATTGACTTCGGTACCTTTTTGCACAGCGACAAGATTGGACGTGTTTTTTTTGTATTCTGCGGCTGGTCGCTACACTACTGTCAACAAGCCCTGAATTTACAACCAAACAATGTGTTACACATTGTAAGTGACTTCATTGGCTAACCGATATTTTGCAGTTCTGTCTCTATTGATGTGAGTGTGCTTGTCAAAATGTTTGAGTAAGATCAAAAATGTTTGTCAGTTTCAAAACGCGAACCAGTACTGTGGCCGTTTAATATTTGACGTGGCAAGAAGAAATGGTACAATACGCAACAAAGGGTTTGTACGTTTACACTCCAATCTGTCTGCACTGCAATGGTAACAGCGCTCTTGCGTTGGTATTATTTTGCCACACTACCTTTAAAAGAAAACAATGCATCACTCATCATAAACGATTTCATTGGCTATACTTATTTTCTTACCGCTTTCGCTTCGAATTGACTTCAGTACCTTTTCGTACAGCGACAAGATCGGATGTGTTTTTTTATTCTGCTTCTGGTCGCTACACTACTTGTCCTGAATTTACAACCAAACAATGTGTTACACATTGTAAGTGACTTCATTGGCTAACCGATAGTTTACACTTCTGTCTCTATTGATTTGAGTGTGCTTCTCAAAATGTTTGAGTAAGATCAAAAATGTTTGTCAGTTTCAAAACGCGAACCAGTACTGTGGCCGTTTAATATTTGATGTGGCAAGAAGAAATGGTACAATACGCAACAAAGGGTTTGTACGTTTACACTCCAATCTGTCTGTACTGCAATGGTAACAGCGCTCTTGCGTTGGCATTATTTTGCCACACTATCTTTAAAAAAAACAATGCATCACTCATCATAAACGATTTCATTGGCTATACTTATTTTCTTACCGCTTTCGCTTCGAATTGACTTCAGTACCTTTTCGTACAGCGACAAGATCGGATGTGTTTTTTATTCTGCTTCTGGTCGCTACACTACTTGTCCTGAATTTACAACCAAACAATGTGTTACACATTGTAAGTGACTTCATTGGCTAACCGATAGTTTACACTTCTGTCTCTATTGATTTGAGTGTGCTTCTCAAAATGTTTGAGTAAGATCAAAAATGTTTGTCAGTTTCAAAACGCGAACCAGTACTGTGGCCGTTTAATATTTGATGTGGCAAGAAGAAATGGTACAATACGCAACAAAGGGTTTGTACGTTTACACTCCAATCTGTCTGTACTGCAATGGTAACAGCGCTCTTGCGTTGGCATTATTTTGCCACACTATCTTTAAAAAAAACAATGCATCACTCATCATAAACGATTTCATTGGCTATACTTATTTTCTTACCGCTTTCGCTTCGAATTGACTTCAGTACCTTTTCGTACAGCGACAAGATCGGATGTGTTTTTTATTCTGCTTCTGGTCGCTACACTACTTGTCCTGAATTTACAACCAAACAATGTGTTACACATTGTAAGTGACTTCATTGGCTAACCGATATTTTACACTTCTGTCTCTATTGATTTGAGTGTGCTTCTCAAAATGTTTGAGTAAGATCAAAAAGATTTGTCAGTTTCAAAACGCGAACCAGTACTGTGGCCGTTTAATATTTGATGTGGCAAGAAGAAATGGTACAATACGCAACAAAGGGTTTGTACGTTTACACTCCAATCTGTCTGTACTGCAATGGTAACAGCGCTCTTGCGTTGTCATTATTTTGCCACTACCTTTTTCAACAAAGACCCCAATGCATCACTCATCATAAACGATTTTATTGGCTATACTTATTTTCTTACCGGTTTCGCTTCGAATTGACTTCAGTACCTTTTCGCACAGGCGCAAGATGGGACGTGTTTTTTTTTTTTTTTATTCTGCGGCTGGTCGTTACACTACTGTCAACAAGCCCTGAATTTACAACCAAACAATGTGTTACACATTGTAAGTGATTTCATTGGCTAACCGATATTTTACACTTCTGTCTCTATTGATTTGAGTGTGCTTGTCAAAATGTTTGAGTAAGATTAAAAATGTTTGTCAGTTTCAAAACGCGAACCAGTACTGTGGCCGTTTACTATTTGATGTGGCAAGAAGAAATGGTACAATACGCAACAAAGGGTTTGTACGTTTACACTCCAATCTGTCTGTACTGCAATGGTAACAGCGCTCTTGCGTTGGTATTATTTTGCCACACTACCTTAAAAAAAACCCAATGCATCACTCATCATAAACGATTTTATTGGCTAAACTTATTTTCTTACCGCTTTCGCTTCGAATTGACTTCGGTACCTTTTTGCACAGCGACAAGATTGGACGTGTTTTTTTTGTATTCTGCGGCTGGTCGCTACACTACTGTCAACAAGCCCTGAATTTACAACCAAACAATGTGTTACACATTGTAAGTGACTTCATTGGCTAACCGATATTTTGCAGTTCTGTCTCTATTGATGTGAGTGTGCTTGTCAAAATGTTTGAGTAAGATCAAAAATGTTTGTCAGTTTCAAAACGCGAACCAGTACTGTGGCCGTTTAATATTTGACGTGGCAAGAAGAAATGGTACAATACGCAACAAAGGGTTTGTACGTTTACACTCCAATCTGTCTGCACTGCAATGGTAACAGCGCTCTTGCGTTGGTATTATTTTGCCACACTACCTTTAAAAGAAAACAATGCATCACTCATCATAAACGATTTCATTGGCTATACTTATTTTCTTACCGCTTTCGCTTCGAATTGACTTCAGTACCTTTTCGTACAGCGACAAGATCGGATGTGTTTTTTTATTCTGCTTCTGGTCGCTACACTACTTGTCCTGAATTTACAACCAAACAATGTGTTACACATTGTAAGTGACTTCACTGGCTAACCGATAGTTTACACTTCTGTCTCTATTGATTTGAGTGTGCTTCTCAAAATGTTTGAGTAAGATCAAAAATGTTTGTCAGTTTCAAAACGCGAACCAGTACTGTGGCCGTTTAATATTTGATGTGGCAAGAAGAAATGGTACAATACGCAACAAAGGGTTTGTACGTTTACACTCCAATCTGTCTGTACTGCAATGGTAACAGCGCTCTTGCGTTGGCATTATTTTGCCACACTATCTTTAAAAAAAACAATGCATCACTCATCATAAACGATTTCATTGGCTATACTTATTTTCTTACCGCTTTCGCTTCGAATTGACTTCAGTACCTTTTCGTACAGCGACAAGATCGGATGTGTTTTTTATTCTGCTTCTGGTCGCTACACTACTTGTCCTGAATTTACAACCAAACAATGTGTTACACATTGTAAGTGACTTCATTGGCTAACCGATAGTTTACACTTCTGTCTCTATTGATTTGAGTGTGCTTCTCAAAATGTTTGAGTAAGATCAAAAATGTTTGTCAGTTTCAAAACGCGAACCAGTACTGTGGCCGTTTAATATTTGATGTGGCAAGAAGAAATGGTACAATACGCAACAAAGGGTTTGTACGTTTACACTCCAATCTGTCTGTACTGCAATGGTAACAGCGCTCTTGCGTTGGCATTATTTTGCCACACTATCTTTAAAAAAAACAATGCATCACTCATCATAAACGATTTCATTGGCTATACTTATTTTCTTACCGCTTTCGCTTCGAATTGACTTCAGTACCTTTTCGTACAGCGACAAGATCGGATGTGTTTTTTATTCTGCTTCTGGTCGCTACACTACTTGTCCTGAATTTACAACCAAACAATGTGTTACACATTGTAAGTGACTTCATTGGCTAACCGATATTTTACACTTCTGTCTCTATTGATTTGAGTGTGCTTGTCAAAATGTTTGAGTAAGATTAAAAATGTTTGTCAGTTTCAAAACGCGAACCAGTACTGTGGCCGTTTACTATTTGATGTGGCAAGAAGAAATGGTACAATACGCAACAAAGGGTTTGTACGTTTACACTCCAATCTGTCTGTACTGCAATGGTAACAGCGCTCTTGCGTTGGTATTATTTTGCCACACTACCTTAAAAAAAACCCAATGCATCACTCATCATAAACGATTTTATTGGCTAAACTTATTTTCTTACCGCTTTCGCTTCGAATTGACTTCGGTACCTTTTTGCACAGCGACAAGATTGGACGTGTTTTTTTTGTATTCTGCGGCTGGTCGCTACACTACTGTCAACAAGCCCTGAATTTACAACCAAACAATGTGTTACACATTGTAAGTGACTTCATCGGCTAACCGATATTTTGCAGTTCTGTCTCTATTGATGTGAGTGTGCTTGTCAAAATGTTTGAGTAAGATCAAAAATGTTCGTCAGTTTCAAAACGCGAACCAGTACTGTGGCCGTTTAATATTTGACGTGGCAAGAAGAAATGGTACAATACGCAACAAAGGGTTTGTACGTTTACACTCCAATCTGTCTGCACTGCAATGGTAACAGCGCTCTTGCGTTGGTATTATTTTGCCACACTACCTTTAAAAAAAAACCAATGCATCACTCATCATAAACTATTTCATTGGCTATACTTATTTTCTTACCGGTTTCGCTTCGAACTGACTTCAGTACCTCTTCGCACAGCGACAAGATCGGACGTGTTTTTTTATTCTGCGACTGGTCGCTACTCTACTTGCCCTGAATTTACAACCAAACGATGTGTTACACATTGTAAGTGATTTCATTGGTCAGTCGATATTTTCCACCGCCTTAGCTTCAAATTGGTTTCACTTGTTATTCGTACCGTGAGATGATCAGACACGTTTTTCTGTACCTGACCATTAGTCACTTCACAAACAATAAAACTAAAACACAAATGATCACGCCATGAGCGGCTCATGGAAATTATGTTAGTCATGTTACGAAATATAGCACGACTTGTTTGGATGTACTTTTCTGTGGTCACTCTTTAATTACATGCGTCTTCAGTTCACTCTTGTGATATTTTTTTTAAAGGGTGTATTTTTTCTATGGATGTGATTGTGTTATGTTCTATATGTTCTTTTATGCTTTCAGTGATTTTACTTTATATCTATATTTTAATTTAGATGTATAGACTATCTAGTCTGAAATAAAGAATTCTTATCTTATCTTATGTAAGTGGAATGAGTGTTTCTTTGAAACTTTCATAAGGAAAATGTGCCATAAAAACAAACGTACGTGTCGTCATATTTTTAAAGTAGGAATACATGATCTCTCTCTCTCTCTTTCTTTCTCTCTCTCTCTCATTGTAGTTTTGATTTATACCCTAATGGAATATGTTCCCGTTTGAAGATACCTCTCCAAAATTGTGATCAGTAGTCACCATAATTACGTGAACTGTTCGTCATGTCATTTTTTTCAAAAGTTTACACTCTAAAAAATTGTAGAACGATTTTGTTTCTTCCATCAGTAAATCATTGGATGAAATAAAAGCTTGAGTTAGCACAATTCTAGTATCTTAACTTTATCCTGTTTTGGAACTGCAATATGTCACGCAATTTTTTTTCTTCTAACGTTAGATTTACAGTTTTTCAGAAAAAAGACAATCACACGGCTTTTTTAAGAATGAAGCAAGTGACATTGCACTGTATAACCCTGCCTATGGTTAACTCTGAATTCTAAAGTCAAAACATGGGTTCAGGAAAAAATGTAACAATGTTCGTCCTATCCTCAGAGATTCACCTTTATCATCACGATGAACATTTCGATACCATTACCAGTATCACTGGATTCCTGGGATATGTTTATTATTGTGAGAAATGTGACTATGGCCATAAAACTCGAGAACAACACAAACATTGTGGATCGAAATGCTCAGGATGTTTGGCCTCTCAACCCTGTCTGGACGAAGGACAAGAACCAGTGCATTGTTCAGCTTGTCAGCGCACATTTGTCAGTCCTACCTGTTACCAACAACATTTGAAAACACAAGGTTCACAGAAGAAATGCGCTTGTCAACTGCTGAGATTGTGCCCCGCGTGTGGACAAGGCATACGTACCAATAGTGCCAAGGCACACGTATGTTCAGGAAAGAAAAAATGTCACATTTGTCACCACATCGTGGACTTGGAACATCAATGTTTCATGCAAAAATACCAACCCCAACAAGAGGAAGATGACGGTCACAAGAAAAAGAAGAAAGGCAATTTCATCTTTTTCGATTTCGAATGCATGCAAGAGACTGGCATTCACATTCCTAATTTCTGCGTGGCTCATCGAGCGTGCGAGAAGTGTATTCAAGAACCTATCTTCAGTTATTGCCCTCACTGCAGCAAAATTCCTGGAGGGCGTGAAAAAATCTTTCGAGGACCAAAGACGCTAGACGATTTTGCCAAATGGGTCTTAGACCCCATCGACAAGACATGGAGCAAAGAGGACATCGAACGTTACCGAGATTGTCATCGCCATGCCACAGTGATGGCTCACAATTTCTCCGGATACGATGGACAGTTTCTTTTGAGGTACTATACGGAACATGGTACCGAACGTCCTAAAGTCACTTTGAACGGAGCCAAAATCATTTTCATGCAAGTGGGACAAGTGCAGTTTAAAGATTCGATGAGTTACTTGGCCATGCCTTTGAGTCGAATGCCTAAAACGTTTGGAATGACAGAAATGGCTAAAGGTTATTTTCCTCACTTTTTCAATACGGAAGCCAATCAACATGCCGTTCTACCCCATTTGCCTGAGGCTCACTATTACGACCCCGACAACATTCGTACCGAACAACGAGAAGATTTCTACGCTTGGTACCAGGCTCATGCCTCTGACCCCTTCGACTTTCAGGAAGAAATGTTAAAGCATTGTCGTTCCGACGTGGACATTTTACGACGTTGCTGTGGAAAATTTCGAGAACTGTTCATGGAACACGGAGGGGTCGATCCTTTGAAAGAAGCTTGCACCATTGCCAAAGCGTGTTCCTTAGTGTACCGCCAACGATTCATGCCTCAAAAGACCGTGGCTGTCATCAGTCCTCAAACGACCAACTATGTCAAACGTCAATACTCGGTCAAAGCCCTACGCTGGTTACATTACTTGTGCGACAAGGAAGGCAAATGGATTCAGCATGCCCGCAAGGAGGAGCCGAAAAGACCATCGGAACGTATTCGGTCGATGGCTGGGACTTAAAAAACCCCAAGATCGTGTATGAGTTTAACGGTTGCTTATTTCACGGATGTCCCGTCTGCTACCCTGATAGTGACACTAAAAATCAGTTTTTACAACGGACCATGGAAGACCTGTACCAGGACACTTGTCAGCGACGCTTGAAGTTAGAACAGCAAGGATACCAAGTGGTGGAAATGTGGGAACACGAATACGATCACCGTTTGAAAATCGATCCCGAGTTTAAACGTGTCGTGGAAAGTTACAAGCTGATGGACCCCCTGAACCCGAGGGATAGTTTGTACGGAGGAAGGACCAATGCCACCTGTTTGCTGTACCAAGCCGACGAAGAGAAAGGAGAAGAAATCAAATACTTGGATGTGTGTTCGCTGTATCCTTACGTGTGCAAATATTGTCACTTTCCTACAGGGCACCCGCGATTGCTGACGGAACACATCGACCTGGTCAACATTCGACAATACGAAGGCTTGATCAAGTGCAAAGTTTTGCCTCCCACGAACCTATACCATCCCGTCTTACCTCACCATTGTCAAGGCAAACTGATGTTTCCATTGTGCCGTACTTGTGCCGAAACGTGCAACCAAGATCAGCCTTGTCAGCACACCCAAGAAGAACGGGCCTTGACGGGAACCTGGGTCAGCGTGGAATTGTTCAAAGCTATGGACATGGGATACCAACTGTTAGAAGTGTACGAAATTTGCCACTTTCCCAAGACAGAACAATACCACAAGGGTGACCCCACTCAGAAAGGCATTTTCGCAGACTACGTGGATGCCTTTTTGAAACTGAAGCAAGAAGCCAGCGGCTATCCTTCCTGGTGTCACACTCCCGAAGACCAAATAAAATTCAAAGAGAAATACCGGGAACAAGAAGGCATCACTTTAGACCACATAGAGAAAAACGAAGGCAGGCGATCGTTTGCCAAAGTGATGTTAAATTGCTTGTGGGGAAAAATGGCACAACGACCGTGTTTACCCAAGACGGAATATTTGACAGAACCTTCCCGCTACTTCCAGATGATTCACGACAAAACCAAATCTATCAAACACGTGGACGTCGTTCGCGAGGATTTGATCTTGGTCAATTACGAAGAAGATCTGGACTTTGTACAAGCCGACGCATTTGGAAATGTCATCATTGCGGCTTACGTGACAGCTCATGCTCGCTTAGAATTGTACGAAGCTTTAGAACTGTTAGGGGATCGCGTCCTGTACTTTGACACGGACAGTTGCATCTACATCGATCGACCGGGTCAGCAACACCCTAACATCGAAGGAGACCGTTTAGGAGCCTGGACAGACGAACATCCTGACGACAAGATTCTAAGTTTCGCGAGTGGCGGTCCTAAAAATTACGGCTACGAATACCGGGACCCACAAGGAGAAGTGCACACAGTGTAAAGTGAAAGGATTGACTCTGAATTATCGTACCAGTCATGTGGTCAACTTTGGCGTATTGAAAGAAGTCTTGCAGTCTGGAGAGGATGCAAACTTTAAAGTGACCACCTACCAGCCGAACAAGATTGTACGTTTACCCACTCACCACATCGTCAGTCGACCCTTGGAAAAAGTCTATCAAATGGTGTACCAGAAGCGAGTGCGACTTCCCAACCACTTTACTTTGCCGTACGGTCACATCAATATTGGTCAGCATATAAAAAAGGACAACGTCCAAGACCAACAGTTCATTGTCACTACTAAGACCAATCGAGAAAAAATGAATCCCTTCAAACAGCAAGTATAGAGCGTAAGACTCAAATCCAACGAGAAACTCGGGTGTGATTCTTTGCCTCACTATCACATCACCAATGCAGTAACACATCTTAGTT
The DNA here is from genome assembly GCA_028554795.2 of Sinohyriopsis cumingii. Classification (NCBI taxonomy): domain Eukaryota; kingdom Metazoa; phylum Mollusca; class Bivalvia; order Unionida; family Unionidae; genus Sinohyriopsis; species Sinohyriopsis cumingii. Next base: position 56,337,392 of record CM068833.1, on the reverse strand, counting down.
ACTTATGTACTAACGCCATGGCAAACTACGTGCAACCAGTGAAACTTCCAGACCACAAAACTTTACCTTATGGACATACTGATATCACCCAGTATAAAAAGAACGACTTCCAAGAACGACACTTCATTGCGAGGACAAGCAACGAGAAAGATGAATCACTCTACGCAGATGAAAAAAGAGAAGGAACAAACATCACTGACCTCTTTCACTACCATACCGTCACAGCAAAGTGCGTCCAAGAAGGGAAAGGATTCAGTAGACCTACAGGAGTATTTTAGCATCCAAATGACTCAGACAGCGACCTCAAGAAAATTTAGAACGACAACTTACACCTACACGGTGAAATTTAGAGACTTTGCGTCTGACATTTCAGCCGAGGAAGTAGCTGGGACACAAGTGCTAGCTGACCAGATTTTTAACAACGTCTGAGACGAATAGAGAGAGAGAGAAACATGAACTTTGTCCTATTTGATTGCATGTTACTTGTTTTGTGTTAGCTTTTTCTTATAAATGAACATTAAATGTAAACAGGTTTACTAGAGCCAAGAACTAAATAACTAGTAAATAGGTTTGTTTGATGTAGAAATGCTTATGTATTAAATGGATAGTGCTTAGACCAAAGCACAGGCCAGAGAGCCCATGTATATACTTGAATAAATGTTTTGAACCCATACAATAGACTTTTGTTTTAGCTTCTTTTCTCTCTGTGAGGTTTGTTTTAGAACATTTCTATCGTCTTTTCTGTGTGTTTAAATGTGTATTTGTATGTTTGTCCCTATCTACCCTTTGTCCTTACAAATACATTAAAATCTCTATAAAATGTTTTGACCCTATAAACCTCATGACGTCACCCAAAGTTCAATTCCCATTGACATCCAGGTGACATTCCCATGTTCAATTTTCATTGACGACAAAGTGCAAACCCCATATTTTAACGTTAAAGTCCCATTGACGTTAAAGTACCAGTCCTGTTCAATTTCCATGTTCAATTCCCCTTGCCGCTCTACAATTCCATCCATGTTAAAATTTCCCATGTTAAATTCCCCTTGACGCCAGAGTGCATCGACTGTTTTTGCATGGTAAGTCCCTGGACGCTAGGGTGACCCCATATACTACTACTGTCACTACAGTCATGATGTGTAACGTCTTTTCTCTCCATGCTGTTTAATGTCCATGTAAGACTGGGATACTCAAGTGTTACCGTATTCAATATTTGACAGAACATTTTACTTTGTGTCAGTCTTTTGTCGGGCACAAAAATAAATTCAATCAGAAGGAATATCATCATCCTAAAATGAATGATTAAAATTAATGAAACCTGGAAAAAAATTGGAAAGAAAAATTAAACATGGTAAATTGTAATGACATTGTAAAATGAAAATTTAAAACATGAAATTTGAACAACTAAATTTGCTAATGATTATTGAAAATGATAAACTGGAAAGGAAACCAAATATTCCCCAAAACATTAATATATATATATATATATATATATATATATATATATATATATATATATATATATATATATATATATATATATATATGTGAAAATAAAAATTTAAAACTACTCTGGTATTGCGAGTTAAATCCTAAATTATCCTAGAATTTATAACACAAGTTCGAATGAATAAAGTTTAATGATATTCAAACAAAAATAAGTGTTGATATGCCTGTGAGGGCTTGAATAATGATGATATGCCAACAGTCTTTTGTTGAATCACACTTAATAATACCTTTGTTTGAATTTCTCTATGAATTCAAGTCTCTGTTTCCGAGAATATTATTTTAGATTAGCACTTTGTCTATCCAGTGAATAAATAATTTTAATAAATAGATTCCAGCACAACTGAAATACTGGACACAACAATACAACTGATGTCCGCTTCAGGTATTATTGTAGCAATAAATAATTTTTCCAGTAAGCAAGATTTTATAGTCCTCTACCTGACCTAGGCCACAACTGGCATTTTCTAATAAAATCTATTAAATAATGGAGAATTTCATTCCAGAAGGTTCCAAATGTTTAAAGATGAAATCTTAGTTATAATTAGAATGTCTGATTCTAAAAGTATAATAAAGAACATGGTAAACACATTGACTTAGTTTAAGATAACAATTCTAATATTTATCTTTCAGTCAGAAAAGTTGACAAGTTTGTTTACAAACAAGTCACTGATTTTGGACAAGGTCAGCTATACAGTTTTACATAACCTACATAATAATACGAAATAAATAAAATTATTAAAGAAAAATAACTAACAAACAATGCAAATCAAATATACATAACAAACAAAATAAAATTAAACTGAAAATTTAAAATCAAAACTACAGGTTTAAAGAGTAAAATGATATTAATAGAAAATTTTAATATCTGAAATTTAAAGGAACAAATCTGTGAATGAACGTTAAAATGAAAAATGGGAAATGAAAAATTTTTTAAATTAAATTTGAGAAATAATAGTTTAAATTAAAAAGTTTAACAAAAATTACATTCAAGACACTTTAAACGTATTAATAGAAATTGAAAGCAAGAGATAGAAACATGAAATTTGTAAAACGCAATATGAAATGGAAAAACAAATAATAGAAAACCAAATTTGAAAGATATAGTTCAGCTTGAAACGATGATAATTTGAAATACAAATTTAAAATGAAAAAACAAAATAAAAATTTCAAAAAGGTGGAATTTGAAACACTAAATTTAAAAACGGGAAATTGAATTGTGACCGACATGCAACCGCTCCATGTTTTTGCTGTTAGCAGTGATGGCAATGTATATACTTTATGGTTTAGAATGACTAGATTTTTGCCAGTGGTAAATATTTTATTACAAGTGGTACGCAATGTTTGTAGTGTCATAAATATTAAGAAACCCGTTTAATACAAGGATATACATACACTCGGGCATGTAAGTAGCATAGCTGTGCCAATAACAAAAAGTTTCACGTTTGTGGCGTTTGAAAATTTACTCCTTACGTTAAGAACAAGTTCATCCTATGCGACATAAATATGTTAACATTGGTATCCAAATGTTAATCTCCGTGGGGCGTGTTTGGTGTCACAGAACAGTGTTGTCACTTGGCCAGTGGCGTCACTCGGGTTGGTGTCATCCAGTGCGGTAGCTCATGGTGTCATCTCCATGGTCCTCCTTCCGTAACAGACCATACAGAATCCTTAGTAATGTCATTTTGGTGTCACCCCCTCTGATGGTGTCACCCGGTGCAGTCCGCACCCCCCGCATCCCCTAGCGACGCCACTGCTGTTCCTGCTAGTCATGTATTTAACTATGATCGGTTATCCGCTTATGAAATCCGACTAGACCGAGCAGTGTGTGCTCTGTAAAATTTGCAATTTTTCATTTTGGTGTCACCCCCCGCACCCCCCTAGCGACGCCACTGCACTTGGATTTTGCAAATGTGTGAATGTCTCATGCAATTAGATGACTCAACTTCATTTTCAGTAGGTTACATCTTTCTGCTTATATAACGAAAGAAAATACACTCATCTAGTTCTAAATTTGTGAAGATGGAAGAGTCATAACAGATTTCCTTCTGGTCAGAATTTTACAGACAGTCATTCGAAAATATACTTCCAACCAGATTTATGATTACTCTTCTCGAGATAAAAGACCAGATACCTGCTTTTCGGCGGATAAAGCAGCCCTTAACCCGTGTTGATATTGATTTTCGGGTGAAGGGCTGTTATCAAGTATTCATTATCTTCCTGCGCACATCTGCGTACATTTCATACACTTAGCGGTTTTTCTCGTGGCTGTGCAGCTACCGTCGACTGAAGGGTTCTTTCGGTGACATGCACATTATATTTCATATGTTTGGTGACTTGCAAATCCACCTGGAATAGCACAACCATCTGTCATGTGGCCATTTTGAATTTAGCGTTAATATGGCTGTTACCAATTATCGGTATGTCTAATGAGTACACAGATTAGTTCCAGAAAGATTTACATTCAGCAAAATTACATATTTTAATGAACAGGTCACATCAGATCCACATATCATCCATCAGAATAAAGACAGATGAGGTGGGGATGGGGGTGGGGGGTGGGGGTGGGTGTTATTTATCGGACTAACCGGCTTTATGTATTAAGAAAAAGAGATACTGGGCTCTAGATTGTCTTCATCGTCAAAGAAAATGAACCCGTTAGACAGGAGGAAAGAGACATAAAGGTAAAGATGGCGGAAAAAACTGACACTGGCCATCAGCGGGTCCCAAGAGAAAAGAAAACGAATATAAGGAGCATTCAGAAGCAGAAACTGAACAATAACCATTCCAGTAGAGAAATTTAAGTGGGTTCCGGTCACTGCAAATAGCGTAAAGGTTTTTAAAATTTTGTAAATATATCTTTCACAATTTCTTGTAAAATTTGAATTTGACAACTTGTGAAAATCTGTATCAATTTTTAACCATCTGGACATTTTTCAGTCTGTGCTAAATGCCGTATAATTTGGCCTTTTTTATTTGCTAAACAAACTGTAAATCTTAAATGTTCAAGTTATTTTGACCATTCATAAAAAATATTTTTATTTACAATTTTTAAGTGTTTGTGTGTGTGTTCTCCACTTCATGCTCTACTAATTTAAAATTTCAGTATTAATTTGAGTCTCCACTATTAAATTCTTTCCCGACACTTTTTCAGTCTCCGTTAAGTTCGCGTGGGGTTTGGTAATTTAGTACTACTTTTAGCATAGTCCAATTTTTTTTTTTAAATAATTTTTTTCCTGAGCCTTTGTGTGTGCGTGTGATTTGGACTTTTACCGTAGCTTTATCAATTTTTCAGTCATATCGCTACGATGTCTGCAGTGTGGCAATTTATAGTGACGTTTAGTACCGAGGCATCATGCCGCAGACTAGACCAGCAAGTTGTTCTCCACCTTTTCTTTTTGTTTAACTGGCGACAGTCAAAAAAAAAAAAAAAAAAAAAAGGTGTAGAACAACTTGCTGGTCTAGCCGCAGACATGTAGCATCATGTCCCACCCACAGGGGCTCGTTACAAAGAAAATTTGGAGTATCGGTCCTTGAATCAAGGGATGGGGGTTCTAGCCTGTAACAATATAACACAAGGGAATACACCAAACCGCACCCTCGGTAGTTCCGCCTCTGCTAGTTTATCCTAACTGCGTCTGCTAATTTCCGATTTCAGCCAGTCGTAATCAGTAGTGCATATTTCAAAACAGCTCGACACACTTAGTTCAGTTGTGACATAATGGAGAAAATGCAATAATTGTTCTCCGATTTTGACGTTGGGACAAATATCGTATAGAAGTGCCCTTTTGCATTCGGATAGTCTTGGATCTCACCATTGACCGAAATGTAAGATTTGAACAACCTCGAGTCTGTAGTTCAACAATAAGTATGTTTCAGGAGTTGATATTGCACTGTGCAACAATGTAACCAGCAATCAGCACCAAATTTACCAAAATCAATATTTGTTTTTGCCACCAAAATTAAAACGCATCATAATGTACATTAACGATATTTACTGCGGATTTGAGGTTGTTCGGATCTTACCTTTCGGTCATTGGTGAAATCCATGAAGCCTACTTTGTTTGGGAATTGTTGTAGGCACCTTTTATGGAAAGAAAGAAGAAATATGAACTAAGACCACATATGAAAATATAACATACATAGGGGCAGATTGTAAACGGGTAAATTGGTTCCAGAGGTGATATCGCCATGGTGGAGATACAACTTTTGCCGCCACTGCGAGGATAGCAGTTGCAAAACGTTCCAGTCCTTTCAAAAAATGATTTTGTGCACATCACATACAGAAGTTAATTTGATGCTAGAAAAACAAGTATTTTGTGTGCTAGAACAATAAAGAGAAAATGAACTACGTTTCTTTCGTGTCCATATTTTTGCCGAAGATATTTTACTCGCTTCCACAAGCTTCTCTTCAACTTTATTTCATCTTTACGGATTTTCCTGCATAAAAATATGTATAAAAAAATCCTTTGTTAGGAAAAGTGGCAGGCGATAGTTTCGTAAATTGGCCCCTGTCAAATGTCTTAACTTAAGGCTATGGTGCGACCTTTTCACCCATTATTGTTTACTAGTTAAATGTATGGATATATTTGTGAATTTGGTGTTTCGAACTTGTGCTGTTATTGAAATTGATGTCAGGCATGTACACCTTCCATAGTTACTCTGAAGTTCGTTCGTCCATCAAGGTGGTGATGACCACTTTAGTCATCCAGTGTTTTTTCGGGAACAAATGGTCTTTTGGTGCGTAGGTGGCCGATGAGGCCGATGCGCGCCCTGAATGTTGTGTGTCATTGTGGACATGGGATGGTGCCAACGTTGATCGTGGGGTTACTGGCTCGGGATTTCCTGGCCTGCCACCGTTGTTCTGCCGCGGCTGTCCTGTTGGTCTCGCAAGCTGCAGCACCTTTAGTGATGGAAGAACGCCGCGCGACCCTGTCCTGGTCAGTCTACTCCCTCGTGTCAAAGCTAATGCCAGTGTTCTTCAGTGACGTCTTCAGGGTGTCCTAGTATCGTTTTCTCTGGCCTCCTTTGTTGCGTTTTCCTTGTTCAAGCTCGCCATAAAAGGCTTGTTTTGGATGCCGGTGGTCTGGCATGTGAGCTACATGGCCTGCCCATCGCAACTATGATTGCATCAAGATGGTATAGATACTGGGAAGGCTTGCTTGGGCAAGGACCTCAGTATCCGGGATCGATACTTGCCATCTTGATGTTTTGGAGTCTTCTGAGGCAGGTAGTGTGGAAGTGATTCAACCTCTTTGCATGGCGCTGGTACACTACCCAAAGTTCGCCGGCGTATAATAGTACATGGAGTACTATCACTCTGTACATCTTCAACTTTGTCTGAAGACTAATGCCTCTTCTGTTCCGGACCTTGGCGTGTAGTCAGCCGAATGCTGTGCTGCCCTTTGCAATCGTGGCATTAACTTCGTCATCTATTACGACATTCTGGGACAGAGAGCTGCCAAGATTGTTAAACCTGTTCACTGCGCTCAGTTTGTAGCCGTTGACGGTGACTTTTGGCTCAGCATACAGTTTTCCATGGGCTGGCTGATACATTATTTCAGTCTTCTTTGTGTTGATCGTAGGGCCGAAATTTGTGCAAGCATCAGAGAACTTGTCGACGCTGCTTTGCATGTCAGCTTCAGAGCCAGCGTTGAGGACGCAGTCATCAGCAAATATGAAGTCTATGATAATGTCTGTTGTGACCTTAGTTTTTGCTTGGAGGTTGAACAGTTTGCCATCAATTTGGTAATTATGCTGATTCCAACGTCAGCATCTCTTAAGGCATCAGTGAGCATGGCTGAGAACATGAGACTGAAACGTGTTGGCGCCAGTACACAGCCCTGCTTCACCCCGTTTGAGACAGGAAAGGGATCTGATGTCTCACCATTGTTCCGGACTCTAGCTTCCATACCATCGTGGAACTGCTGCACCATGGTGATACTTTTCCTTGGGCATCCGTACATGGCCATGATTTTATATGGACCTTTTATACCTGACGTGTTTTTTAAAAATAAATTTTTATGATTTGTTTATACTAGGCCGGTGATTGTGGCACTAAATTGTCCTCTTCCCCTTCCCCTAAGCGATAATGCGTATATTATTGTAAAATGCTACCTGTACGTTTTGAAAATGGCGTTACACTCAGTTTAGACTGTAGTTGCTGAGATCCTATTTCTGCAACTGCTTTACTGTGGAAGAATGAGAAAAGGGTTATTTTTACTTGTAGAGATGGAGCATAGAGCTGACGATAATACAAGGTAGCAAACGGCAGACGGGATGATATGTACATATGACATTACTATGAAACGCATCTTAGCCGCGGTGCTTAGTCTGGTATTTTCCCCCTTTGCTTAGAATTCAGTTTGTTATAAGAGAGGTAAGGTATGACCCAGTCAACGTGCTCGTGTACTAATGTCCGATGCTATCAGAACATAGCTCAAAACAACTTTACGTCAGCAATATATAATGAAAGAGTATGAGATGTGAAGAGCGGATATTTGCAAGCCACGAGCGACAATGCGCAGTGCTCTCATTTCGCTGTGATTACCTCCGATAAGACTTCCTCAGTCTTTATGAATATACATGAACAAACATACGTGATCAACAGGCCAACGAAATAACGTATTAAATAGAGAGACTTCTTCTGGATCGATAAAAGATAATGTTTGCACGAGAAACTCTTGGCAAGCACAATCAGTTAACAGGAAAGGTCACATTAGGTCAACATTTTGAGAAAGTTTACTCTAGTTCAAAAGATATGTTCAAGAGTTTTATGCATGTTCATGAGAAACAAGGATATCTTATTACAGACAGCCATGGAAAAAAGAAAAACGCATAGCTGACTATCATGAGGCTTGATGCGGGGAACCCGAAAGCAGGTGTTTTCCATCACTCAGTCGGACATGCTTTGTAATCTGATAGGGTAAAATATTTTATAAACTGTCAAGCACGTCATTTATTGTAACAGATTCGGTAACTCCAAAGCTACAGTTCTTTTAAATCGATGAAATTTGTTATAAGCAGGTCATGGATATGACTGTGAATGTAAAGTTGAAAGAGGAGTGTGCATACTGTAGAATAAAGCTAGTGGTGTGCATACTGTAGCATAAAGCTAATCTTTTAAACTTTAATTCAGGAGATTGTCTGATTGTCTTTCCTGCATAAATACTGTACATTTTTCATCTAGTGGTACCAATAAAAACCACGATCTAATTCGTGGTTTTATCACTAGTTATAATATCCCCTTTTATTGTAACCAAAGGATGAAATATATTCTATATCAGTGTGGGGCATTAAAATGTTCTCAACTGATTGGCACCCATTGAATTCTCATAAAAAATGTCGCTGCTGTCAAAAAGGAAATATCACATAACTGTATCCTTGTTGTGTTTTATGTAACTATACAACCGATTCACAAATTCTTAAGTTTTGGCTTCAAAAGACATCTTCCAATAATGATAATTGTTGTTGTTGTTGTTGTTGTAGGGTTTAAGCCATTTTTCAGCACAAGATAGGCTATACATGGCGGCCAGTATAATTGATGGAGAAAGAACCCTGGAAAACTCCGGGAAGAACCACCGACCCACGAGAAGCTACTGGCAGGCTTTCTCACGTACCAACGTTAGCCGAGGCTTAGACTCGAACTCATGCAGACAGGTGAGATGGCAGTGATCCGTAATGTCGAGCGCTTTAGACCACTCAGCCACTCGGGGCCCCCTAATAATAATAATAATAATAATAATAATAATTATAATAATACAATATATAAATACAATGGGTTTATATACTGCTATAATAATCTGGTCAAACAGAACACATCACTTCCTTTTCAGAACTTCGATTTTCCTTGAGATCTTTTAACACACTGATTCAAACTGGCAGACCTTGAGATCTTTTAACACACTGATTCAAACTGGTTAGACCTTGAGATCTTTTAACACACTGATTCAAACTTGTTAGACATTGATTATGTCTCTGCATGAAGATCCCTAAATGTTCACCGATTTTACAGTTTCAATGTTTGTCTCATTTACATCTTAATTCAATTTACCTGCTCTTTGCTATTCATTTAGGTTATTTCCATCTGTTCCATGGCACTCTCTAGATCGTCCACCGGTTTTGATTCTATGACGTCAGTATTAAGACAATAAGCATCTAGTTTCGTGTCCAGTCAGCATACCAATTAACGTAAGAGTGTTCCAAACAATTTGGGAAATCACCTCCAATTACCGGATGAAAAATAAACGGCAAAGAATCGAACCCCCATGAAATAAGATGCTTTGCCTTTCCAAATAACAGTTTGTCAGCTAAGACTATGATAAGAATGAAACTAGTGTACGGTTGACTGTAACACGTCATACGCGAATAAATGATGCCGTTTCACATGAGTGTTCTGAATGGACAACAGTCCGACATAAAAAACGTGTTTAATTTCTAATAAAAATTCATATAAGAAACAAAATGCTTTCATCACCTCCAGATTTAAAAATTAGAAACATTTGTTCTGACAAAATGAAATTTAAATGGTTCTAATATACACACTGTACTAGAATTTAAAAAGTTTCGCTATTTGTCTAATAAAACATGCGGCCTTGAGTTGAATATTGTTATTTTCTCCTTTTCCACAGTAATGTTTTGATACTTTAAAAGTATCTCCATTCATCAACGATTTAATCTTTGTCCATCATGACTCAATGTCCTTTTCATTATCCCGCCATTACTGCAGATAATACATATATAACAATACATGAATAACAATATATATATAACACAATAGAAATCACAAATTAAAAAAATTGTCTTAAATGGATAAATTAAAACATTATATAATTACATTGATATTTGCAATTATTTGATCTGCCATGTTTGAAATTCCGCTTTTTGTTTTAGCAATATTTAATAGTTAAAAATCAAATTTAATTTATAATATTTATGGGTTCTTCTTATAAGGCATTTCTTGGCAAAAGGCGACACTTTTGATTCTTTGAATAACTTGTTGGAAAGATGGAAAGAATGCTAAGATCGATAATCTCTCTCTCTCTCTCTATACACACACACACACACACACACACACACACACACCATCAATTCTTTTGTCAAAGGTTCAGATTGTATAAAGGGACTTCAGAGACTGTCAGTTCTTAGGTCAAATGTATAGATAATAGAAAGGGATTCCAGAAACTACATTTTGTGTCAGAGTTATAGACAATAGAAAAAGACTTCAGAGACCATCATTTATTTTGTCAAAGGTATATCTAATAGAAAGGAATTCCAGATATGATATTATTGTCACAGGTATATACAGTAGAAAGAAACTTCAGAGACTGTCATTTCTGTTGGCATAAGTATTGATATTAGAAAGATACTTCAGAGACCCCCGGTTATTTTTTCAGAGGTATTAATAGCAGAAAGGGACTTCAGAGACCATCAAAACATTTTCTCAGAGATAGAGATAGTAGAAAAGGACTTTAATGAACATCAGTTCTTTTGTCAGAGGTATAGACAGTAGAAAGGGACTTCAGAGACCGTCAATTTTTGTCAATTGTACAGACAGTAGAAAGAGACTTCAGAGGCCGTCAGTTCTTTCCTTGTAAGTATTGATATTAGGAAGATACTTCAGAGACTCTCATTTGTTTTGTCAGAGGTATAAATAGTAGAAAGAGACTTCAGAGACCGTCAATAATTTTGTCAAAAATATAGATAGAAGAAAGGGATTACAGAGACTATTATTTTGTCAGAGGTACAAATAGCAGAAATGGACTTCAGAGACAATAAATTATTTTGTCAAAGGTATAGACAGTAGAATGGGACTTCAGAGACCGTCATTTCTTTCGTCGTAGGTATAGATAGTAGAATGAGACATCAGATACCGTCAATTCTTTCGTCGTAGGTATAGATAGTAGAAAGGGACTTCAGAGACCGTCAATTCTTTTGCCAGATGTATAGATAGTAGAAAGGGACTTCAGAGACCGTCAATTCTTTCGTCGTAGGTATAGATAGTAGAAAGAGACTTCTGAGACCATCAATAATTTTGTATATAGTAGATCAGGTTTAGTTTCCAATTTTATTTTTACAAGTTTAACACATGGAAACCTTTTCATTCGTTAAACGAAAAAAAGAAAAATTCCTGAAATTTTCAAAAATCCTTAAAACTTTCTTAGAGATAAGACAAGACACCTATATAAAAATTGATACTTGCATTCACGTAGTTTTAGTCCCTTGTGTCTGCCGAATAGGCGATGACAAATTCGTTGTTACCTACCAAATACCAAGAAATATATCAAACAGTCTCATGTTTCAGATTTTTAGTGAAACTGGGGCCATTTTGTCTACTTACACTTTTCGTTGATTCTCTCGTAAAACGTTTTATGATGGTGACGATTTGTTACCTATGAAAAGCATATATTATTATGTATTAAGAATGCAGCTATAGTTATTCAGTCTGCATACAAATTCGCTGTAATAATCATCTAAAAGGTACGTGTTCACAGGAGTACACAGTTGTGTCTAAAAGACTTGCATATTAACGGCAAATATATGACCGTTTATTACTGCTCAATCCTTCGATTGTCAGGAGACAAACTTAGAAATGCTATTTTTTTTTTATTTAAATTTTTTTTTTTTTTGGGGGGGGAGTTGTAATCTTCTTATTATCGCTATGAATGCTTCATCATTCTATTTTTAGATAAATTTAAATATTTGTTTGAGATAAAGAAAATGATGTAATATCTCGAAATTTGTTGGCAATAGCAAAATTAATGAAAGGCCTCAAGAAGAGATGAGAACAGAGAGGGGTAGAAGAAGGAGAGACTGGAGAGGAGATGGGAACAATGATGGAAAGGAGGAGGAGAACAAAGAGGAGAACGGAAGTAAAAGACGTTATAAACAACCGGAAGTGGTGTGATATATTACATGCCAAATCACGGAACGACTATAAACTAAAAAGGCAAACCGAGTCAGTGTCTTAAATCAAATTACATTGTTGCATCCGTATCGGTAATTTTAGTATGTTTGCAAGGAGCGAGGTGGAGAAACCAAATTAAGTGGAATGGAATTATTTTTGGAAAATACAAATTGGTACTGCTATCATCGAGGACAAGATTGTTAAATGGTACATCTGTTTCATTTCCCAAAAATAAGTAATATATTATTACAACAGTCACTCATTTACTTTGCCATTGTCAGTGATTTTAATAATACTACACGAGAGAGTATTACAGGTCAGCGTATATTAGAAACAAGTAAACAGAAGACAGAAGGACTTGGCGGCTACACCTGACTTATTTTACAGTGTATTAACATTCGTGTTTTTAAGGCAGATAGATTATATATGACAAATCTACAAAGAAGCTGAATACACTTTTACTGTATAGAATTCCAATGATTGTTTGTTGCTGTTGTTTGAAAGATATTTTTTTCGCTTCAAATTCGATCTAAGGCAAAAGTTGCGAAACATGTGGTATCCCCTCCCCCCACCTCAGTTCTCGAATCATAAATTTGAACAAAATTGCAAAAGATAATAAAATAAAGTAAGACTCAACATTTTCAACAGGAATCAAATACGTGTGTCTTTCTTTGCATATATATATATATATATATATATATATATATATATATATATATATATATATATAGACACACACACACACAAAGACAATATATGATATGGTGTAATTAATCTTAAGTTTTATAATTGATCTGTTATGTAAATACAATTCGTTTATGGAAAGTGTTATAAATCCGTTACGTAAATGGGAAGTGCTATAAACCAATTACACGAATACAAATCTTTAATGGGAAGTGTTATAAATCCATACGTAAATGGGATGGGGAAGTGCTATAAACCAATTACATGAATAAAAGTCTTTAATGGGAAGGATTATAAATCCATACGTAAATGAAAGTAATTATTGCCATATGTTAGAAACAGATTACACAAATTTATCATTATTAGGAAATGTTATAAATAAATTGCATTAATATGTCATATTAGGATCTTTTGCAAAACAAATTTTGCATAAACACAAGTCATTATTACTAACTTATATATATATATATATATATATATATATATATATATATATATATATATAAGTAACTCTCGGAAAGTTTATAAATCCCATATATACATAATAGTCATTATTGGGAAGCTTTATTTAAATCCATCACATAAATATCATTTGTTATTTTGTAACTTTTAGAACTCAACTTCCAATTATTGATGATAAACAAGTGTATCTATTGTTGACGTCACACTGTCAAGGCATAGTCCAAAACATAGTAGTCCTATTTAAGTCAATATTTTATTATCTTGGTGAACACATCATTAGTTTAGTTTGTCACATTGGCATATAGGAACGAATTGGTGTTTCTGACATTAAAACTATCAACATGTTGCTAGCCTGAGTGTTTTCAAGAACAGTGATGACAAATCTAGTTACATCATTCCAAAGAAATTAACACTTTGTCAACTTCCTGATGGGAATCAAATCAACTAATAAAATGACATGAAATGAACAAAGAACACTTGTCCCCGATGGGAAAATGCATTTCTTAAATCATTTAGTTAGGACATTTCTTGGATAAGATTCAGCTCAATTAAATTTAAGTTGTTTCACAGATAAATGTGATAACGTCAGGAAACTTTTCTTTTTCTAAAACTATGTACTATAATGGACTTTAATACATGCATTCCAAAGTGAATAAAATAAACATTATACTTATGAAAATATGGTCTAACATAAAGAAACTTATTTCATCCAAAAACTATTGAATTCAAGCACTCCATCAAAATATTTAATGGACGGAATATGTCTATACCTTAGTGTACAATACAATATATATATATATATATATATATATATATATATATATATATATATATATATATAATCTATGATGCGCCTACTTTACAATAAGTCAACTAAAATATGTTATAACTATTGAATTCAAGTACTCCTTCAAAGTATTTGATAGACGGGTTATAATATAAACATTTATATGGAAGAGATTGCAGTGCAACGCTTATATTCACAACCAAATGCTTATTTGTTGATACATTTATTTTCAATATACTTTCCTGCTATCCATATGGAATATAACTTGTAACAAATATTTCATTAAAGCACAATTTATACAGGACACGAGATTTTTGAACGTACTTGCTGGGACACTAATGTATTCTACAACCACTCTTAAAGTGCAAGACGTATAGATGGTTGTAAATATATAAAGATGCATGTATCAAGATCTATGCATCATTATGGAAAATTATAATTCAGTCATTATTTACTTGATGGATAGTAATGTGCAGACAATCCATGCACCATTAGCCCATAGGCTACCACAATGCTGGGTCAGACAAACTTTGGAATATTAGCCCACAGGCTGCCACAATAATGGGCAAACAAACTTTGCAACATTAGCCCATATGCTGCCACAATGCTGGGTCAGACAAACTTTGCACCCATAACCCACAGGCTGCCACAATGCTGGGTCAGACAAACTTTGCACCCATAGCCCACAGGCTGCCACAATGCTGGGTCAGATAAACTTTGCAACATTAGCTCACAAGGTGCTACACTGCTGGGCAAGACAAACCTTGTACCATTAGCCCATAGGCTGCCACAATGCTGGGTCAGACAAACTTTTCAACATTAGCCCACAGGCTGCCACAATGCTGGGTCAGACAAACTTTGCACCCATAGCCCACAGGCTGCCACAATGCTGGGTCAGATAAACTTTGCAACATTAGCTCACAAGGTGCTACACTGCTGGGCAAGACAAACCTTGTACCAATAACCCATAGGCTGCCACAATGCTGGGTCAGACAAACTTTGCACCATTAGCCCACAGGCTGCCACAATGCTGGGTCAGACAAACTTTGCACCATTAGCCCACAGGCTGCCACAATACTGGGTCAGACAAACTTTGCACCATTAGCCCACAGGCTGCCACAATACTGGGTCAGACAAACTTTGCAGTATTAGCCTACAGGCTGCCACAATGTTGGGTACGATTAACCTTGTATCATTAGCACATAGGCTGACACAATGATGGGTCAGACAGACCTTATGCAATTAGCCAGTGAGCTACCAAAATGCTTGATAATAGAAATGTGTGGTATTTGTGTTCGCTACCAGATTTCGCAGTCAGATGAATCTTGTGCCATTAACTGATGGGCTACAAGAGTGCTTAGTCTTATAAACCATATGCTATTAACCAAAGAGCTACCGGAAAGCTGTCTATAAATTGCCGTCTATTTAATGCAAGTAACCCAGAAAACTATTACATGATACCAACACTCTTTGTCTACTTTTTTAAATATTAAAACGGAAGTAATTCGCAATTCACAATTGTTATGAATTATTTATAAACATAAGTATTAAAACAAACAGCTTCGTGTAAAATGTTCTTCTCCGGGCCGCTAAATTTGAGCTGGGCTTAAGGGTTTTTTCTTTATAGTTCACCTGATCAACAAACGATTTTGATCAATTATTATATTCATAAGCGTCCATATATAAAAGTTTCAAAATATAAATGTTTATGGAAAATGTTTAAGATTATATAAATTGTTAAAACAATTAAAATGGCATCTTCACAGTCGGGGCCTGTCCTCTTTGTAAGGAGTCCGTGTGTTGGGTAGGAGAAACTCCCGCATATTCTTGGTCCTGTGAAATTATGCGTCCGTGTGTTGAGTAACAGAAACTCCCCTCATATCCTTGGTCCTGCTAAAACAAAATCAGGCTTTATTAATATTCATCTAATTTATGTATGTGAATTGGAAATGGTAAAGAAAATTGTAGGTATCCATCTCCACCTTTCGAATTATTGACGTTAAAATAATTGTTTGAGAAATATACTGTAAGTTTTTGTTCAATTGCTGTTTCCCACCTCTTCCAAACACACACATGCGCGCGTGCTACCCCGACCACCCACACCCACAAATGTTGATACTTGGTGACGTATAATAATTTTAAGAAAAATATACAGGGATAGGGTGAGAATTTATTTCTTCGAGCGACTCTTCTGGCAGCATGTTCCGTAAACATCTGATTTGAAAGAGACTGAGTAAAGATATGTTTCAGCTGTTTGTTGCTAAGAATATCGGTCTTCTGTTATTTAAATCAATACAAATAATGAGCAAAAGGAAGGTAAATATTCTTTGGTCGAACACTAAGTCAGTGTATTGTTTACGTAACGGTGAATAAAATAAACTCTCAACCGATGTATGGTTATTGTAAAGCTGAAGGAAAAAAATAACGGCCGGAAGAAAAATATGCCAATTTGATCTCGTATAAATATGTAGAACAAATGAAAAGTTTCAATATCTTTCTTCTTCATATAGTCGAAAGTGTGAATGTGTAAAAAAATGAGTTTCATTTGTGAGGAACTATTGTAAAATTTGACACCACAATAAGAAAATGTGTAATTGGATAATGCATATGCTGATAAAATAGAAGTCATGAACTTATCATTCTTTCAGAAACAGATAAATTAAAGTAACTTTTTAACAGAAAGAATCCGAAGAAAATTCTTAGAAATGTTTCCTCGCATTGTGAAAATAATTCGTTTGTTTCATTCCTTTTCTAAGAACACTATTCGGTTTTATCACGGAACGCATGTCCGCTAAATATCTGGCGTCACGTTCAAAGAAAATACTGGTACGAACTAATTACCATACACTTCCGGTGAGAAAGAGACTAAAAAGAGAGCAAGACAAATGATTAGGAAAATACAGAATACATCTAAGTGATGAAATTGGTTAATGGAATCCTCTAAAACTTAAAGAGTGGGAAGACTGAGACCGAACGTAACACTCAAGATTCGAAATAATTGCTAGACTAGAAAGCGTTCACTGGTTTGCATAACCACGTGCTATTATACACACGTTAACTTTAATACATAAAATGATCTAACAACAACGAAGATTCGGGCATTGTTAATTGGGTCGAAATGCACATATATTCGGTAAATAGGGCTTCAATACACGGTTTGATTACCTGTTCCACGTGTCCAGTCAAGTACATGTATTTGTTTTCAACACATTTTATCAAGACTGCCTTGGTCTGACTTTTCATTGCAATCGCTACTAAGGTTTTATCCACCCGATCAGTAAGTATCGATGTGTGCATACTATGTATGTACTACAGAGACTAAGCCCGCCCCCGAAAGCACAAAACGAAACATTTTCTGGATGACTTATATGTTTATGCCTTTGTATTAGAATGTAAACATTGGCACCAATACAACGTAACCATGGAAACAATGATACAACATTCACCTCCCTACCTTTATGCTATATGATTTTGTAAAAGATATTTAGCATATACTCAACCTAAAAATGGCAGAGAGTATTGAAGCATGACTTGCATGTGATTGAAAAATGCGGATAAGGCCGCTTGAAAAGTTTAACTTTGTATAACAATTGGTTGCATTCATAGCACTACTCTCGACACTGATGATATGACTCACATTCATACATCCTGTAGTTTCAAACATATCACTATCTACACTGATGGCACGACTCACATTCACATATCCTTTAGTTACAAGCATATCACTACCTTCTACACTGATGGCACGACTCATATTCATATATCCTTTGGTCACATGCATATCGCTATCTACACGTATGGCACGACTCACATCCATATATCCTTTGCTTGCATTCATATCACTAGTCTGTACAATAATAAAACGACTCACACATATCCTTTCGTCACATGCATATAACTACTCTATACTGATGATACGATTCACATTTATGTATCATTTGGTTATATACATATCACTACTACACTGAAGACACGACGCACATTTGTATAACCTTTTGTTAGATCGTTATCACTACTCTCTACACTGATGATACGGCTCACATTCACATATCATTTGGTTGCATTCATATCTATACTCTCTACACAGACGAAACAAGTCACATCCATGTATCCTTTGGATATATGCATATCGCAATGTACACTGATTACTCGACTCACATTCATATTTCCTTTGGTGCTTTCATATCACTAGCCTCTACAATGATGACACGATTCACTTTTATATATCCTTTGGTTACAGGCATATTTCTACCTTCCACAATGATGATACGACTTACATTCACATATCTTTTGGTTACATGCATATCACTATTCTCTTCGCTGATGACACGACTCATGTTCATATATCCTTTGGTTACATGCATTTCGCTACCTTCCACAATGATGATACGACTCATATTCTTATATCCTTTGGCTACATGCATATCACTACTCTCTACACTGATGACACGACTCATATTCATATATCCTTTGGTTACATGCATTTCGCTACCTTCCACAATGATGATACGACTCATATTCATATATCCTTTGGTTACATGCATATCACTACCTTCCACAATGATGATACGACTCATATTCATATATCCTTTGGTTACATGCATTTCGCTACCTTCCACAATGATGATACGACTCATATTCATATATCCTTTGGTTACATGCATATCACTACTCTCTACACTGGTGACACGACTCATATTCATATATCCTTTGGTTACATGCATTTCGCTACCTTCCACAATGATGATACGACTCATATTCTTATATCCTTTGGCTACATGCATATCACTACTCTCTACACTGATGACACGACTCATATTCATATATCCTTTGGTTACATGCATTTCGCTACCTTCCACAATGATGATACGATTCATATTCATATATCCTTTGGTTACATGCATATCACTACCTTCCACAATGATGATACGACTCATATTCATATATCCTTTGGTTACATGCATATCACTACTCTCTACACTGATGACACGACTCATATTCATATATCCTTCAGTTAAATGCACACCAGTACTCTATAATATTTGCATTAGTGAAATATATTTAATCCTGAGAAAAATCACCCTTGATGAGACGAATGGCTAAAACAAAGTTTTAGGACGGTTGCATTTTGTTAATCTGCGATTGCAATTCACTTTGTTCCCTATAAGAGACAGTCAATTTAATTTCAAATAATTCTAGCATTTTTTATTTATATATGTATTTATTTTGGTTGACATTTTACGTATTCAACTGTAGTCTGCTCTTCTCATAAAGTCATGATATTTTATTGTTGTAAATGTGTTTAGGTATGAGTACACTTTAATGTTAGATAGAATTTCAAGCACTTGCGCATATATTCTTTGTAATCGGACACTGTTTTTCACTATTAAAATCATACATTTTCTTGATAAATAGAATATCTACTGCTTTACAATTTACCAAAGCCTAACTGTCAGAAACACTGTGAGACTCATGTAAGCTTTGTACATAAAAATAACCCGTACTGCGCCGTAGTGAAGCATATCTACTGTGTTCAATTTACATGGGTGAAGAACTCTTACCTTTAATAGAATAATACAAATCGTTCGGTTCCATCGACACTTTTGGCCTCTGGATTGAATACTGAAATAAACGAATGTTACAATTTTACATGTCATATCCCAATTAAGGCTTATCTACTTTATATATATATATATATATATATATATATATATATATATATATATATATATATATATATATATATATATATATATATATATATAGGGAGAATCCATCATCTACTTGCACTAAGGGGATATTATTTTGCGAGGAGTCAGTTGAATTCACCCAAAGACAGTTATCTTTGAGGTGTTTTGGTACAGGGTGCAATATTGAGAGAGAGAGAGAGAGAGAGATTGTGGTAACAAGTTTACAATGTGGAATAATTACCGGAAATTTAAAGAAGAATACTCAGTGATACATAACGGAGTTGAAAAACTTTGTTGCTTGGTGTCTGCAGTTAAAATTTCTAACCGTAACGGATAAGTTTTGCCAAGCAGTTGTTCCTGGGGTGCATACAATTAAAAATGTTCCAGTCAACAGAAAAGTGCCTCACATTCATAGCACTGGGTTAAAAAGTCCTCCATTAGACAGTTGCAAAGCAACTACAGCAGATACCGGATACGGTTTAACAATGGTATGAGATAATAAAGCTATAACATCGGTTCTTGGAATTAATAAGGGATAAATGCAAATACTAGAACTGAAAAACGTTTGAAAGAAGGCTTGACATTAATGGAAAATGCATCGGAGGAAGCGTAAAACTACTTGCACATGAAACGAGTTTACACATAACAACATTAATCAATGATATAAAGAATTAGACATGAGTTTACACACAAAACTATTAATCAATGATGTAAACAATTAGACATGAGCTTTTACATCAAAACATTAGACAACGACACAAATAATATAGAAATGAGCTTTCACATCAAACATGAGCTTTCACATCAAAACATTAGACAACGACACAAATAATATAGAAATGAGCTTTCACATCAAAACATTAGACAACGACACAAATAATATAGAAATGAGCTTTCACATCAAAACATTAGACAACGACACAAATAATATAGAAATGAGCTTTCACATCAAAACATTATACAACGATACAAATAATATAGAAACGAGCTTTCACATCAAACATTAGACAACGACTCAAATAATATAGAAATGAGCTTTAACATCAAAACATTATACAACTATACAAATAATATAGAAATGAGCTTTCACATCAAAACATTATACGACTACACAAATAATATAGAAATGAGCTTTCACATCAAAACATTAGACAACGACACAAATAATATAGAAATGAGCTTTCACATCAAACATTAGACAACGACACAAATAATATAGAAATGAGCTTTCACATCAAAACATTAGACAACGACACAAATAATATAGAAATGAGCTTTCACATCAAAACATTAGACAATGACACAAATAATATAGAAATGAGATTTCACATCAAAAAATTATACAACGATAGAAATAATATAGAGATGAGGTTTCACATCAAAACATTAGACAACAAAATAAATAATATAGAAGCGAGCTTTCACATCAAAATATTAGACAACGACACAAATAATATAGAAATGAGCTTTCACATCAAAACATTAGACTACGACACAAATAATATAGAAATGGGCTTCACATCAAAACATTAGACAACGACACAAATAATATAGAAATGCGCTTTCACATGAAAACATTAGACAACGACACAAATAATATAGAAATGAGCTTTCACATCAAAACATTAGACAACGACACAAATAACATAGAAATGAGCTTCACATCAAAACATTGGACAATGACACAAATAATATAGAAATGCGCTTTCAAATCAAAACATTATACAACTATACAAATAATATAGAAATGAGTTTTCAGATCAAAACATTAGACAACGAAATAAATAATAAAGAAACGAGCTTTCACATCAAAATATTAGACAACGACACAAATAATATAGAAATGCGCTTTCACATCAAAACATTGGACAACGACACAAATAATATAGAAACGAGCTTTCACATCAAAACATTAGACAACGAAATAAATAATAAAGAAACGAGCTTTCACATCAAAATATTAGACAACGACACAAATAATATAGAAATGCGCTTTCACATCAAAACATTGGACAACGACACAAATAATATAGAAACGAGCTTTCACATCAAAACATTAGACAACGATACAAATAATATAGAAATGAGCTTTAACATCAAAACATTAGACAACGAGACAAATAGTATAGAAATGAGCTTTCACATCAAAACATTGGACAACGACACAAATAATATAGGGATGAGCTTTCACATCAAACATTGGACAACGACACAAATAATATAGAAATGAGCTTTCACATCAAAACATTAGACAACGAAACAAATAATATAGAAACGAGCTTTCACATCAAAACATTGGACAACGACACAAATAATATAGAAATGCGCTTTCACATCAAAACATTAGACAATGACACAAATAATATAGAAATGAGTTTTCGCATCAAAACATTATACAACGATGCAAATAATATAGAGATGAGCTTTCACACCAAAACATTAGACAACAAAATAAATAATATAGAAACGAGCTTTCACATAAAAATATTGGACAACGACACAAATAATATAGAAATGAGCTTCACATCGAAACATTAGAGAACGACAAAAATAATATAGAAGTGAGCTTTCACATCAAAACATTATACAACGATACAAGTAATATAGAGATGAGCTTTCACATCAAAACATTAGACAACGACACAAATAATATAGAAATGAACTTTAACATCAAAACATTGGACAACGACACAAATAATATAGAAATGAGCTTTCACATCAAACATTAGACAACAACACAAATAATATAGAAATGAGCTTTCACATCAAAACATTATACAACTACAGAAATAATATAGAAATGAGCTTCACATCAAAACATTAGACAACGACACAAATAATATAGAAATGAGCTTTCAAATCAAAACATTAGACAACAACACAAATAATATAGAAATGAGCTTTCACATCAAACATTAGACAACAACACAAATAATATAGAAATGAGCTTTCACATCAAAACATTATACAACTACACAAATAATATAGAAATGAGCTTCACATCAAAACATTAGACAACGACACAAATAATATAGAAATGAGCTTTCAAATCAAAACATTAGACAACAACACAAATAATATAGAAATGAGCTTTCACATCAAACATTAGACAACAACACAAATAATATAGAAATGAGCTTTCACATCAAAACATTATACAACTACACAAATAATATAGAAATGAGCTTCACATCAAAACATTAGACAACGACACAAATAATATAGAAATGAGCTTCACATCAAAACATTAGACAACGACACAAATAATATGGAAATGAAATTTCACATCAAAACATTAGACAACAACACAAATAATATAGAAATGAACTTACACCTAAACCTTTAGACAGCAATGCAAAGAAATCAGAAATGATCTTACACCTTACTGTTAGACAGCGATGCAAAGAAATTATTCATGAACTTACACCTGAAAATATTTGACGAACATGCAAAGAAATAAAAAATGAGCAAACACCTGAAAATATTTGACAGTGGTACCAAATAATTGCCCCTGTAAATATTAGAATATGATGCAAAATATTTAGATACGAGCTTACCACTAAAATATTAGACACCGATGCAAGGAAATCAGAAGGGGGTTTAAACAGGTTATTTATTTCGTAGGTGAATTAGCACAGGGAGTTTAAACAAATATATGAAGTCTTTTTGGTACTAGATGCAGTTTTAACATGTGCCATTTGGCACTAGAGGCAGTTTTAACATTTGCCATTTGACACTAGAGGCAGTTTCAACACTTGCCATTTGGCACTAGAGGCAGTTATAACATTTGTCATTTGGCACTAGAGGCAGATTTAACATTTGCCATTTGACACTAGAGGCAGTTTCAACACTTGCCATTTGGCACTAGAGGCAGTTATAACATTTGCCATTTGGCACTAGAGGCAGTTTTAACAGTTTCATATAGCATGCTGCTATCTAAACTAAATCGGGTCAATATCTAAAATACTGGTTGAAGTTCTATTTAAATTATTATACTTTTTATGTGTTGGCTGTTTGCCTTTACATGTGTTGACGGTCTGCCTTTGTATATGTTGGTGGTTAGCCATTGTATGTGTTGGTGGTTAACCATTGTATGTGCTTGGTGGTCTGCCCTTGTACGTGCTTGGTTGTCTGCCTTTGTATGTGTTGGTGGTCTGCCTTTGTATGTGTTGGTGGTTAGCCATTGTATGTGTTGGTGGTTAACCATTGTATGTGCTTGGTGGTCTGCCCTTGTATGTGTTGGTGGTTAGCCATTGTATGTGTTGGTGGTTAACCATTGTATGTGTTGGTGGTTAACCATTGTATGTGTTGGTGGTCTGCCTTTGTATGTGTTGGTGGTCTGCCTTTGTATGTGTTGGTGGTCTGGCTTTGTATGTGCTTGGTGGTCTGCCTTTGTATGTGTTGGTGATCTGCCTTTGTATGTGTTGGTGGTCTGCCTTTGTATGTGTTGGTGGTCTGGCTTTGTATGTGTTGGTGGTCTTGTTTTGTATGTGCTTGGTGGTCTGCCTATGTATGTGTTCGGTGGTTTGGTTTGCATGTGTTGATGATTAACCTTATAGTTTGATGGTTCGTCTTTGTATGTGTTGGTAGTTAACCTTTGTTTGTGTTTGTGATTTGCCTATATATATGTTGGTGGTTAGCCTGTATGAGTGTGTGTGGCTTGCCTTTGTATGTGTTGGTGATTTGCCTATATATGTGTTGGTGGTTATCCTGTGTGAGTGTGTGTGGCTTGCCTTTGTATGTGTTGGTGATTTGCCTATACATATATATGTGTTGGTGGTTATCCTGTGTGAGTGTGTGTGGCTTGCCTTTGTATGTGTTGGTGATTTGCCTATATATATATGTTGGTGGTTAGCCTGTGTGAGTGTGTGTGGCTTGCCTTTGCATGTGTTGGTGATTTGCCTATATATGTGTTGGTGGTTAGCCTGTGTGAGTGTGTGTGGCTTGCCTTTGTATGTGTTGGTGATTTGCCTATACATGTATATGTGTTGGTGGTTAGCCTGTGTGAGTGTGTGTGGCTTGCCTTTGCATATGTTGGTGATTTGCCTATATATGTGTTGGTGGTTATCCTGTGTGAGTGTGTGTGGCTTGCCTTTGTATGTGTGGTGATTTGCCTATATATGTGTTGGTGGTTAGCCTGTGTGAGTGTGTGTGGCTTGCCTTTGTATGTGTTGGTGATTTGCCTATACATGTATATGTGTTGGTGGTTAGCCTGTGTGAGTGTGTGTGGCTTGCCTTTACATGTGTTTAGTGTTTTACCTTTGTATGTGTTGGAGGTTTGCCTGTGTATGTTTTGATGGTTTGGCTTCGTTTGTGTTGGTGGTTAGCCATTGTATGTGTTGATGGTTTGCCTTCGTATGTGCTGGTTATTTGCTTTTGTATTTGTTGGTGGCTTGC
Source organism: Sinohyriopsis cumingii (assembly GCA_028554795.2). NCBI lineage: Eukaryota > Metazoa > Mollusca > Bivalvia > Unionida > Unionidae > Sinohyriopsis > Sinohyriopsis cumingii. The sequence goes on along the minus strand of CM068833.1, from coordinate 56,311,960 downwards.
CTTTGCATGTGTTGGTGGATGGCCTTTGTGTGTCATAGTGGTTTGCCTTTGTTTGTGTTGGTGGTTAGCCTTGTAAACGTTTCGTTGTATTTCTTTGTTTATGTTGGCAGTTAGCCTTTTCTTGGTGGTTTGTCATTATGTGTGTTGGTGGTTAGCCATTCTATCTATTGGTGGTATATCTTGTGTGTCTTGGTTGTTTATCTTTAAATGTGTTGGTGGTTAGCCAACACTATCCTGATATACATCTTTTGTTTTAGCCAGATAAATGTGTGCTTTAAAATTTGCAACATTTCTTTTCATAAGTCTTTTCTTTTCTCGTTATAGACAATATATATATATATATATATATATATATATATATATATATATATATATATATATATATATATATATATATATATATATATATATAACATCTTTTCAATGTCACATGTTATGTACCTTACATAAAAATAAAAGTAAATACATCTTCAGCAAAAAGGAAATTTGATTTTCTTCTCCTGTCCTACAAGTATGTCAGATCTGCACCCATTTTTTGCAACATTTATTTTGTAGGTGCGCCCTCAGGATACATGAATAGTCGTTGTATAACAACAACACTTATAATGTGACAGTAACTCTCACTATCATTATTCCTTCATAATACCTAATTCATCAATAAAGAAACATAAAATCTATGGCATTACAACTCTTAATTGAAATACCCCACATTTTAAATTTCTTTGTCTTTGTCATTAAATAATCATCCAGCATGACCACCGTATCATTAATAATAAATCGTAATGCAAGCTCCCATGCCAGACCACTAATTAGGCCTCATACAACACACTCCCATGCCAGACACTAATTAGGCATCATACAACACACTCCCATGCCAGACACTAATCAGGCATCATACAACACACTCCCATGCCAGACACTAATTAGGTATTATAGAACCCACCCCTATGCCAGACCACTAATTAGGCATCATACAACACACTCCCATGCCAGACGCTAATTAGGTATTATAGAACCCACCCCTATGCCAGACCACTAATTAGGCCTCATACAACACACTCCCATGCCAGACACTAAATAGGTATTATAGAACCCACCCCTATGGCAGACCACTAATTAGGCATCATACAACACACTCCCATGCCAGACACTAAATAGGTATAATGGAACCCACCCCTATGCCAGACCACTAATTAGGCATCATACAACACACTCCCATGCCAGACCACTAATTAGGCATCATACAACACACTCCTATGCCAGACACTAATTAGGCAACAAACAACACACTCCCATGCCACACACTAATTAGGTATTATAGAACCCACCCCTATGCCACCACTAATTAGGTATTGTATAACACACACCCATGCCATACCACTAATTATGACATGATCCAATGCCAGACCACTAATTAGGTATCATACAACATATTCCTATGCCAGACAACTAATTAGGTATTGTACAACACACACCCATGCCATACCACTAATTACGACATGATCCAATGCCAGACCACTAATTAGGTATCATACAACATATTCGTATTCCAGACAACTAATTAGGTATTGTACAAAACACACCCATGCCATAGGTGGCACTATACAGTTTCGTATTTTGCATTTCCTCACTGGTTATACTGGCTATTTAAAAAAGACCTTGTATATCTTAGGTATAATGCAAAGAACCTTTAATTCTCTTTATTTTGGTGTATGATTGATGGGTGTACTATGGGTTATAGAGTATACAGCTTGGCCTTACTTCAAATGTGCATCTATCAAAAAAGTGCTAGCTCTACTTGGTCATTTTCACTTCCTGAACTTCAGAGGTAAATTGTATAAAAAAGAGCCGATAACTTTTTTTACATTTTGTATATTTGGTAATTCATTCATTGCACTTTCTGAAGCTGGTATTGTCTAGTCTGGCAAAATTCATTTTCCCTATTTTAATAGCTGCTATGTATAGTGTACTTTAGACTAATTCAGACTGATTTTTTAACACAAGGGAGCAGTCATTTTAGTTAGCAGTGTGCTTAAATCATGTAAAATTTCCAAAAGTACAATATCCAAAAGAAATATCATCCACATTACATTAATGTAGCATAGAGGTATGCAAACATTCTCTCCACTGTGCATGTTTTAAATGCGAACTACTTCACCTTACATACGTCACTCTCTCAAAAGTACATATTATCTGGTGAGCGCCACCATACTACTAATTACGACATGATCCAATGTCAGACCACTAATTAGGTATCATGCAACATATTCCTATGCCAGACCCGCTAATTAGGTATCATACAACATATTCCTATGCCAGACCCGCTAATTAGGTATCATACAACATGCACCCATGCTAAACCTTACAGAGGAAAAAGCACCTATGCGCCAGTTTTGCCATAAATATAACATGATAACATTATAACATAAAATAACATTGCAAATCCTACCGTTTGCGCGATATCGATATTCTTGAGTGACTCTCGTCTAGATTCAGTGTCGTCTTGATACCTTGCCTTGCTGATGTCGCTTTTTGGTGGGAAATACATTGGCATTATCACCTCATCTGGTGCAATGCTTTCATACGCCTGTCATAAAAAAATTTCTTTAATAATTCGTGGTTTTTTGCATCTTAGAAGATGGTTCGATACAATATTTTGCTGTTACTAAATATGATATTTGCTGTGAATAATATCGAATATATCAGGATGGAAAGTGTTTTACTATGTTTTTTTTTATTTTATTGGTTTTTAAAAAAATAGTTTCATACTAACAAACTATTATAATTTATGCACACACACCCCTGCGATTACTGTTGTATGAAAAGTGAATGATATTTCAGGTGTTAGACAATAAAGACCTTAAGCATTTTAAGAATAGCAATTGCGTGTATAACGGAAAGGAGTGTTTACATTTTAAAATAGCAATGACGTGTAAAATGGAAAGGTGTGTAGACATTTTAAAGTAGCAATGACGTGTAAAATGGAAAGATTTGTAGACATTTTAAAATAGCAATGATGTTTAAAATGGAAAGGTGTGTAGACATTTAAAAACAAACAATTACGTGTATAATAAAAAGGTGTGTAGACATTTTAAAAATAACAATTACGTGCATACTGGAAAGGTGCGTTAACAGTTTAAAAGTTGCAATTACCTGTATAATGATATGGTTTGTAGACATTTTAAAATTAGCAATTGTATGTATAATGGAGTGTGTGTGTGTGATTTGGATTTGTAATGTAGCTTTAAACATTTTTTCATTCATATCGCTATCATATCTGCATTGTAGCAGATTATAGTGATATTTAGAACTGGGGCTTCATACCGCAGATATGTAGCATGATGTCCCACCCATCCACATTATCCTGACACCAGGCCGACCAGTCATAACACTAACCTCTTAATGATGAGCGCCTAGCGAGGCAGCTGTTAGTACCATTTTTATAAGTCTTTATTATGATTCGGCCGGGTTTCAAACCCGTGACCTTGCACATCCGAGGTAGAGGCTCTAACCACTAGATCACCGGAGCGGTCTATGTATAATGGAAAGGTGCATAAACAGTTTTAAAGTAGCAATTACGTGTAAAGTGGATTTTTAAAAATAAACAGTTTCCTATTTAACAGTCTTGCAATTGTTGTGGTTCTTGTTATGTGTGTGTGTGTGTGTGTGTGTGTGTGTGAAGTATTCAAATTAGCTTGACTATAATCCTTGTGATGCCGTTTTGCCATATTTAAAAAGAACATAAGCCATATATTATAACTGTGATATGACAAGAAAACAAACTAGCAAGACATGCTATTTTATGTTTTGATTTAGTTTCAAGTCTTGGAGGAATGAAAAGCACTCGAAATTTCTAAGGTTTTCAAACTTTACGGAGGTGAGTCACATGTATATCATACTGATTCTAAACATATAAAATATAAGTCACAATTCTACTATAGCCACAACTCTGCGTATATGAATTATCGAATGCAATAAACAAATCTAAAACTCTGGAATTGGAATGAATGTGGCAATCGCTTCAGGACTGAATATACTTCCATATCCCGATGCTCATTTATTCCAAAGGCATGAAGCGCCTAGATGAAAGGAAAGAACAATATTATGGTGTAAATGTAGAAAATGAAAGTCAAGAAAAAAAGGTAAAGAAATTACACATTCCATTCTTCTCTAGCTAAGGTTCTGAAATGTTAACAGTATCTACACCTTTGCGGATCGAGCAGATATTTTAGTGCTTTGTACTAGCGACATCTCATGGATTTAATGAGTTGCCTCCCTTAGTATGCAATGCCAACTAATCAATAGCGTGTAACAACGGTGCATTGCAAATCGACTAAAAATGGTCCACGAAATTGATTTCAAAAGAATAGTTTGTAAGTTTAATATCGAAAAGTATGACTACGTACATGAGAGAAGCCATTACATGTATATTTGAGTGAAAGGCATTTGTACAAGCCCGACTGGCAGTGTAAAATTGCTTATTCAGGAGTCCATTCCATGTGTGTGTTCCCCTTGTCTTGATCATGTAGTAACAGTGTTCAAATTTGAACAAACTTTATTTTGATTGGATGCGGTAGCTTGCGCCACATCCGTTGAGAGTCACAGACCCGAAGCACATACATATCTGTTCGATCCGCCAAGTTGTAGATAGGGTTAACATACCTGAACCTTGGCTAGCGAAGATGATTCCATTCCAATTAAAATCAAAACTGCAGCTAACCTTATTCAGTTGGCCTGATGGTCTGTTATACGGATTTTCTGGACTTGCGAGATTTTTTGAATATCGGAAGCTGAGGTTTCTCATGGCAACACTTTCATTCGGAAGGCTCCATTCTTCAGGGTCTCCATAGGCACTAATACAATTATTAAATAGGCAGATAGTAAACCCCCTCACATATTTTCTGTTTTCATTTTTCTTTATAACTAGCACATGTACTAAATTTCAGGAACACGATCTTATATATAGAAATGATGATGTTTATAGTCATATACACATGTGTCTTTTCTAGCAAATTATAGACATATACGCCGGTATACGTTCTGGCACCTTGTTTTCATATACATCAGTCCTATATGATACATTATAGCCATATACATCTGTATTTTTGGCACCATGTATTCATCCTTTCTGGGACCTAAAATCTTACATACCTGTATACCTTCAAACACCTTATAACTACATATGCCTGTACATTTTTGCAGTCATACAAATCCATCCTTTCTGGCACCTTGTAGCCATTCACACCTGTATATTTTCTAGCACCTTGCATCCATTTAAAAAGTCAGTCCTTATAGCCAAGGGTGTACCACTGTGGGAACGGTGTTCCCTTACTTCTTTCTGCTCACCACAGTCCCCCCGCCCCGTATCTGAGTAAGATGCATTTCCTCATTTCTTTAATGCGTTCTCTCACTTCTTTATTTTAGCACTGCACCACTTCTTACGGTCATATACGCCTATACATATTTTGGCCTCTTGCATCCATATAAATCATCCATCTTTTCAGGCGCATTATAGCCATGTGCACCAGTATACTTTCTGGCAAGTAATACCTAAATACACCTGTAGTTTCTAGCACCATGTATCTAAATCAGACACCTTTATAGTCTTATACACATGTTCTTCTTGCACCTTGTAACCTATACACATATTTACTAACATACATTAGCAGTAGACTTATTTTTCGTCATTAGTAAATACGAGAATGTGTGTGTGTGTGTGTGATTTAGATTTTTAACATAGCTTTAACAATTTTCCAGTCACATCGCTACGATGAATGCAGTGTGACAGTTTAAAGCGATGTCTAGCACTGGGACACCATGCCGCAGACATGTTGCATGATGTCCCACCCAGTCACATTATTCTGACACCGGGCCGACAAGTCCTAACACTAACCTCTTAATGCAGAGCGCCAAGCGAGGCAGCTGTTAGTGTCATTTTTAGAAGTCTTTGGTATGACTCGGCCGGGCTCGAACCCACGACCTCCCGCATCCGCATCTAACCACTAGGCCACCGGAGCGGTCAAGAATATATATATATATATATATATATATATATATATATATATAGTGTGTGTGTGTGTGTGTGTGAGTGTGTGTGTGTGTGTGTGTGTGTGTGTGTGTGTGTGTGCGTGTGTGTCACGTACACTTTCGAATTTTTCTTCAGCCTGATCCTTCGGCAAGCTAGACATATAATTGTGATGAGAAGTATGACTACAATGCCACCACCAACCCCCAGAGTAACAGCCAAGTAAAACGTCAGCTTGGGTGTTTTCTGCTCACATTTGTCTCCATGGTAGATATAAAGGGGTTCTTCACTGCATCTGAAATTTATAAATAATTATGAAACATATAATGTTTTGTTGATGTGAAATATATTTCCATTGTTTCGTTATGAATGGAAGCAAGTCTTGTTGGTAATATAGGAAACGATATGTTGCTAGTAATTATATGTTATTTCTGGCATATAAGTAATAACTATATTACAATTGATGCACCCTACACTGTCGAAACTATTAGATTCAGCCTTTTTGTTTCATACGTCAATCTTGTATGTACTACTAATACTACTACAACTGTAGCTGCTACTACCAATATTATGAATACAATTTAATAATAATAATAATAATAATAATAATAATAATAATCATAATAACAATAAAAATGAGTAGAAGAATAAAGCTACATATGCTTATAGCAGTTTCTGTGTGAGTTAATGTCCGATATGTTGATTGATTGATTCGTTGATTGATTGATTGATTGATTGATTGATTGATTGATTGGTTGGTTGGTTGATTGATTGATTGATAAATTGATTGATTGATGTGGGTGAATGAGAGGGGTGAATGAGAGAGAGAGCATACTGGCACACAGCAATATTTTCCATCCCACTATACACGCATTCTCCGTTGGGTCCACAAAACTCTATCCCTCTATATTCACAAGCATGGTGACATTCTCCGTCTTGTTGGTAGTCGTATGATTTCGGGCAGATGTTTTGAACATATTTTTCTGGATGAGCTGCAATGATAGATACACAATCAAAGAAATTTATTTTTAAAGAACATAATCAAATATTCAAACGTCGATTAAAGGAAATTATGGGTAAAAGGTCTAAGCCCCTTCTAGCTAAAATATTACCTGGGCTGAATCTCAATTTAGCTGCAATCGAGTTAATTGTTCCTTATCTGAATTCGGTTGAATGATTGTTTTGTTCATTATACGATAAAGACATGAGGTTTTTGAGTCCTGTGCTAACTAAACTTCAACTCCATGCATCAGAAGTTAACATGCTTCGTTTCATACATCTTCTGGTATCGATGCATAACTCACTCCATTTGCTCATCAAATTGTTATGCTACGATCCATATATTACGTCAACCGGGCAAATTGCAATCAGGCGTTCAAAAAAACGAGCAGGTTCTATTGACGAGTCAAATAATCTCTGAGAGAAGGAAACTCGTATCAACACTTGAATTAAAAAAATTCAAAGGCATGTAAATGCATGCAAACTTACGTACGATGATGTATTTCTCGTCATTAAGATGGCCATATTTTGTCCTCATACACTGGGCAAGGAGGCTAAAGGTCACACAGTCCGATTAGTTGTATCTATAAGCATCATATTAATTAATCACCAAATGCCTAATACTAGCTGTGAATGGTTTCATTCAAACCTCTATTAGACCGCCGACCTATCATTTAATCAGGACATGAGTGAAGCATTACGTGACTTTGCCATGGGAATGAAGGCTAAGTTTGTTTAATTCTGCGTCAGGGGATATCTACAGAGATTATGCTCTTCTGAGAGAGTAACAGGTGTAAATTGAAGTTGTTTGCTCTTGCAGCATGAACACTAGAGAGATTGTTGGCATAACTCTGTGTTACTTTCATGTACTGTGGCCAAAATTTTGTTGAATATTGTACTTGTGGGAATTCTACATGATCTAAGTACATGGCTGACCAAACGGGCCGCTCCCATGTGCCCTAAAAGGTCAGACTGAATTAGATAAAAATACAATATCATTAACAATTATTGAAAAAAAGGAAAACGAATTTTGATAAAGTAGAGACACAAAAGGGGAAAGAAGAGAATTAAATGCAAATTCAATGATAGAGAGAGAGAGAGAGAGAGAGAGAGAGAGAGAGAGAGAAAGGGAGGAAAGAAGTAAATTCAGAGAGAAAAAGGCGAGAAAACTGAAGAGAGTTCAAATGAGGAGGAGGGAATATAAATGCAGAATTCCCAGGGTTTATTGATAAAGAGCAACTGTTGCAATTTTTGGGTATGGCTGAATATTATCGAAACTTCTGCTCAGTTATTTTCATAATTGCTGAACCCCTGACAAATTTGTTGAGTAAGAAAATCCAAGTTTCAGTTTCTGATAAATGTCACGTTGTTGTTGTTGTTGTTATTGTTGTTGTTGTTGTAGGGTCCAACGCCATTTTTAGCACACGATAGGCCAGTATTAATGGTGGAGGAAGAACCCGGGAAATCCCCAGAAAGAACCACCGACCCTCGAGAAGCTATTGGCAAGCTTTCTCACATATCCACATTGGTCGAATCCGAGACTCGAACCCACACAGACAGAGGTGATATGGCAGTGATCCGTAACGGAGAGCGCTTTAGACCACTCGGCCACTCGGGGCCCCTGATAAATGTCACGAATGTCTTGACAAATTAAAGGCAATACATAAAGGTGCATAAGTTTTTCAATCAATTATTTAAGATGATTGTTGATGCAAATGATCTATAAGTTGGTGGAGTATGGATTCAAGAAGATAAAAATGGCGTGGGTCATCCAGTGTGCTATTTTTCCATAAAACGAATAAACAAGGACTACACAAATTATTCCACTACTGAGAAGGAATGTTTGGCTTCGTAACAGTTTCTAGTAGTTCAGCTTGTTCTCCTCTGGTTTGTATTAATTAATAACATGAAAAACAAAAGATCAGAGATTTATGAGGTGGAGTTTCATGCTCAGCTACTACAACATCGATGTTAGATACGTCAAAAGGAAAGATAATATTATTGTAGTTGCACTCTAGAGTGTGTAGAAGTCCTATAATGCTTTCGTGTGTGTATATTTTGCGTAATTAAGCTTAGTGTCATTTATAAGACATATCGTTATGTAATTAGAATTAAAATAGCATACTATACATATTTGACAAGTATGTAAAATAAAGCTTTATGTTCTAAATCTGTCTTTTTCTTTGTGAGGGGAGGTGTTATGTATATTTAATTTACATTGTGTGCTTTTCTTTTGTCCATAGTTCTAAGTTGTAAACAAAATATTTACATAGGTAACTTTTATATATGATTGAAAGTTGTAAATAAATTGTTTACGTAGCAAATCTTCAGGGTTAGTCTTGTTTGCACTTAGACTCGGTTTTATTGTTGGAAATCTTCACATTCTGTCTCGATGTAGGTTAAGCGAAAATGCATGTAAATAGGAATTTGATACAGAAATTATTCGCTCCTGTTCTATATGAGTCTATAAGAATGCATGATTAGAGTTTGCAGTTGTGTTAACACCAGATATAATTCGAGTGCAACTTTTTATTTAAAATATTCATTGAGATTACTAAAGTTTTTCGGACTAATACACACTACTTTTGAATTATTGTGAACTCATTCAAAATACATTCTGGATTGCATCATTATGTTATATCAGGAATTTATTAAAGACATTCTATTGTTTTGGATGCGTGGTAGGACATATATTTAGAATTTCATTCACAATACTATAAGTGTCCCTTAAGTTTTCACTTGTATTGTAGAGAAATAAATTAGTTGTTGATTGTACCTAAAATTGTTGGTTTCATTATCTGTGTTTTACATAATTTAAGACCTGTAGTTGAAACACTATTTATTAGTGCTAGAAGAATAAGCTATCATATTCCTCTTTGACCCCTGTGGCAAGTATCATGTTCCTGTCTTTTAGCGTAATAATGGTTGCCATGTTGAGCAAATGTAATGGGCAGTTTCAAATATCTCACTCTTCATTATGAAAGTTGGTGGGCTTCTTTCGAACTTTGCTATTAATGCATACAGCTCTGTGATGGAGAAGGAAAAAAACACCCAACAAAAACAGGAAAATTATTCAAAGGGTCTTTCTCGATGCTTGCGACTTAAATGTTTCAACTATGCATTCAAAATTAAAGGATACAATAACAATACCTACTTAGTCTATATGGAGGCGTTCTACAGATGTTACGATCTTACACTTATAAATCATACACCAATCTGTATACTCCATAACTGATATTACACCTATAAATCATAACCCAATCTGTATACTCTATAACTGTAATTGCAACTATATATCATACACCAATCAGTATACACTATAACTGAAATTACACCGATAAATCATACACAAATCAGTATATACTATATATGTAATTACACCTAGAAATCATACACCAATCAGTATACTCTATAACTGAAATTACACTTCACTTATAAATCATACACCAATCTCTATACTCTATAACTGAAATTACACCGATAAATCATACACCAATCTGTATACTCTATAACTGAAATTACATCTATAAAACATACACCAATCTCTATACTCTGTAACTGAAATTACACCGATAAATCATACACCAATCTGTATACTCTATAACTGAAATTACATCTATAAAACATACACCATTCTGTATATTCTATAATTGAAATTACACCGATAAATCATAACCCAATCTGTATACTCTATAACTGAAATTACATCTATAAAACATACACCATTCTGTATATTCTATAATTGATATTACACCTATAAATTATAACCCAATCTGTATACTCTATAACTGTAATTGCAACTATATATCATACACCAATCAGTATACACTATAACTGAAATTACACCGATAAATCATACACAAATCAGTATATACTATATATGTAATTACACCTAGAAATCATACACCAATCAGTATACTCTATAACTGAAATTACACTTCACTTATAAATCATACACCAATCTCTATACTCTATAACTGAAATTACACCGATAAATCATACACCAATCTGTATACTCTATAACTGAAATTACATCTATAAAACATACACCAATCTCTATACTCTGTAACTGAAATTACACCGATAAATCATACACCAATCTGTATACTCTATAACTGAAATTACATCTATAAAACATACACCATTCTGTATATTCTATAATTGAAATTACACCGATAAATCATACACCAATCTGTATACTTTATAACTGAAATTGCACTGATAAATCATACACCAATCTGTATACACTATAACTGAAATTACATCTATAAATCATACACCAATCTGTATAATCTATAGCTGAAATTACACCGATAAATCATACACCAATCTGTATATTCCATAACTGAAATTACATAAATAAATCATACACCAACCTGTATACTCTATAACTGATATTACACCGATAAATCATAAACCAATCTCTATATTCTTTAACTGAAATTATACCTAAAAATCATACACCAATATGTATACTCTATAACTGAAATTACCCATATAAATCATACATCAATCTGTATATTCTATAACTGAAATTACATCTATAAATCATACACCAATCTGTATAATCTATAACTGAAATTAGACCGATAAATCATACACCAATCTGCGTACTCTTTAACTGAAATTACATATATAAACCATACACCACACTGTATATTCTATAACTGAAATTACACCGATAAATCATACACCAATCTCTATACTCCATAATTGAAATTATATCTGAAAATCATACACGAATCAGTATACTCTATAACTGAAATTACACTGACAAATCATACTCCAATCTCTATATTCTATAACTGAAATTATACCTAAAAATCATATATCAATATGTATACTCTATAACTAAAATTACACCTATAAATCATCCACCAATCAGTATACTCTATAACTGGAATTACATATATAAATCATACACCAATCTGTATACTCTAGAACTGAAATTACACCGATAAATCATAAACCAATCTCTATTCTCTATAACTGAAATTATACCTGAAAATCATACACCAATCAGTATACTCTATAATTGAAATCACACCGATAAATCATACACCAATCTGTATACGCTATAACTGAAATTACATCTATAAATCATACACCAATCAGTATACTCTATAAATGAAATTTAACCTAGAAATCATACACTAATATGTATACTCTATAACTGAAATTACACCTGTAAAGCATACACCAATATGTATACTCTATAACTGTAATTACAACTATAAATCATACACCTACTGTATATTCTATAACCCGAATTACACATATAAATCATACACCAATCACTATACTCCCTAACAAAAACTACACCTATAAATCATACACCAATATGTAAACTCAATAACTGAAATTACATCTATAAACCACACACCAATCTGTATACTCTATAACTGAAATTACAGGTATAAATCATACACCAATCAGTATACTCTATAGCTCAAATTACACCTATAAATCAAACACCAATATGTATACTCCAACTGAAATTACACCAATAAATCATACACCAATTAGTATACACTATAACTGAAATTACACTGATAAATCATACTCCAATCTCTATATTCTATAACTGAAATTATACCTAAAAATCATATATCAATATGTATACTCTATAACTAAAATTACACCTATAAATCATCCACCAATCAGTATACTCTAGAACTGAAATTACACTTATAAAACATACACCAATATGTATACTCTATAATTGAAATTACACCTATAAATCATACACCAATCAGAATACTCTATAACTGAAATGACACCGATAAATCTTACCGCAATCTGTATACTCTATTAATTAAATTACACCTATGAATCATACATCAATCAGTATATTCTGTAACTGAAATTACACCTATAAATCATATACCAATATGTATACTCTGTAACTGAAATTACATCTATAAATCATGCACCAATCCGTATACTCAATAAATGAAATTACACCTATAAATCATACACCAATCCGTATACTCTATAACTGAAATTACACTTATAAAACAAACACCAATCAGAATACTCCATAACTGAAATTACACTTATAAATCATACACCAATATGTATACCGCTTCGGTAGCTTATTGGTCAGAGCGTCCGTCTCGGATGCGGGAGTTCGTTCCCCGACCAGGTCATACCAAAGACTTACAAAAATGATACTAACAGCTGCCTTGCTTGGTGCTCAGCATTAAGAGGTTAGTGTTAGGACTGGTCGGCCTGGTGTCTGGATAATGTGGCTGGGTGGGACATCATGCTAAATGCATGCGGCATAATGCCCCTGTGCTAGATGTCACTATAAACTGTCACACTGCAGACATCGTAGCAATATGACTGAAAAATTGATAAAGCTACGTTAAAAATCCAAGTCACACACACACACACACACACACACACACACACAAGAGCACTTGGACCAAAACATGCACCCTGTGGAACACCAACACTACACACTGACAGGTGTCACATGTCTTGTTTGCATGCGTAAAGTTGAAATAGGTGTGGCATGCAGATATACAAATTTGACTAAAAATTGGCCTTAAAATATTGGGCCTGTCAGGAATCAGATCCTAATTAATAGTTACACCTATAAATAGTTCCGGTTCAGTAACCACGAATGCAGTTCTAGTTTATTTTTAGAACATTGTTTTCTCTCTCAATTTGGTGGTGATAGAAGAGTTAGATTTATGTATTTTTGGTAGGATTTAAAGGTAATTGTTTATTCTTGAGAATATGTGCTCTTTGTGTGGTTTACCGTGTGTATTTCGGCGACAGTGCACAGTGAGTAATAAGGCCTTGGTGATGATCCGGAAGTGAAATCTGTATTTTGTTTACATGCTGCTCTGTTTACAGTCCAGCCTCTCAACAAAATGCAGGCGAACCTTTGACAAGAACCTCACCGTGAAGTCATCTTTGAAGGTATTTTAGATTAACATATGATTAGCATTGATTGTCACAAAGTGGAAAGATAGTACTGAGAAACAAATGAAGATAATATATAGTAAAATTAATTGTGTTCTATGTCCGTCTGTAACAGTGTTAGAAGGCAACGTCAACACGGAACTTTGTAATAACGTACATTCTGCAGCGAAACATCAGTCAAAATATTAGAATTCAGCAAAACATTTCTTGCTACCAAAACCCCGAGTGCCATATAATTAAGATTCAGCTTACCGCATTAGCATAATCATATCATCGTCGTCGTCGACTTCATCATTATCATTGTCATAGTTGTCTTGTAACTGTTTTCTTCGTCATCACCGTTACTATAATATCCTCATTTTCTTCTTCTATCACAAAGAGAGGTGTAGAATATAAACGACTCACCCATATAATTTTCAGTGCTGTTTGTAATTATTTCTATTGTCCTATTCACGTCACAAGGTCCAAAAGTTGTATTGATACTCCATGCATTTTTTCTGGTGTTTTGAGCAATAACATCCAAGCTTTTGACTACATTGGTGTCATGTTTTACTCCACCTCTACACACTATACCACAGGCGATGCTTCCATTGCTGGAATAATAATAATAATAATAATAATAATAATAATAATAATAATAATAATAACAACAACAACAACAACAATAATAATAATAATAATAATAATAATAATAATAATAATAATAATAATAATAATAATGTTGTATGCAGAATGAAAATATATTGATATTTGTATCATAGTTTGTTCCTATAGTTCTTCTTTCCAAGATTGGGAATTAAAGCAGCATCAGTAGTAACAGTATTCAGAGTCAAACTAACAGTAGTAGTACTAGTAATGGTAGTAGTACTAATAATGGTAGTAGTACTAGTAATGGTAGTAGTACTAGTAATGGTAGTAGTACTAGTAATGGTGGAAGTACTAGTAACGGTAGTAGTACTAGTAATGGTAGAAGTACTAGTAATGGTAGCACTGCTAGGAGTAGTAGTAGTAAATGTGTGTGTGTGATCTCAATTTTTAACGTAGCTTTAACATTCTTATCGATACGATGTATGCAGTGTGGCGCTTTATAGTGATATCTAGCACGGGGGCATCATGCCGCAGACATGCGGAATGATGTCCCACCCAGTCACAATATCCTGACACCAGGTCGGCCTGTCCTAACACTAATTTCTTAATGCTGAGCTCCACGCGAGGAAGATGCAAACCATTTTTTAAAGTCTTTTGTTTGACTCGACCGGGGTTCGAAATCGCGAACTCCCGCATCCGAAGAGGATGCTCTAACCACTTAGATCACAGGAACGGTGACTAGTAATAGTAGAAGTACTAATAGTAGTAGATGTACTCATTTTAGTAGTAGTCAAACTAGCACTATTAGTAACAATCGAACTTGTAATAGTTGCAGTAGTGGTGGTAGTGGTAATTGAGGCAATAGTGAATGATTATGAAACGGCAGCAAACGTAGTATCGACAACATTTCAATTCTAAACCTGAAGTGATAACACAAATGTATTATGGAATTTCTCATGACACAAGTAATGCCACTCTAATTGTATACATTTACATGTGTAATCTTTATAAGATTGCTTATTTTATACACATATATCAACGAGGACATCGTCACGTTATATCTAAATTGAAGGATACAAATTTGCATAGGTGTGTTGAATCTGGGACAGAAGATAATACAATGTGTGGTTGAGGTTCTGTGTGGACCCTATTTATACATTTTCTTTTCCACACAGGGAAATATATTGGATCATGCTACTTAATGCACAGTTTAGAACAACTAAAGAAGAGAAATCCGATGTCAAAGTAAATTTAAGCTTGTATTCATTATATTATAATATGAGTTTAGATACAAAATATATGAAAAATCTCTGTTGTTTTGTATCGTATTGTTATTTTATGTATAATGACATACACTACCTGAAATTTGAAACGTGGATCTCAGTAAATACAGTGCCGTTGAAAATGTTTTCCATTAGCTGCAAAAAAAAAATGCATAAAATATTCACAAATAAATCAATGTCCTCCAAAACATAAATATCATCAAATACAGTAAAATTATTAAGGATAATAATATGCATTGTCATTAGAAATAAAGTCCTAGAATTCAGTAAATGTTTTCGAAATGCGATATATATGTGTGTGTGTGTGTGTGAGTGTGTGTGTGTGTGTGAGAGAGAGAGAGAGAGAGAGAGAGAGAGATACACACACAGAGAGACAGAGAGAGAGTCTTCTTCAAAGTACAGGGTTTGAAATACTTAATATATCCGTAATTATACCGACAGATGCGCATTTCCATCAAAGACTATCCATTTACTTTTCTTTGTAATATGTACACAGTAAATAAAACGAATGTCTGATCCTCACGGGGTATCTACTTCATCGACCTCTACAATATGTACACAGTAAATAAAACGAATTTCTTACCCTGACGGGGTATCTACGTCATCGACCTCTACAATATGTACACATTAAATAAAACGAATTTCTGATCCTGACAGGGTATCTACGTCATCGACCTCTACAATATGTACACAGTAAATAAAATGAATTTCTTATCCTGACTGGGTATCTACGTCATCGACCTCTATAATACGTACACAGTAAATAAAACGAATTTCTGATCTTGACGGGGTATCTACGTCATCGACCTCTATAATATGTACACAGTAAATAAAACGAATGTTCCTGACGGGGTATCTACGTTATCGATCTCTACAATATGTACACAGTAAATAAAACGACTTTCTTTATCTGACGGGGTATCTACGTCATCGACCTCTACATTATAAACTTAGTAAATAAAATATCTGAGCCATGGGTATAATATTTTTAAAAACCAGAACGGGTGATCTGTCAGCGCCCTCGCAGTATAAAAATAGTAGCAAAGTGAGACATGGGTACAAAAATTTATTAGAGTATAAAACGTGAGACATGATTTTTTTAAAATTATATATAAATATTCTAAAACACGAGACATGGGTAAAGATTTATATAAATAGTATTAAACATAAGACATGAGTAACATTTTATATAAATAGTATAAAACATGAGACATAGGGTTACATTTCTTAGTCGGATATGTTAGCTACGTCAATGCCTCAACAAAAGACTCATTCAAGATATAAATATTGTCAAGACCAATCTTGAAGAAACTAAACTGTCAAAAGCAGAAAACACAAGAGAAAAGCATGTAGTTTTTGCGTCTTATTTAGATGCATACAGATTTCGTTTTCTTCAGCACAGTCTTGATCAATAGGAAATTTTTAGATTACCTGTTTCTCCAACTCGTCTTTTAACTTGTCTTTTTGGTTACTGGTTGTAATATTTTCGAAGTCACCCCTCAGTATGAAAACAAATGTGAATTCGTACACAGCTGAAGAGATAAATGAAGAGTTACGGTTTGGTTTCGTTCAGGCCTTACTTGAGAGTTCATACAATCTAATAACGTGACTTACTTGACAGTTCATAGAATTCAAATAACGGGACTTACTTGACAGTTCATAGAATTCAAATAACGGGACTTAGCCTACTTGTCAGTTTATCCAATCCAATAACGGGATATACTTGACGGTTTCATACAATCCAGTAACGGGACTTACTTGACGGTTCATACAATCCAATAACGGGACTTACTTGACGGTTCATACAATACAATTACGGGACTTGCTTGATAGTTCATACAATCCAACAACGTGACTTACTTGACGGTTCATACAATATAATAACGGGATATACTTGACAGTTCATACAATACAATAACGAGTCTTACTTGACAGTTCATACAAACCAATAACGGGACTTACTTGATAGTTCAGAATCCAATAACGGGACTTCCTCGACAGTTCATACAATTCAATGACGGGACTTATTTGACAGTTCATACAATACAATGACTAGTCTTATTGACAGTTCATACAATCCAATAACGGGACTTACTTGATAGTTCATACAATCGAATAATGTGACTTACTTGACAGTTCATACACTCCAATAAAGTGACTTTTTTGACAAATAGATGGTACAAATGAGGTCCATTGGAACGCTTACAATGCTTGAGTCACTTTGGTTGTCTCCCCCTGTGTTCACATTAAGGATTCCAACCCATAGGCCATTTGCACAGCTTGGTAAGGCTTAGATCCGCCAGTAACTCTTAGTGGCTTCGTTAGAGAAATGCTACAGTTTCGTGAATGGTTATTGGTTATTCAGAATATACTTAAAAATGCCACGTTAGGACAACTGTGTGCATATACATACCTATTCAGCAGGAGCATAAGTGTCTATCTGAATGTCACATAGATGGAGCTTGGCCTGGATGTTTTATTTATTTTCTTTCTTGTTTTCAATTCTGATTTGGTAATGTGGAGAAGGTGATATTTTAGGAATGTATTCCATTATTGCATCAGATT
This sequence comes from Sinohyriopsis cumingii, assembly GCA_028554795.2. Classification (NCBI taxonomy): domain Eukaryota; kingdom Metazoa; phylum Mollusca; class Bivalvia; order Unionida; family Unionidae; genus Sinohyriopsis; species Sinohyriopsis cumingii. Next base: position 56,293,567 of record CM068833.1, on the reverse strand, counting down.
GTATTTTATTTTCTAGGACATTTATGATGAACTTAGCTCAAATGCTGACAAATAAAATAGCTGAGTTAACTGCGGTAACATTACACTAGACCTGTTTCAGGTTGTTTGTTTGTAAAGTTAGCAAGATCAATGCCATGTACAATCCATGGGTGAGATTAGCAAGGAAGGATTAACTAATACTATCGGAGTTGTATATTTAACCAAAACTGTTTGCGTTAGTGGGGAGCTTTGTCAAATGCTCTGTAACAGAGAGAGAGAGAGAGAGAGAGAGAGAGAGAGAGAGAGCGCAAATCAGTTTGCTTCTGTTATTGGTGAATATGGTCATATATTCATACATACACGTTTTAACCATTTAAACACAATAGCGATTGCATTTACCTAATGGTTTGAACGTAGGGTATATGATTGTTTTGCCTACGGTGGTTGTCGTTTGCAGTTTTGTTGGCGAAGAACTAGTAGGCGAGGTCACTGATTTCGTCGACTCAACTGATGAGAATGCTGACATTTGAGATGTCGGAGAAAATGGAGTCATTGGTTTTGGTCTGACGGACAGAGAAACGTCTGGTTGTAATGTAGATGTTGGACGTGATGATACAATATATGTTGCAGATTGGGCATTAGTTGGCAGAAAGTGTACTGATGTGTCACAAGAGTCTATAGTACATGTAGATTTGTTTCCCAGCAAGTCAGTCGTGGTATGTGGTATCGAGGAATACAGCGACTCTAATAAATGTCTGGAGAAAGAAACATTTTGTGTACTTAAAAACATCGGGGAGTATGATAGCTGATCAATCCAGGATTGGGACGATTCTTCTGATGAAATGGAAAAAGAAGCTTCCAATGTAAACGACGATGTAGAGTTGTGGGAGTTGGATATTATGGTCGCGGTATATGGTATCGAGGAATACTCTGACCCCATTAAATTTGACGATGTAGAATAGTCGGAGTTGGATAATATGGTCGCGGTATATGGTATCGATGAATACTCTGACCCCATTAAATTTGACAATGTAGAGTTGTCGGAGTTGGATAATATGGTCGCGGTATATGGCATCGAGGAATACTCTGACCCCATTAAATTTGACGATGTAGAATTGTCGGAGTTGGATAATATGGTCGCAGTATATGGTATCGAGGAATACTCTGACCCCATTAAATTTGACGATGTAGAGTTGTCGGAGTTGGATAATATGGTCGCGGTATATGGTATCGAGGAATACTCTGACCCCATTAAATTTGACAATGTAGAGTTGTGGGAGTTGGATAATATGGTCGCGGTATGAGGTATCGAGGAATACTCTGACCCCATTAAATTTGACGATGTAGAATTGTCGGAGTTGGATAATATGGTCGTGGTATATGGTATCGAGAAATACTCCGACCCCATTAAATTTGACAATGTAGAGTTGTCGGAGTTGGATAATATGGTCGCGGTATGAGGTATCGAGAAATACTCTGACCCCATTAAATTTGACGATGTAGAATTGTCGGAGTTGGATAATATGGTCGTGGTATATGGTATCGAGAAATACTCCGACCCCATTAAATTTGACAATGTAGAGTTGTCGGAGTTGGATAATATGGTCGCGGTATGAGGTATCGAGGAATACTCTGACCCCATTAAATATGACGATGTAGAATTGTCGGAGTTGGATAATATGGTCGCAGTATATGGTATCGAGGAATACTCCGACCCCATTAAATTTAACGATGTAGAGTTGTCGGAGTTGGATAATATGGTCGCGGTATGAGGTATCGAGGAATACTCTGACCCCATTAAATTTGACGATGTAGAATTGTCGGAGTTGGATAACACGCTCGCGATATATGGTATCGATGAATGCTCTAAACCCATTAAATTTGATAATGTAGAGTTGTCGGAGTTGGATAATACGGTCGCGATATATGGTATCGATGAATGCTCTAATCCCATTAAATTTGACGATGTAGAACTGTCAAAGTTGAATAATGCGGTCTCGGTATGTGGTATCGAGGAATCATCTGACCCCATTAAATTGGTGAAGGAAGAATGTTCTTGTGTACTTAACACCACAGATAAGTACGATAGTTCATCAGTCCAGGATTGAGACGATTTTTCTGACGAAATGGAAAAAGAAGTTTCCAGTAAAAATAATGATGTAGAATTGTCGGAGTCGGATAATATGGTCGTGGTATATGGTATCGAGGAATAATCTGACCCCATTAAATTTGACGATGTAGAGTTGTCGGAGTTGGATAATATGGTCGCCGTATATGGGACTGAGGAATACTCTGAACTAATTAAATTGCTGAAGGAAGAAGGTTCTTGGGTACTTAATACTATGGATGAGTACGATAGTTCATCAGTCCAGAATTGAGAAGATTCTTCTGACGAAATGGAAAAAGTAGCTTCAAGTAAAAATGACGATGTGAAATTGTCAGAGATTAATGATGTATTCAACAGGTTGTCGGTTATATTTGTAATCGTTGTTGGGGTGCCGGTTGTCGTTGCATCTGTCGTAAGGTTGCTGTAAATGACGTTCACGCAGACGAGGAATAGAACTAAGACAACTGCATCTGTAATTCAAGTAACAAACACCGCATTAGATACATTGAAGAAAATCAAAATATTTCTGGGCATTTTCTTATGTCTACACAATTTTAAAGTCTTTGGCTATTTTGGTCATCATTCTGTACCTATCTGTTATTATGCTATGAATATAGAGCGTTCATATATTAAAGGGAGCTATCCCGAATATTGATAGTTAATATGTTAAAGGGAAATGTCCCGAATATAGACACATATGATGAAAGATATTGCACACAAAAAAAATCTTACTTTATATGTTTTCCAAGATTTGTGTATGATTTTACATCTCCTTGGAGAGAATGATAGGAGAGCAAGTATTTAATTTGTTTTGTTTATTTGAGTGTTTAAGCAAGTTTATAAATTAAGGCTGCGAAGCACACTCAATAAAAATATCACTCGGCCACTTCCGTGAAGTCAAGAAATAGTTTCGGATGTGGTTGTACAATGAGATGGGGTTTGGTGAGTCATATTGCGGAGTGCACCAATGATGTTGTCTCCTTAAGCGGCCATATGTGCCATGGGAGCAAAGGTAATTCCGAATACAGTTCTCAATGTAGGCGAATTACATCTGAGATTTCTTTCTTGACTTGATGAAAAAGGCAGACCATATTCCGATCGTGGAACAGCTGTCTCGCTTGCGATAAGCGCCGTGATTGTTGATTTATAATATACTGCATTAAACATCGTGAACACAAATATTGTTTACGCCATAAAACTCGCTACCCTTATAAGTAATGAAACATTGCTCCTCATTGCGAAACGGAATGACTAGACATACCTTTTGCTTGATACGCCATATTTCGCTTGCTCTGACTGTATTTACCTGCAAAAACAACCAAAATACATGTAGGGAGAATGCAACTAAAATACATGTAGACATATACCGAAAAGGAGAATACAGCTAAAATACATGTAGAAATATACCGAAAAGGAAAATGCAACTAAAATACATGTAGACATATACCCAAAAGGAGAAAGAAATTAAAATACATGTAGACTTTCACCGAAAAGGAAAATGCAACTAAAATACATGTCGACATATACCGAAAAGGAGATACAAGTAAAATACATGTCGACATATACCGAAAAAGAGATACAACTAAACTACATGTGTACATATACCAAAAAGGAGAATGCAACTAAAATACATGTAGACATATACCGAAAAGGAGATACAACTAAAATACATGTCGACATATACCGAAAAAGAGATGCAACTAAAATACATGTGTACATATACCAAAAAGGAGAATGCAACTAAAATACATGTAGACATATACCGAAAAGGAGAATACCACTATAATACATGTAGACATATACCGAAAAGGAAAATGCAACTAAAATACATGTAGACATATACCGAAAAGGAGATACAACTAAAATACATGTCGACATATACCGAAAAGGAGAATTCAACAAAAATACATGCAGACATATACCGAAAAAGAGATACAACTAAACTACATGTGTACATATACCAAAAAGGAAAATGCAACTAAAATACATGTAGACATATACCGAAAAGGAGAATACCACTATAATACATGTAGACATATACCGAAAAGGAAAATGCAACTAAAATACATGTAGACATATACCCAAAAGGAGAAAGAAATTAAAATACATGTAGACTTTCACCGAAAATAAAATGCAGCTAAACTACATGTAGACATATACCAAAAAGGAGATATAACTAAAATACATGCAGACATATACCGAAAAGGACAAGGCAACTAAAATACATGCAGACATATACCGAAAAGGAGAATGCACCTAAAATACATCTAGACATATACCGAAAAGGAGAATACCACTATAATACATGTAGACATATACCGAAAAGGAAAATGCAACTAAAATACATGCAGACATATACCGAAAAGGAGAATGCACCTAAAATACATACAGACATATACCAAAAAGGAGAATACAACTAAACTACATTTGGACATATACAAAAAAGGAGATACTAATAAAATACATACAGACATATACAGAAAAGGACAATGCAACTAAAATACACGTAGACACATACCGAAAGAGAGAAAAAACTACAATACACGTAGACATATACAGAAAAGGATATAAAACTATAATGCATGTAGACATATACCGAAAAGGAGATACAACTAAAATACACGCATACATATATCAAGAAGGAGATACAACTAAAATACATGTAGAAAAAGAGAATGCAACTAAAATACATGTTAACACATTCTGAAAAGGAGAATGCAACTAAAATACATGTAGACATATACCAAAAAGGAGAATACCATTAAAATACATGTAGACATATACCGAAAAGGAGAATACCACTAAAATACATGTAGATACATACCGAAAAGGAGAATACCACTAGAATACACGTAGACACATACCGAAAAGAAGAATACCTCTAGAATACATGTATACACATACCGAAAAGGAGAATACCACTAGAATACATGAAGACACATACCGAAAAGGAGAATACCACTAGAATACATGTATACGAATACCGAAAAGTAGAATGCAACTAAAATACATGTAGACATATAATGAAAAAGAGAATGCAGCTAAAATATATGCAGATATATACCAAAAAGGAAATACAACTAAAATACATGTATACACATACCGAAAAGGAGAATACCACTAGAATACATGAAGACACATACCGAAAAGAAGAATACCTCTAGAATACATGTATACACATACCGAAAAGGAGAATACCACTAGAATACATGTATACGAATACCGAAAAGTAGAATGCAACTAAAATACATGTAGACATATAATGAAAAAGAGAATGCAGCTAAAATATATGCAGATATATACCAAAAAGGAAATACAACTAAAATACATGTAGATATATACAAAAAAGGAGATACAAATAAAATATATACAGACATATACCGAAAAGAAAATGCAACTAAAATGCATGTAGATATATACAAAAAAGGAGATACAAAATAAATATATACAGACATATACAGAAAAGGAGCATGCAACTAAAATACACGCAGACATATACCTAACGAGAGAAAAACTACAATACACGTATACATATACCGAAAAGGATATAAAACTGTAATGCATGTAGACATATACCGAAAAGGAGATACAACTAAAATACACGCAGACATATACCAAGAAGGAGATACAACTAAAATACATGTAGAAAAGGAGAATGCAATTAAATTAAATGTAGACGTATACCGAAAAGGAGATACAACTAAAATACAAGTAGACATATACCGAGAAGGAGATACAACTAAAATACATGTAGAAAAAGAGAATGCAACTAAAATACATGTTAACACATTCTGAAAAGGAGAATGCAACTAAAATACATGTAGACATATAATGAAAAAGAGAATCCAGCTAAAATATATGCAGATATATACCAAAAAGGAAATACAACTAAAGTGCATGTAGACATACACCGAAAAGGAGATACAACTAAAATATATGTAGAAAAGAAGAATGCAACTAAACTATCTGTAGACATGTACCGAAAAGGAGATACAACTAAAATACATGTTGACATATACCTAAAAAAGAGAATGCAACTAAAATACATGTAAACATATACCGAAAAGGAGAATGGAACTGAAATACATGTTGACATATACCGAAAAGGAGATAAACTCACAGGGTCGTACATTTGTACCAACATATTCAATGCACATATTACAATTTTAGGATTTTGTTCTAATAAAACAGTAGAGAATCAAAGAAATAAAATATTTCAAAACCATGCAAGTTGTTGTCAGACTAATTTCTTGTTATGGAAAAGCTGAGTGCTATATTCTGCAACAGCAACTAACATCTGTAGAAATTGAAAAGGAAAAATATCCATCAAGATCTTCACCTGAATATTGGAGTTATTTTTTTTTAAATCTAATGCTCATCATGATTTCAATGCCAAACTTTTTGTACCGTTTCTACAATCTATGATATCAGTTCCCTTTCTGCATTGTATGATATCAGTACCCTTTCTGCACTGTATGATATCAGTACCCCTTTTACATTGTATGGATCAGTACCCTTTCTACAATCTATGATATCAGTACCCATTTAATAATGTATGATATCAGTACCCTTTCTACAATCTATGATATCAGTACCCATTTAATAATGTATGATATCAGTACCTTTTCTACAATGTATGATATCAGTACCCTTTCTACAATCGATGATATCAGTACCCTTTCTACAACCTATGATATCAGTACCTCTTTTACATTGTATGATATCAGTACCCTTTCTGCACTGTATGATACCAGTACCCCTTTTACACTGTATGATATCAGTACCCTTTCTACAATATATGATATCAATACCCATTTAATAATGTATGATATCAGTACCCTTTCTACAATGTATGATATCAGTACCCTTTCTACAATCGATGATATCAGTACCCTTTCTACAACGTATGATATCAGTACCCGTTTTACACTGTATGATATCAGTACCCTTTCTGCACTGTATGATACCAGTACCCCTTTTACACTGTATGATATCAGTACCCTTCCTACAATCTATGATATCAGTACCCATTTAATAATGTATGATATCAGTACCTTTTCTACAATGTATGATTTCAGTACCTTTTGTACAAGGTATGATACCAGTACCCTTCTTACAATGTATGATATCAGTACCCTTTCTACAATGTATGATATCAGTACCCCTTTCTACAATGCATGATATCAGTATCCCTTTCTACAATGCATGATATCAGTATCCCTTTCTACAATGCATGATATCAGTACCCCTTTTACAATGTGTGATATCAATACCCCATTTACAAAGTATGATATCAGTACCCTTCCTAAAATATGATATCAGTACCTCTTTTACAGTGTATGATATCAATACCCCTTTCTACAATGTATGATATCAGTACCCATTCTACAATGTATGATATCAGCACCCCTTTCTACAATGTATGATATCAGTACCCTTTTTACAATGTATGATATCAGTACCCTTTCTACAATGTATGATATCAGTACCCTTTCTACAGTGTATCATACCATTGATATCGGGATCGTTAGTCAGTGAAATACATAACATACCGATTGTTGCCTTCGCTTCGATTGTTGAGACCGCTCCGATGGCCTAAGTGGTTAAAGCGTCCGCCTCGGATGCGGGAGGTCGCGGGTTCGAACCGCGACCGAGTCATATAAATGACTTATAAGCGGCTCTAAGTTGAATTAACTTAGAAAGGAACTTGGACTCTAGACCAAAATACTTAGGTCCAATTAACATATTTTTGTGACTTAAATACATCGGTTTTTGAAACCAGCACATTGGGATAATCACCTGCAAGAACCATGTTAAAATACAATCTTACCTAAGTATGGTTAAAATGTTACAAAATATTGATGGAAAAATAAGTGTATTTTTCCATTAGATGTTTTGGAGACGATGTTAATAATTTTAGCAACTAAATCAATTAAGCTGTGTATTCATTGTAAGCAATTTATTTAAACGGCTTTAACGCTACCTGTGTCAAATTCATTTCGGTGTGTGTGTGTGTGTGAGAGAGAGAGAGAGAGAGAGAGAGAGAGAGAGAGAGAGAGAGAGAGAGAGACCATTTGGGCTTATATTGGACAGTACAAATTAATTATTTATTTTAATGAAAATTATCTAACTCCCTTGTCAGTAGATAAAGCGATCTATAAGAGGGGGCTGGTAGATCGAACTTGTGAGTGATCAAAGGTTTCTTTGAAATGTCGCTTTTATCAGGGGATATACGAATTGAGGTGTGATCGTAATGTCGACATATACGCTGATCACTTAAGGCTCCTTTATACCAGTACATATAATTCTGAGCACCAAAAATAAGCAGCACTTGAAATTTCGCCCCGAAAATGTATAACACCAGCTTATCTAATGTTGCTCAAAATATCAATTTACAAAGAATGATTTAGACGTAATTAGAAGACAAACACCTTACTTATGTGGGAATGTAGAATGCATTAGACGTAATTATAAGACAAACACCTGACTTATGTGGGAATGTAGAATGCATTAGACGTAGTAAGAAGACAAACACCTTATATGGGGATGTAGAATGCATTAGACGTAATTGGAAGACAAACACCTGACTTATATGGGAATGTAGAATGCATTAGACGTAATTATAAGACAAACACCTGACTTATATGGGAATGTAGAATGCATTAGACGTAATTAGAAGACAAACACCTGACTTACGTAGGAATGTTGAATGCCTTAGACGTAATTGGAAGACAAACACCTGACTTATGTGGGAATGTATAATGCAGTAGACGTAATTAGGAGACATACACCAAACTTATTTGGGAATATAGAATGCATTAGACGTAGTCAGAAGACAAACACCTGACTTACGTAGGAATGTTGAATGCAGTAGACGTAATTAGAAGACATACACCTGACTTATATGGGAATTTAGAATGCATTAGACGTAATTGGAAGACAAACATCTGACTTACGTAAGTAGTATATGGGGTCACCCTAGCGTCAAGGGGACTTACCATGCAAAAACAGTCGATGCACTCTGGCGTCAAGGGGAATTTAACATGGGAAATTTTAACATGGATGGAACTGTAGAGCGTCAAGGGGAATTGAACATGGAAATTGAACAGGACCGGTACTTTAACGTCAATGGGACTTTAACGTTAAAATATGGGGTTTGCACTTTGTCGTCAATGGAAATTGAACATGGGAATGTCACCTGGATGTCAATGGGAATTGAACTTTGGGTGACGTCATGAGGTTTATAGGGTCAAAACATTTTATAGGGATTTTAATGTATTTGTAAGGACAAAGGGTAGATAGGGACAAACATACAAATACACATTTAAACACACAGAAAAGACGACAGAAATGTTCTAAAACAAACCTCACAGAGAGAATAGAGGCTCAAAAAAGAAAAGTCTATTGTATGGGTTCAAAACATTTATTCAAGTATATACATGGGCTCTCTGGCCTGTGCTTTGGTCTAAGCACTAACCATTTAATACATAAACATTTCTACATCAAACAAACCTATTTACTAGTTATTTAGTTCTTGGCTCTAGTAAACCTGTTTACATTTAATGTTCATTTATAAGAAAAAGCTAACACAAAACAAGTAACATGCAATCAAATAGGACAAAGTTCATGTTTCTCTCTCTCTATTCGTCTCACACGTTGTTAAAAATCTGGTCCGCTAGCACTTGTGTCCCAGCGTAGATATTTCCCATCACTTAATCCGTTTCATTCATAAATCGGCTGTTATATCCATCGTGCTAGGTACACTTATCAGTAAGCAGATCAAGTGCAGTCATCGTCTTCTTCCCATGGAGGTACAATGTATACCATATGAATGGTTACTTTTCCTTCGTTGATGTCAAATTTTCCTCTCATCGACTGCACGTCTTCAATAGCCCTAAAAAGTTTGGACGAAGTTATTTCTGCAGGTGTGCTAAATCCGAGACATACAGGTGAGTTCAAACTGTCGCGATACATAGATAGGCTCAAACGACCTCGATCTTTGACTTGGCAATGACATTTGAGTTCCTCTAACAGTGAGTCAAGTAGGTCCGTAATGAAACCTGCTACTTCCTCGGCTGAAATGTCAGACGCGAAGTCTCTAAATTTCACCGTGTAGGTGTAAGTTGTTCTAAATTTTCTTGAGGTCGCTGTCTGAGTCATTTGGATGCTAAAATACTCCTGTAGGTCTACTGAAACCTTTCCCTTCTTGGACGCACTTTGCTGTGACGGTATGGTAGTGAAAGAGGTCAGTGATGTTTGTTCCTTCTCTTTTTTCATCTGCGTAGAGTGATTCATCTTTCTCGTTGCTTGTCCTCGCAATGAAGTGTCGTTCTTGGAAGTCGTCCCTTTTTATACTGGGTGATATCAGTATGTCCATAAGGTAAAGTTTTGTGGTCTGGAAGTTTCACTGGCTGCACGTAGTTTGTCATGGCGTTAGTGCATAAATAACTAAGATGTGTTACTGCATTGGTGATGTGATAGTGAGGCAAAGAATCACACCCGAGTTTCTCGTTGGACTTGAGTCTTACGCTCTATACTTGCTGTTTGAAGGGATTCATTTTTTCTCAATTGGTCTTAGTAGTGACAATGAACTGTTGGTCTTGGACGTTGTCCTTTTTTATATGCTGACCAATATTGATGTGACCGTACGGCAAAGTAAAGTGGTTGGGAAGTCGCACTCGCTTCTGGTACACGATTTGATAGACTTTTTCCAAGGGTCGACTGACGATGTGGTGAGTGGGTAAACGTACAATCTTGTTCGGCTGGTAGGTGGTCACTTTAAAGTTTGCATCCTCTCCAGACTGCAAGGCTTCTTTCAATACGCCAAAGTTGATCACACGACTGGTACGATAATTCAGAGTCAATCCTTTCACTTTACACTCTGTGTGCACTTCTCCTTGTGGGTCCCGGTATTCGTAGCCGTAATTTTTAGGACCGCCACTCGCGAAACTTAGAATCTTGTCGTCAGGATGTTCGTCTGTCCAGGCTCCTAAACGGTCTCCTTCGATGTTAGGGTGTTGCTGACCCGGTCGATCGATGTAGATGCAACTGTCCGTGTCAAAGTACAGGACGCGATCCCCTAACAGTTCTAAAGCTCTGTACAATTCTAAGCGAGCATGAGCTGTCACGTAAGCCGCAATGATGACATTTCCAAATGGGTCGGCTTGTACAAAGTCCAGATCTTCTTCGTAATTGACCAAGATCAAATCCTCGCGAACGACGTCCACGTGTTTGATGAATTTGGTTTTGTCGTGAATCATCTGGAAGTAGCGGGAAGGTTCTGTCAAATATTCCGTCTTGGGTAAACACGGTCGTTGTGCCATTTTTCCCCACAAGCAATTTAACATCACTTTGGCAAACGATCGCCTGCCTTCGTTTTTCTCTATGTGGTCTAAAGTGATGCCTTCTTGTTCGTAGTATTTCTCTTTGAATTTTATTTGGTCTTCGGGAGTGTGACACCAGGAAGGATAGCCGCTGGCTTCTTGCTTCAGTTTCAAAAAGGCATCCACGTAGTCTGCGAAAATGCCTTTCTGCGTGCGGTCACCCTTGTGGTATTGTTGTGTCTTGGGAAAGTGGCAAATTTCGTACACTTCTAACAGTTGGTATCCCATGTCCAGAGCTTTGAACAATTCTACGCTGACCCAGGTTCCCGTCAAGGCCCGTTCTTCCTGGGTGTGCTGACAAGGCTGATCTTGGTTGCACGTTTCGGCACAAGTACGGCACAAGGGAAACATCAGTTTGCCTTGACAATGGTGAGGTAAGACGGGATGGTGTAGGTTCGTGGGAGGCAAAACTTTGCACTTGATCAAGCCTTCGTATTGTCGAATAATTTTCAGGTCGATGTGTTCCGTCAGCAATCGCGGGTGCCTTGTAGGAAAGTGACAATATTTGCACACGTAGGGATACAGCAAACACACATCCAAGTATTTGATTTCTTCTCCTTTCTCTTCGTCGGCTTGGTACAGCAAACAGGTGGCATTGGTCCTTCCTCCGTACAAACTATCCCTCGGGTTCAGGGGGTCCATCAGCTTGTAACTTTCCACGACACGCTTAAACTCGGGATCGATTTTCAAACGGTGATCGTATTCGTGTTCCCACATTTCCACCACTTGGTATCCTTGCTGTTCTAACTTCAAGCGTCGCTGACAAGTATCCTGGTACAGGTCTTCCATGGTCCGTTGTAAAAACTGATTTTTAGTGTCACGGTCAGGGTAGCAGACGGGACATCCGTGAAATAAGCAACCGTTAAACTCATACACGATCTTGGGGTTTTTTAAGTCCCAGCCATCGACCGAATACGTTCCGATGGTCCTTTCGCCTCCTCCCTTGCGGGCATGCTGAATCCATTTGCCTTCCTTGTCGCACAAGTAATGTAACCAGCGTAGGGATTTGACCGAGTATTGACGCTTGACATAGTTGGTCGTTTGAGGACTGATGACAGCCACGGTCTTTTGAGGCATGAATCGTTGGCGGTACACTAAGGAACACGCTTTGGCAATGGTGCAAGCTTCTTTCAAAGGATCGACCCCTCCGTGTTCCATGAACAGTTCTCGAAATTTTCCACAGCAACGTCGTAAAATGTCCACGTCGGAACGACAATACTTTAACATTTCTTCCTGAAAGTCGAAGGGGTCAGAGGCATGAGCCTGGTACCAAGCGTAGAAATCTTCTGGTTGTTCGGTACGCATGTTGTCGGGGTCGTAATAGTGAGCCTCAGGCAAATGGGGTAGAACGGCATGTTGATTGGCTTCCGTATTGAAAAAGTGTGGAAAGTACCCTTTAGCCATTTCTGTCATTCCAAACGTTTTAGGCATTCGACTCAAAGGCATGGCCAAGTAACTCATCGAATCTTTAAACTGCACTTGTCCCACTTGCATGAAAATGATTTTGGCTCCGTTCAAAGTGACTTTAGGACGTTCGGTGCCATGTTCCGTATAGTATCTCAAAAGAAACTGTCCATCGTATCCGGAGAAATTGTGAGCCATCACTGTGGCATGGCGATGACAATCTCGGTAACGTTCGATGTCCTCTTTGCTCCATGTCTTGTCGATGGGGTCTAAGACCCATTTGGCAAAATCGTCTAGCGTCTTTGGTCCTCGAAAGATTTTTTCACGCCCTCCAGGAATTTTGCTGCAGTGAGGGCAATAACTGAAGATAGGTTCTTGAATACACTTCTCGCACGCTCGATGAGCCACGCAGAAATTAGGAATGTGAATGCCAGTCTCTTGCATGCATTCGAAATCGAAAAAGATGAAATTGCCTTTCTTCTTGTGACCGTCCTCTTTCTCTAGTGGGGGTTGGTATTTTTGCACGTAGCATTGGTGTTCCAAGTCCACGATGCGGTGACAAATGTGACATTTTTTTTTCCTGAACATACGTGTGCCTTGACACTATTGGTACGTATGCCTTGTCCACACGCGGGGCACAATCTCAGCAGTTGACAAGCGCATTTCTTCTGTGAACCTTGCGTCTTCAAATGTTGTTGGTAACAGGTAGGGCTGACAAACGTGCGCAGACAAGTTGAACAAGGCACTGGTTCTTCGCTCAGACAGGGTTGAGAGGCCAAACATCCTGAGCATTTCCATCCACAATGTTTGAGTTGCTCTCGATTATTATAACCATAGTCACATTTCTCACAATAATAAACATATCCCAGGAATCCAGTGATACTGGTAATGGTATCGAAATGTTCATCGTGATGATAAAGGTGAATGTATTTTCCGTCCTTAAAATCTTGGCCTCGAAACAACAGAGGCCCGCGCATTTCTTGAGGGTGCACTTTCAAGGTGTAGCGTGGAGCTAGGGCATCTTGCAATTTTTGCATCTCAGGAATGCCACAGGGTGTGTCTTTGGACAGTCCGGCTTGTTGTAACAGGAGTTCTGCTTCGTTTCGTTGTTTGGCTCGGTCGGATTGTTGAATAGTTTTCCAGGTTCTTTTCCATTCTACCGTGTCGTTCTTGTTGGCATAGGTTCGTCCCACCACGATGGCACGGGCTAAACACATCTGGTCATGAGGGTTGTTAATTCGGACGAGACTTGTTTTGGTGTTGCGAAGGTCGTCCACCAATAAGACCTTTTTGCGTCCTGTCCCTTGAGGAAGAGAGACGTGAGCCATTTTCAGTGTGGCTTTACCATCGGTGATGTCAAACTTGTCATTGGATTGTTGCACCTGTTGTATTTGTCCATGACTTTGGAAAGGGTCAGTTCTGCGGGTCTGCTAAACTCGATCCAAACAGGGGATTTCAAGCTGTCGTGTTGTATGGATAGTGTCAAGCGATCGTCTTCTTTGGGTTGACATTGTCGCTTGAGTGTGGTGAGCAAAGAATCCCACATCTCGGTGATGAACCCTTCTGCTTTCTCCAACGGTACGTCGGACTTGAAATCTTTAAACTTCACCGTGTAGGTGTAAGCCGTGGTTCTAAATTTTCTAGAGGAGCGCTTTTCCGTCTCTCGAATGTGATAGTACTTTTCAGGGTTGACTGGTGAACTTTGGTTTGGAGTAGACTCTCTCTCTGTCTGGTCGCAGACGTGGAAGGTGTTGGTTCAGGTTCGCTCATGTCTTTTATTTGAGCGAACACTTCTTTTCGTGTGTGAGGCGATACGTCACTTCGCTGCCTCTTACGTTCTTCTTCTCTCTCACTGAAATCGTGCGATCGTTTCATCTCGATTGCTGATTCAGAAATGATTTAACCAAGTTCATTCTTTCCAATATATACCCTCTCTACCTCTCGTTGTGACAATGACTTGGTATATTTCACAAGGCAAGTGAAAGCCAAGCATATAGGAACCCAACGACAGCGTTGCGTCTTAAACACCTCATGCATCTTGACGACCCTTCGATTCAAACCCTACCACGAAAGAAAATAGTTGCAAGAAAAATAAAACAGACAGTTGGTGTCTTCAAGAGAGCTAGAGACGGCACTGTGTCGCTGGGACACGTACGTACTCCAGAAAACTACGCTACTCGACAACGTGAGTGTGCTTGTCAAAATGTTTGAATAAGATTAAAAATGTTTGTCAGTTTCAAAACGCGAACCAGTACGTGTCCGTTTAATATTTGATGTGGCAAGAAGAAATGGTACAATACGCAACAAAGGGTTTGTACGTTTACACTCCAATCTGTCTGTACTGCAATGGTAACAGCGCTCTTGCGTTGACATTATTTTGCCACACTACCTTTTAAATAAAACAATGCATCACTCATCATAAAAGATTTCATTGGCTATACTTATTTTCTTACCGCTTTCGCTTCGAATTGACTTCAGTACCTTTTCGCACAGCGACAAGATCGGACGTGTTTTTTTATTCTGCGTCTGGTCGCCACACTACTTGCCCTGAATTTACAACCAAACAATGTGTTACACATTGTAATTGACTTCATTGGCTAACCGATATTTTACACTTCTGTCTCTGTTGATGTGAGTGTGCTTGTCAAAATGTTTGAGTAAGATTAAAAATGTTTGTTAGTTTCAAAACGCGAACCAGTACTGTGGCCGTTTAATATTTGATGTGGCAAGAAGAAATGGTACAATACGCAACAAAGGGTTTGTACGTTTACATTCCAATCTGTCTGTACTGCAATGGTAACAGCGCTCTTGCGTTGGCATTATTTTGCCACACTACCTTAAAAAAAAAACCAATGCATCACTCATCATAAACGATTTCATTGGCTAAACTTATTTTCTTACCGCTTTCGCTTCGAATTGACTTCAGTACCTTTTTGCACAGCGACAAGATCGGACGTGTTTTTTTTTTTAATTCTGCGGCTGGTCGCTACACTACTGTCAACAAGCCCTGAATTTACAACCAAACAATGTGTTACACATTGTAAGTGACTTCATTGGCTAACCGATATTTTACAATTCTGTCTCTATTGATGTGAGTGTGCTTGTCAAAATGTTTGAGTAAGATTAAAAATGTTTGTCAGTTTCAAAACGCGAACCAGTACTGTGGCCGTTTAATATTTGACGTGGCAAGAAGAAATGGTACAATACGCAACAAAGGGTTTGTACGTTTACACTCCAATCTGTCTGCACTGCAATGGTAATAGCACACTTGCGTTGGTATTATTTTGCCACACTACCTTTAATAAAACCCCAATGCATCACTCATCATAAACGATTTCATTGGCTATACTTATTTTCTTACCGCTTTCGCTTCGAATTGACTTCAGTACCTTTTCGCACAGCGACAAGATCGGACGTGTTTTTTTATTCTGCGACTGGTCGCTACTCTACTTGCCCTGAATTTACAACCAAACAATGTGTTACACATTGTAAGTGACTTCATTGGTCAGTCGATATTTTCCACCGCCGCTTCAAATTGGTTTCACTTGTTATTCGCACCGTGAGATGATCAGACACGTTTTTCTGTACCTGACCATTAGTCACTTCACAAACAATAAAACTAAAACACAAATGATCACGCCATGAGCGGCTCATGGAAATTATGTTAGTCATATTACGAAATATAGCACGACTTGTTTGGATGTACTTTTCTGTGGTCACTCTTTAATTACATGCGTCTTCAGTTCACTCTTGTGATATTTTTTGTAAAGGGTGTATTTTTTTCTATGGATGTGATTGTGTTATGTTCTATATGTTCTTTTATGTTTTCAGTGATTTTACTTTATATCTATATTTTAATTTAGATGTATAGACTATGTAGTCTGAAATAAAGAATTCTTATCTTATCTTTTGTAAGTGGAATGAGTGTTTCTTTGAAACTTTCATGAGGAAAATGTGCCATAAAAACAAACGTACGTGTCGTCATATTTTTAAAGTAGGAATACATGATCTCTCTCTCTAATTGTAGTTTTGATTTATACCCTAATGGAATATGTTCCCGTTTGAAGATACCTCTCCAAAATTGTGATCAGTAGTCACCATAATTACGTGAACTGTTCGTCATGTCATTGTTCTCAAAAGTTTACACTCTAAAAAATTGTAGAACGATTTTTTTTCTTCCATCAGTAAATCTTTGGATGAAATAAAAGCTTGAGTTTGCACATTTCTGGTATCTTAACTTTATCCGGTTTTGGAACTGCAATATGTCACGCAATTTTTTTCTTTTAACGTTAGATTTACAGTTTTTCAGAAAAAAGACAATCACACGGCTTTTTTAAGAATGAAGCAAATGACACTGCACTGTATAACCCTGCCTATGGTTAACTCTGAATTCTAAAGTCAAAACATGGGTTCAGGAAAAAATGTAACAATGTTCGTCCTATCCTCAGTGTAAACTGAGAGAATATAGGACGAACATTGTTACATTTTTTCCTGAACCCATGTTTTGACTTTAGAATTCAGAGTTAACCATAGGCAGGGTTATACAGTGCAGTGTCATTTGCTTCATTCTTAAAAAAAGCCGTGTGATTGTCTTTTTTCTGAAAAACTCTAAATCTAACGTTAAAAGAAAAAAATTGCGTGACATATTGCAGTTCCAAAACCGGATAAAGTTAAGATACCAGAAATGTGCAAACTCAAGCTTTTATTTCATCCAAAGATTTACTGATGGAAGAAAAAAAATCGTTCTACAATTTTTTAGAGTGTAAACTTTTGAGAACAATGACATGACGAACAGTTCACGTAATTATGGTGACTACTGATCACAATTTTGGAGAGGTATCTTCAAACGGGAACATATTCCATTAGGGTATAAATCAAAACTACAATTAGAGAGAGAGATCATGTATTCCTACTTTAAAAATATGACGACACGTACGTTTGTTTTTATGGCACATTTTCCTCATGAAAGTTTCAAAGAAACACTCATTCCACTTACAAAAGATAAGATAAGAATTCTTTATTTCAGACTACATAGTCTATACATCTAAATTAAAATATAGATATAAAGTAAAATCACTGAAAACATAAAAGAACATATAGAACATAACACAATCACATCCATAGAAAAAATACACCCTTTGCAAAAAATATCACAAGAGTGAACTGAAGACGCATGTAATTAAAGAGTGACCACAGAAAAGTACATCCAAACAAGTCGTGCTATATTTCGTAACATGACTAACATAATTTCCATGAGCCGCTCATGGCGTGATCATTTGTGTTTTAGTTTTATTGTTTGTGAAGTGACTAATGGTCAGGTACAGAAAAACGTGTCTGATCATCTCACGGTGCGAATAACAAGTGAAACCAATTTGAAGCGGCGGTGGAAAATATCGACTGACCAATGAAGTCACTTACAATGTGTAACACATTGTTTGGTTGTAAATTCAGGGCAAGTAGAGTAGCGACCAGTCGCAGAATAAAAAAACACGTCCGATCTTGTCGCTGTGCGAAAAGGTACTGAAGTCAATTCGAAGCGAAAGCGGTAAGAAAATAAGTATAGCCAATGAAATCGTTTATGATGAGTGATGCATTGGGGTTTTATTAAAGGTAGTGTGGCAAAATAATACCAACGCAAGTGTGCTATTACCATTGCAGTGCAGACAGATTGGAGTGTAAACGTACAAACCCTTTGTTGCGTATTGTACCATTTCTTCTTGCCACGTCAAATATTAAACGGCCACAGTACTGGTTCGCGTTTTGAAACTGACAAACATTTTTAATCTTACTCAAACATTTTGACAAGCACACTCACATCAATAGAGACAGAATTGTAAAATATCGGTTAGCCAATGAAGTCACTTACAATGTGTAACACATTGTTTGGTTGTAAATTCAGGGCTTGTTGACAGTAGTGTAGCGACCAGCCGCAGAATAAAAAAAAAACACGTCCGATCTTGTCGCTGTGCAAAAAGGTACTGAAGTCAATTCGAAGCGAAAGCGGTAAGAAAATAAGTTTAGCCAATGAAATCGTTTATGATGAGTGATGCATTGGTTTTTTTTTTAAGGTAGTGTGGCAAAATAATGCCAACGCAAGAGCGCTGTTACCATTGCAGTACAGACAGATTGGAATGTAAACGTACAAACCCTTTGTTGCGTATTGTACCATTTCTTCTTGCCACATCAAATATTAAACGGCCACAGTACTGGTTCGCGTTTTGAAACTAACAAACATTTTTAATCTTACTCAAACATTTTGACAAGCACACTCACATCAACAGAGACAGAAGTGTAAAATATCGGTTAGCCAATGAAGTCAATTACAATGTGTAACACATTGTTTGGTTGTAAATTCAGGGCAAGTAGTGTGGCGACCAGACGCAGAATAAAAAAACACGTCCGATCTTGTCGCTGTGCGAAAAGGTACTGAAGTCAATTCGAAGCGAAAGCGGTAAGAAAATAAGTATAGCCAATGAAATCTTTTATGATGAGTGATGCATTGTTTTATTTAAAAGGTAGTGTGGCAAAATAATGTCAACGCAAGAGCGCTGTTACCATTGCAGTACAGACAGATTGGAGTGTAAACGTACAAACCCTTTGTTGCGTATTGTACCATTTCTTCTTGCCACATCAAATATTAAACGGACACGTACTGGTTCGCGTTTTGAAACTGACAAACATTTTTAATCTTATTCAAACATTTTGACAAGCACACTCACGTTGTCGAGTAGCGTAGTTTTCTGGAGTGCGTACGTGTCCCAGCGACACAGTGCCGTCTCTAGCTCTCTTGAAGACACCAACTGTCTGTTTTATTTTTCTTGCAATATTTTCTTTCGTGGTAGGGTTTGAATCGAAGGGTCGTCAAGATGCATGAGGTGTTTAAGACGCAACGCTGTCGTTGGGTTCCTATATGCTTGGCTTTCACTTGCCTTGTGAAATATACCAAGTCATTGTCACAACGAGAGGTAGAGAGGGTATATATTGGAAAGAATGAACTTGGTTAAATCATTTCTGAATCAGCAATCGAGATGAAACGATCGCACGATTTCAGTGAGAGAGAAGAAGAACGTAAGAGGCAGCGAAGTGACGTATCGCCTCACACACGAAAAGAAGTGTTCGCTCAAATAGAAGACATGAGCGAACCTGAACCAACACCTTCCACGTCTGCGACCAGACAGAGAGAGAGTCTACTCCAAACCAAAGTTCACCAGTCAACCCTGAAAAGTACTATCACATTCGAGAGACGGAAAAGCGCTCCTCTAGAAAATTTAGAACCACGGCTTACACCTACACGGTGAAGTTTAAAGATTTCAAGTCCGACGTACCGTTGGAGAAAGCAGAAGGGTTCATCACCGAGATGTGGGATTCTTTGCTCACCACACTCAAGCGACAATGTCAACCCAAAGAAGACGATCGCTTGACACTATCCATACAACACGACAGCTTGAAATCCCCTGTTTGGATCGAGTTTAGCAGACCCGCAGAACTGACCCTTTCCAAAGTCATGGACAAATACAACAGGTGCAACAATCCAATGACAAGTTTGACATCACCGATGGTAAAGCCACACTGAAAATGGCTCACGTCTCTCTTCCTCAAGGGACAGGACGCAAAAAGGTCTTATTGGTGGACGACCTTCGCAACACCAAAACAAGTCTCGTCCGAATTAACAACCCTCATGACCAGATGTGTTTAGCCCGTGCCATCGTGGTGGGACGAACCTATGCCAACAAGAACGACACGGTAGAATGGAAAAGAACCTGGAAAACTATTCAACAATCCGACCGAGCCAAACAACGAAACGAAGCAGAACTCCTGTTACAACAAGCCGGACTGTCCAAAGACACACCCTGTGGCATTCCTGAGATGCAAAAATTGCAAGATGCCCTAGCTCCACGCTACACCTTGAAAGTGCACCCTCAAGAAATGCGCGGGCCTCTGTTGTTTCGAGGCCAAGATTTTAAGGACGGAAAATACATTCACCTTTATCATCACGATGAACATTTCGATACCATTACCAGTATCACTGGATTCCTGGGATATGTTTATTATTGTGAGAAATGTGACTATGGTTATAATAATCGAGAGCAACTCAAACATTGTGGATGGAAATGCTCAGGATGTTTGGCCTCTCAACCCTGTCTGAGCGAAGAACCAGTGCCTTGTTCAACTTGTCTGCGCACGTTTGTCAGCCCTACCTGTTACCAACAACATTTGAAGACGCAAGGTTCACAGAAGAAATGCGCTTGTCAACTGCTGAGATTGTGCCCCGCGTGTGGACAAGGCATACGTACCAATAGTGTCAAGGCACACGTATGTTCAGGAAAAAAAAATGTCACATTTGTCACCGCATCGTGGACTTGGAACACCAATGCTACGTGCAAAAATACCAACCCCCACTAGAGAAAGAGGACGGTCACAAGAAGAAAGGCAATTTCATCTTTTTCGATTTCGAATGCATGCAAGAGACTGGCATTCACATTCCTAATTTCTGCGTGGCTCATCGAGCGTGCGAGAAGTGTATTCAAGAACCTATCTTCAGTTATTGCCCTCACTGCAGCAAAATTCCTGGAGGGCGTGAAAAAATCTTTCGAGGACCAAAGACGCTAGACGATTTTGCCAAATGGGTCTTAGACCCCATCGACAAGACATGGAGCAAAGAGGACATCGAACGTTACCGAGATTGTCATCGCCATGCCACAGTGATGGCTCACAATTTCTCCGGATACGATGGACAGTTTCTTTTGAGATACTATACGGAACATGGCACCGAACGTCCTAAAGTCACTTTGAACGGAGCCAAAATCATTTTCATGCAAGTGGGACAAGTGCAGTTTAAAGATTCGATGAGTTACTTGGCCATGCCTTTGAGTCGAATGCCTAAAACGTTTGGAATGACAGAAATGGCTAAAGGGTACTTTCCACACTTTTTCAATACGGAAGCCAATCAACATGCCGTTCTACCCCATTTGCCTGAGGCTCACTATTACGACCCCGACAACATGCGTACCGAACAACCAGAAGATTTCTACGCTTGGTACCAGGCTCATGCCTCTGACCCCTTCGACTTTCAGGAAGAAATGTTAAAGTATTGTCGTTCCGACGTGGACATTTTACGACGTTGCTGTGGAAAATTTCGAGAACTGTTCATGGAACACGGAGGGGTCGATCCTTTGAAAGAAGCTTGCACCATTGCCAAAGCGTGTTCCTTAGTGTACCGCCAACGATTCATGCCTCAAAAGACCGTGGCTGTCATCAGTCCTCAAACGACCAACTATGTCAAGCGTCAATACTCGGTCAAAGCCCTACGCTGGTTACATTACTTGTGCGACAAGGAAGGCAAATGGATTCAGCATGCCCGCAAGGGAGGAGGCGAAAGGACCATCGGAACGTATTCGGTCGATGGCTGGGACTTAAAAAACCCCAAGATCGTGTATGAGTTTAACGGTTGCTTATTTCACGGATGTCCCGTCTGCTACCCTGACCGTGACACTAAAAATCAGTTTTTACAACGGACCATGGAAGACCTGTACCAGGACACTTGTCAGCGACGCTTGAAGTTAGAACAGCAAGGATACCAAGTGGTGGAAATGTGGGAACACGAATACGATCACCGTTTGAAAATCGATCCCGAGTTTAAGCGTGTCGTGGAAAGTTACAAGCTGATGGACCCCCTGAACCCGAGGGATAGTTTGTACGGAGGAAGGACCAATGCCACCTGTTTGCTGTACCAAGCCGACGAAGAGAAAGGAGAAGAAATCAAATACTTGGACGTGTGTTCGCTGTATCCCTACGTGTGCAAATATTGTCACTTTCCTACAGGGCACCCGCAATTGTTGACGGAACACATCGACCTGAAAAACATTCGACAATACGAAGGCTTGATCAAGTGCAAAGTTTTGCCTCCCACGAACCTACACCATCCCGTCTTACCTCACCATTGTCAAGGCAAACTGATGTTTCCCTTGTGCCGTACTTGTGCCGAAACGTGCAACCAAGATCAGCCTTGTCAGCACACCCAGGAAGAACGGGCCTTGACGGGAACCTGGGTCAGCGTAGAATTGTTCAAAGCTCTGGACATGGGATACCAACTGTTAGAAGTGTACGAAATTTGCCACTTTCCCAAGACACAACAATACCACAAGGGTGACCGCACGCAGAAAGGCATTTTCGCAGACTACGTGGATGCCTTTTTGAAACTGAAGCAAGAAGCCAGCGGCTATCCTTCCTGGTGTCACACTCCCGAAGACCAAATAAAATTCAAAGAGAAATACTACGAACAAGAAGGCATCACTTTAGACCACATAGAGAAAAACGAAGGCAGGCGATCGTTTGCCAAAGTGATGTTAAATTGCTTGTGGGGAAAAATGGCGCAACGACCGTGTTTACCCAAGACGGAATACTTGACAGAACCTTCCCGCTACTTCCAGATGATTCACGACAAAACCAAATTCATCAAACACGTGGACGTCGTTCGCGAGGATTTGATCTTGGTCAATTACGAAGAAGATCTGGACTTTGTACAAGCCGACCCATTTGGAAATGTCATCATTGCGGCTTACGTGACAGCTCATGCTCGCTTAGAATTGTACAGAGCTTTAGAACTGTTAGGGGATCGCGTCCTGTACTTTGACACGGACAGTTGCATCTACATCGATCGACCGGGTCAGCAACACCCTAACATCGAAGGAGACCGTTTAGGAGCCTGGACAGACGAACATCCTGACGACAAGATTCTAATTTTCGCGAGTGGCGGTCCTAAAAATTACGGCTACGAATACCGGGACCCACAAGGAGAAGTGCACACAGAGTGTAAAGTGAAAGGATTGACTCTGAATTATCGTACCAGTCGTGTGGTCAACTTTGGCGTATTGAAAGAAGCCTTGCAGTCTGGAGAGGATGCAAACTTTAAAGTGACCACCTACCAGCCGAACAAGATTGTACGTTTACCCACTCACCACATCGTCAGTCGACCCTTGGAAAAAGTCTATCAAATCGTGTACCAGAAGCGAGTGCGACTTCCCAACCACTTTACTTTGCCGTACGGTCACATCAATATTGGTCAGCATATAAAAAAGGACAACGTCCAAGACCAACAGTTCATTGTCACTACTAAGTCCAATTGAGAAAACATGAATCCCTTCAAACAGCAAGTATAGAGCGTAAGACTCAAGTCCAACGAGAAACTCGGGTGTGATTCTTTGCCTCACTATCACATCACCAATGCAGTAACACATCTTAGTTATTTATGCACTAACGCCATGACAAACTACGTGCAGCCAGTGAAACTTCCAGACCACAAAACTTTACCTTATGGACATACTGATATCACCCAGTATAAAAAGGGACGACTTCCAAGAACGACACTTCATTGCGAGGACAAGCAACGAGAAAGATGAATCACTCTACGCAGATGAAAAAAGAGAAGGAACAAACATCACTGACCTCTTTCACTACCATACCGTCACAGCAAAGTGCGTCCAAGAAGGGAAAGGTTTCAGTAGACCTACAGGAGTATTTTAGCATCCAAATGACTCAGACAGCGACCTCAAGAAAATTTAGAACGACAACTTACACCTACACGGTGAAATTTAGAGACTTCGCGTCTGACATTTCAGCCGAGGAAGTAGCAAGTTTCATTACGGACCTACTTGACTCACTGTTAGAGGAACTCAAATGTCATTGCCAAGTCAAAGATCGAGGTCGTTTGAGCCTATCTATGTATCGCGACAGTTTGAACTCACCTGTATGTCTCGGATTTAGCACACCTGCAGAAATAACTTCGTCCAAACTTTTTAGGGCTATTGAAGACGTGCAGTCGATGAGAGGAAAATTTGACATCAACGAAGGAAAAGTAACCATTCATATGGTATACATTGTACCTCCATGGGAAGAAGACGATGACTGCACTTGATCTGCTTACTGATAAGTGTACCTAGCACGATGGATATAACAGTCGATTTATGAATGAAACGGATTAAGTGATGGGAAATATCTACGCTGGGACACAAGTGCTAGCTGACCAGATTTTTAACAACGTGTGAGACGAATAGAGAGAGAGAGAAACATGAATTTTGTCCTATTTGATTGCATGTTACTTGTTTTGTGTTAGCTTTTTCTTATAAATGAACATTAAATGTAAACAGGTTTACTAGAGCCAAGAACTAAATAACTAGTAAATAGGTTTGTTTGATGTAGAAATGTTTATGTATTAAATGGTTAGTGCTTAGACCAAAGCACAGGCCAGAGAGCCCATGTATATACTTGAATAAATGTTTTGAACCCATACAATAGACTTTTCTTTTTTGAGCCTCTATTCTCTCTGTGAGGTTTGTTTTAGAACATTTCTGTCGTCTTTTCTGTGTGTTTAAATGTGTATTTGTATGTTTGTCCCTATCTACCCTTTGTCCTTACAAATACATTAAAATCCCTATAAAATGTTTTGACCCTATAAACCTCATGACGTCACCCAAAGTTCAATTCCCATTGACATCCAGGTGACATTCCCATGTTCAATTTCCATTGACGACAAAGTGCAAACCCCATATTTTAACGTTAAAGTCCCATTGACGTTAAAGTACTGGTCCTGTTCAATTTCCATGTTCAATTCCCCTTGACGCTCTACAGTTCCATCCATGTTAAAATTTCCCATGTTAAATTCCCCTTGACGCCAGAGTGCATCGACTGTTTTTACATGGCAAGTCCCCTTGACGCTAAGGTGACCCCATATACTACTTACGTAGGAATGTAGAATGCATTAGACGTAGTTAGAAGACTAACACCTGACTTACGTGGGAATGAAGAATGCATTCGACGTAATAAGATATTGCATAGGTAACTTTTGTCTATGAATATATATTACAGTTTAATGTAATGATCATTTGTAAACAACATGTTCACTTCGATCTGAATTCAGGACATTTGTTTTTCCCTGAGAAATTACCTGTTTTTTATCATGAGGTTTTCCTGATATTAACTTCATGGCCTTGTTTGCCTGCTGGGTATTTTCAGGAAGAGAAATTGTTTTATGAATTTGATTTAAAATGACCCACATCCAGGCTAATAATATCTTAAACATGAAGACACGTGGAGAGCGTTTTTTTTAATACTTTCGAATTATTTTATAGCCACTTATCGAAATATTGCCACATATATTCTCTTTTTATCTACCTATAATATCAATGTCAACCATGTTGTTTATATTCTGATCAAGAATATTACTCCAACTCTTAGATCACTATTTATTCTTATAATGTCACATTTACAACAATTAAGGACTTGTCGTGTACCGCCTGAGATATGCGTCGCAAAGAAAGATACCTTTCGTCTGCTCTAGTCTGAGTGATTCAAATATTTAATTTTGAATCTTAAATCACCTCAACACATATCACTGTCCCCGAATCACTGACTTCAATCTAGTCCAATTCAAAAGTACCTGGCACTATAAATTGTGACCTATATAACTCAAATCAAAATCAAGGCTCTCTAGTTTAAATTATTCGCGTGAAGTATGATGTTATTCAAAAACAAATTCCGTTCATGTACACTCAGAGATACAAGATGGTCATCAAACAAATACTACGAGCCCCTCTGTGAAGGGTTAGTATTTACCGACCTGAGATAAAGTTTTCCATATTATGGGAGTAATCTTGTTCAATTGGTATTGACCATCCTGAGATAAAGGATCCCCTAGTACGAGGGTAATCTTGTTGATTGGTATCGTGGAATTTGATTGTTATGAACTTAATGACGATAGCCTCACGTCGTTGCTACGGAGATAACATATATTAAAGTAAACTGCAAATATGTCCTGACCAATCTCTCATATCATTTTTCCTTGAGTTATATACGATTTCTTGGTTACTGATGTCCTCATGCGATATATTAATATATTGTGTGTGTATCGATATATCGGTGATGTGAACAAGAAGCAAATGTGCTCATTTCCTAAGTGGTTAGATCATCCGTCTGTATGCGAGAGGCGCCTGAGTAGTAGTAGTAGTAGTAATAATCATCATCATCATCATTATCATCATCGTCATCATCATCTTTTGTTACGCGGTTAGGCTCGAATAAACAGTAAAACAAGAAACAGTGAAAACAACAAGCTTTGAAAAGATATAATAATTTATTTCCCATGAAAAATATTGTAGAAATGAAAAAATAGGAACTTAGTTTTAAGAACCAAATCCAAAAATAATCAAAGAATAATCAACGAATAAAATTGTAGAAGTCTTAATAATAAAATGTTCTAATGATTTCAAGTTCGAGTCCCGACGAAGAATCCAATATGGAAGACGATGACGTATGCTGTAACCTGTAGTGTGTTGAAATCTACAACTCCTTGTAGAAACTAGAAATATCACTCAGGTTTTGGAAATCCGAACAAATGTTTAGAAGAACTGTCTTTATTCAAGAATTTTCGTATGAGCCCACGTATATATCCAGGAAAAAAGAATCCTTTTGAAATCAAGTAATTTGAAAAAACTCCAAACGACGCAAACACTGTCCAGTGCAAAAGCCCAACTAAGAGTATTTCTCCAAAAGAATGTTTATATCATGTTCTTAAACGCAGTTTCGAAAATCCCCAAGTTGCAAAATCGAAAGGGGGTCACGTGATGATATTTATATCACGTACGCCTAATATGACCTTGACGAAAACCAATCATTTTACTCTAAGAAAAGAAATTTTAAAAAAAATTGTTTACATCTTAAACTACGTAGTCCCATCATAAATTCGACAACAACCTATCATTTTAAAATAAAAATAGAACTTATTTACGTGGCTACTCCTAACTTTGAATCAAGGTCAGGATTCAGGTCAACACCTGGTGTTTACTAAAACGAACAGTCAAGGTCAAGCTATTTTTTGGGAAAAGTGAGTTCCTAGAAAACATTATTTTGACATATAATGAAATTTAGAAAAAGAAAAAGATTTTAAAACTTAGAAACAATTAAATCAGATATAATTAAATCAAATATACATATCAACAACAACAACAACAATACTACTACTACTACTTCTACTACTACTACTATTACTACTAATACTAATACTACTATTGATAATAATAATAATAATAATAATAATAATAATAATAATAATAATAATAATAATAATATACTTTATTCAGTAATTTAGGTAACCGGCCCATGTTACAAAATATTATACAAGTAAATTTAATGTGCGATATGGTTTAAAGAAGTTAAATATAGTGTTCATCATGAGTATATAATAATTTCCAATAATAGGTACATTATTTTATAAAGATTTACTACCTGTAAATATATTATTTACCATTCATTTAGTTGTCAAAGACTGTTGAAGACGAAAAGCCAAATTAATGCAGTAAGAAACATTTCTTACAATTTATATATCGCTATGACTCATTAGGGATAACAACATTTATACAGACGGACAAACACAAACAAAATGGGATTTATCATCTACCAAATAAATATTATTATTTCCGGTATAATTCACGATACCTATTATTTATCCCAATCCTGCTATGCCTACCTGTTACTATTTGTATCGAACATCTAAACTGAGCAAGTCATTTCCTAAGAAAATACGATAATCAACACGAGAGGTCTTATTTCGGTTTTATATATATATATATATATATATATATATATATATATATATATATATATATATATATATATATATATATATATATATATATCATAATACTCACATTTATCACTTTGCCAGTTTTTAGTTATAGGTTACTGCATTTGTATGGGAAAATATGAACGAGTTTTGGAATGGAATACTGCACGACCTTGGGAGTGCAGTATATCCTTCCGACAAAACGAGTTCATATTTTCCCATACAAATGCAGTAATCTTTTTATTATATGCTCATTTTTTTAAATTCTACCTAAGGTTAAGTATATAAACACAATACACTACAAGAAAAACGTAAATGAATGTATTCCGCATTCCAAACTAAATACACAAGCACGTATTCATCATTACACAAATCAACATTATTACGGCGCACATAACTCCGCCCAGATGAATTTGAACTTAGTCGCGCGCTCGACATAACTTTCGAAAGAAAATGGCGTGTCTAGCTAAAATTGAAATTTGGAGCCATATTGTGAATGAATGTGAATTTCAACAACTTTTCCATTTGATCTGGAATGAATACATTTTGGTATTTTTCCCCATTCTAGGAAATTTCGTGATTATTGACTGGATTTGTGTTTGACAATTCCACATGAAATACATGAGATTTAATAAGCTGGGGAGAAGCGTGTTGACATCTGCAAATGTGTTTCTGTTTCTGTCATCGAATGTTTGAAATCATAATGTGGAAAAAATATAAAGTCTTTCAACTGCAATTATCAAAACTACGCTATGGAATTTAATGCTTATTTCATTTTGAGTGCAGTAAGGAGGTTGCAATTGCACTTATCAACGAAATTACAGCACAATTTCGAAACGTGTAATCCAGATTGAAAAACCTATGACATGGCTCATGTAATTCAGATTTGCAGAATTAAGAAAATACATTTTGAGGAAATTCAGGATGTAAAACTAAGTATATTTTATTTTGCCATATTTGTCGCTTGTATGTTATTTGTAAGGACCTTACATATTCTCAAATCCTGAATACGTTGTTGCCTTTGTTGTGGGTTTAACGCCATTTCTCAGCATTCGATGGGTGAACCCTGGAAACCCCGGAAAGAACTACCGACCCATGGGAAGATATTGACAAGCTTTAATGCATACACGCATGCCCGAAGTTCGAACTCACGAGGACAGAGGCGGGTTGTTAATGTTCAATAAAGGCGAGAGTTTTAGACACTCTGCCATCCGGGACCCTTACCGAGTAAGTATAACGGGACCCAACCGTAAGGCACAATATATTATCGTCATTATAGTGTGTATCTGTGTGCGTGTGTGTGTGTGGGGGGGGGGGGGTGAGAGAGAGAGAGGGAGAGAGAGTTGGATTTTAATAGTAGCTTTAACAATTTCTAATATTGCTACGATGTCTGCAGTGTGGCAGTTTATAGTGATGTTTAGGACTGGGTCATCATGCCGCAGACATGTAGCCTGCTGTCTCACCCGGTCATCGGGTTGACCAGTCCTAACACTAACTCTTAATGCTGAGCGTCAAGCGAGGCAGCTGCTAGTACCATTTTGTAAGTCTTTGGTTTGACTCGGCCGAGGTTTAAATCCGAGATCTCCCACATCCGAGGCGGACGCTGTACCACTAGGCCACCTATTAGCGTCATTAAACTTCCGCGAATTTCAATATCGTCGATTAAGCTAAATAATGTGCGAGGGATCTTTTTAGTGGTAATGGTTTTATACCATTTTACAAAGAAACGATGTGCGAGGGATTTTGTTAGTGGTAATGGTTTTCAGCCATTTTAACAAGAAACAATGTGAGAGGGATTTTTTTATTTTTACGTTTGTTATATTAGTGTGCTTTACATTAATGTTCCTTATCTGTGTTAGTGCATCACGTCAAGGTACACCATAATGACAGATGACCAATGGGTATTGTCAGGGTTTACATTTAATAAACCACAATCGTATCTTCATCTTGTATGTATTGTGTCGTCATCTTGCATATATCGTGTCTTCATCTTGTATGTAAAACTCGAGAATTTCTATAATCCGGATTGTGATAAGAGGGTGCTTTTTCTTCATCATTTTAATTTTATTTAAAAGAAGGTATAAAGCATTTGTTCTTGACCTTAAGTGGGAGTAGCTTCCATTCTATAACAGATTTGGCAGGGAAGAAAAAAGTAACCGGTATTCAGATTCAAGTAGATAAGGTAAACTAAACTTGCCAATTTCTCCAAAGATTGCAAACAGTTGGTGTTTTATCAGAATAGCTGTATAAATGTTTGTCGATGTTTTCAGAACACGTAGCCTTAATAAGCCTAAACTTATTTTCCCCAAATTTTATTAACTAAGT
This sequence comes from Sinohyriopsis cumingii, assembly GCA_028554795.2. NCBI lineage: Eukaryota > Metazoa > Mollusca > Bivalvia > Unionida > Unionidae > Sinohyriopsis > Sinohyriopsis cumingii. Next base: position 56,262,753 of record CM068833.1, on the reverse strand, counting down.
ATTTTATTAGACGCCGTCAATTTGTCTATTTTACTAGCGTGGGATTTTGGCCTCGGTGGTCCTAAATCAAGTATATTTAACGTACCACTAGTTGGTCCTAATCAAGCACAGCGAAATTTGCGATGGGAAAAGGGATTATGGGAAAAACTCAGAAGAGAAGTCAAGATCAGAAAGCTTATTTCCGCTGTTCCTGTTGATGCATGTTTTCAAACATATTTTTATATTTTAAAGAAATGAATTCAACTCTTTTATATCCAATAACATTAAAAGTAATTTTTTATTTGGTAGGAGTTCCACCTTTCTAAGGTGGGTGATATCGAATTCGAGACATCCGAATTTCAAACTCCACACACTTCTAACAGTGGTGCTGCTACTTCCCGAATCTTTGTTTTAGTTTTGTTAGGTAATATACAAACATTGTTGCCAAGGTAATCTACAAACATTGTTGCCAAGGAAATCTACAAACATTGTTGCCAGGGTGCTCATTTAACAAGAATTTCGGAGTTCTTTTCTCGACCATTCTAGAAGTCTGAAAACTGTTGCATTAAACAGTACAAAATTGGTGGAGAATATTTTACAAATCCTTACAAAGAAGTACATGTATCAATTCTATTATCCAAGTCTAATTTTGAGGAAATACAATGTTGATGGGAAGAATGGACTGAGCCGAGTGCGAGCGCTTAAGTGAATTTGTAGAATACGAGTTTAACAACTACAAATAATGACTTGTCTGGAAAGCAGTGAATGAGATGATCAAACATGTATTCACATTTAAGGTGGTCAGAAATGGCATGCCATTGGTTTAAGGTGGTCAGAAATGGCATGCCATTGGTTATACACGGTTGATATTTGCGAAGTTAGTTTTGTGACAATAATGGATACGACTTTCAAATGTACACTTTAATAAATTGTAAAGAAGCTAGAAATATACTGCTAGCACTTGTTCTTGTCCGATTAATGTTGCTAATCCTGATCTGTTTACTACGACTCCACTATTACTACTACTACTACGGAAACTGCTTCTGTTGCGACTATTGCCACTAATACAGTAACAACTACTGCATTTACTGATATTTCAGTAAGAAGTATTATCAGTTCGTTTATTGATAATTATACCTTAATAACAAAAATAAATTAAATAAATAACAATGATGTTAATTATTATTATTATTATTATTATTATTATTATTTCTTAGACAAAAGTTGACGCAATGGCACCAGAAGAAGAAATTGATATGGAAGAATTACCTCAGTGTAACCACGAATTGGATCAAAGTTTGTAAATTCCAAATAGTCTGTCAGCTGTAACTTGTTTAAAATTATATCTAAGGTGATATCATTTCTCGAGCTGTCTATGAGAGCACTGGTTTTTTAGAGTCCCCTACACACAGTTCTGTCATGTTGCATGGAACGCCCAAGTCTTGTGGGCATTAGAGTAGGCATTCTCTGCTTTTATACCATTCTATAAAAAGACAGGCCACTTTTAGCTTAATGCCAAATTCCAGAGTAACTAAGCTTTCCGTTCGAAACTTACGTTGAAGCTTGTCCCGAAAGACCAAATATAAAGCCCCACCTTGTAACGGACTTGGGTCACCTGACGCATATATTATCGAAAGGTAAACGTTAGGAATCACAAACACGAGTGCTATCTTCAACTGATCAAGCCATTCTGGAGTGATTATTGGTAGATACAACGGTATCGATCGACAGCAATGAAGAGAGAACTTAAAAACCAATCCCTGGCGACTATGTTATCCACTTGATTGTAATAGGACGCACGAAATATCGAAGTTTACAATCTATGTTTACCTCTAGCTAAGAGGATGCATTATGTAGTTTACAACGGTTGGACAAAGTTATTATAGTTTCCCAAAAAGCACAAAAAATGACCTAGAATCGGTCCATCAATTTTAGATTGTACCGTAACTGACTTCATCTGCGACCTTGAGGTAAAATGGATACCAGCAATGCATATTCTATAGATTTGAAAATAAAAAAGGTGTGTTATTGAAGATCAAAGTCTTTATTGCCAAACAAACATGAATGTAGACAAGCGAATTTCATACCTAATTGAATGCGCGCGCGCACACACACACACACACACACACACACATGTCGTTTGAATTTTCCAGGTTAAATAGATTGGATTTTGATCGAGCTAAGTTCGATTCCCTAACTGAATCTGACTACAATAAATCACATCCCACAGTTAAGTGATGTGTGATTTTGGATTTTTAACGTAGCTTTAACAATTTATCAGTCATGTCGCTACGATGTCTGCAATGTGGCAGTTTATAGTGATGTCTAGCACTGGGGCATCATGCCGCAGACATGCAGCATGATGTCACACCCAGTCACATTTTCCTGACACCAGTCCGACCAGTCCTAACACTAACCTCTTAATGCTGAACGCCCAGCGAGGCAGCTGTAAGTGTCATTTTTGTAAGTCTTTGGTATGACTCGGCCGGGGATCAAACCCATGACCTCCTGCATCTGAGGCGGACGCTCTAACCACTAGGCCACTGGAGCGGTCCCACAGTTGATCTTTCCAAAATAGTCTAAAAGTAAAAAGAAAACAAGTATCGTTATATTGCAGAAACAGAACGACTGAATCAACATTAGAAGTGTTCATATATGGGTGTAGGTTTTGGACTCGGTGCTTCTCGACGTTACTAGGTGTTTCCTGATGTTACTCTGATTTTATTACGGACCGAATTTGCTCTATGTATACTTGTTATGAATTGGTCATTGCCGTCCTTTTCCGAGACTAAGCATCGTGCACACACTTGGTACGTGGAATCCTTTGACGCTTGCCAGCAAATACGATGGCAGACGTTTACAAAGGCTTACCTCCATTAAGGCACAAACTATGCTATGTATGGCATACCGATATTCTCTTCAAGATAATCTACATATTTGTCCCCCTTGAGTTTTCTCAATACACCCTTTGTGTCATCAGTTAATTCGGCCAGCGTCTTCATGTGTGAGGCCATGTTAGATCGGTCTTGACAAGAAAAGAAGGTAACATGTAGAGAAACTGACTCTAGAAGCTGTCCGAAACTGAACTTACACCTAAACCGAAGCAAGAAGTTAGAAACGTTTACCATCGGATTTATTCGGCAACGTCCGATGTACGCATGACGTTTTGACTCGGAATGGGGTAGTAAAAGACAAAAAGTACAAAATTATTCTTAGACGAGACAAACTGTGGAATTAAAGTGGGTTTGTGAAAAAAAAAATAAACTGATATATTTAAAGTGTAAACTATTGCTGTCCAGTGTTTTAAATCTGTACAAACGAATGGATAATACCTTTTAAAAACAAACAAAATAGGGAATATATTTAAACTAGAAATGATTGTCAGAGAGAACTGAATCAAGCAAATAAACCACACCATCATCCTAGGTCTGCCATTTTGAAAGTAAGAAGAAGGAAAAAAGTAGCATCTACGTAATGTCTCACCTTAATTTTAATATTGCATTTATCGTATAAGGAGTATTCTCATCCTGAACCTACTGCGTTATGTTAATCCCAGTAGATCCAAGAAATTTTTCAATTTTTGAATTCAAAAAGGTCTAGAATATTTAATACGGTGGACCGATTTAAGGTCAAGCGTGTCTATGTAACAATGTTACCTGTCTTAAATTCCCGTATACACCCAGGCCGGCTCGCAGATGCGTATATATATATATATATATATATATATATATATATATATATATATATATATATATATATATATATAAAAATTACAGTACAGACTCAGGTTGATACATATACCTAGTGGACACAAAATAAGTTGACGGTTTTGTCTTAGCTGAAGATGTAAAAAACAAAACAACAAAAACGATACGGTGATATTTGAAAGGATGACAGTTTCAGTAAACCACTTTGCGAAAGATTTCGTACAGTAGTATAAACTTGTATGGAATCGTGTATCCATGAATTATGTACTCTATGAGGTGTGGGGTGTTAAATGATGGAAATCGCATTGTAACTATCAACTAAGAAACAAGCAGTTTGAATCTGAGAATTTACCTACTATCGGTAAATTATCAGGATATAAGAATTCGCGAAATCATGGTAAAGCATGCAATTTAAAGTATAAAAAATATGATGCTAAGAGCTCGTGATTCTATATTTAAATAAGTAAATTTTCCAACTTTTCATATTAGTAGCTGATTATGATATATGCCTAACGAAGTGTGCATGGTACCTCACAAAAAACCACTTAATTACTTAAACACTCTGGTCACGAAGTTCTCTAAACTGTTAATTACATCTCTTTGCATAATTGTGTTCATTCTGCATTGTACCGTGTATAACCATATGCTATATTTATTAACAAAAGAAGCTGTTAATATATGTAAATCTATATTTTTTATGTATCATAGTTTGTCTTTTGTGGTTATATTACCTTTTCTTTCTTGCGTTGGTAAAATAGTTCAAGAGCCAGTGTTTCATGTTACTCAGACTACCATTTTGTATTCTTGAGTGTTTTTTGATATCGTACCAGAACAATCCATTGTAACTATTGAGTGTTTTGTCGTCGTATCGGAGCACCCAATTAGTATTCTTACGTGTTTCTGTTATCGTACCGGAACACCCAATTAGTATTCTTAAGCGTTGTGTTATCGTACCAGAACACCCCATTAGTATTCTTTAGTGCTTTTGTTATCGTACCAGAACACCCATTAGTATTCCTGAATGCTTTTTTGTTCTTATCGAGTCCAAGCACCCCAGTTAATATTCTTGAATGAATCTTGTATCGTACCGGAGCACGCTGGTTAGTATTCTAGAGTGCTTCACATCTGAAGTCTCGTGCAATAAGGAAGAAAATCAGATTCCGGTGAAACAGATGGCTCAGTTTTCTTACATTTATCTCTGTCAAAGGTCGATGTTATTATATATCCAGATAACCATAACTTCGATTAAGTAATAGTTTACGACATTTAAGCCGAGTTATTAAGCATAATGTCTGCTCTATTTGTTCAAATTCCACACATGGGGAGTTATGATTTCTTTGGAACTAAACATACATTTAAAGCTTACGTTTACGTACATGCAAGAAAAAGAAACGTTATGTTCATGAAACTTACTGAGAAAGTTCCTTTTGATCGCAGGATAGTTTCTCCCTGCACCGCGGAGTAATCAAACACAGTTTTTGGTATTATTTTTATTTTGTTTTTAACGACATTGTAAATTTTATTGACTATGTAATGCAGAGGAAATGGAAGATAAGTGTCTTTTACATGGACGCACAGAATCACAAGACTCGGGCTGGCATGGACGTAACTTGAACCCGCGAACCTTTAAAAGACGGGTGTGTTATTTATATTTAATTTAATTATTTATCTGTTAGATTTAAATTCGTTTTCTTCCATGACATGCTATTATAATGTAACTTTGTTTACTGGATTTGATATTGTCTAGAATAGAGTTCAGTTCTGACTAATTGTTTTTAAATAGTTTTGATGCAAACAACTTCATAGAGACATTGTATCTAACGCTGACCCAGTTCCTGACCTTGATGTAGAAACAGTGGCAGTTCTGGTAAACAACCCTTTAAAAAAATTCTTTCCCAGAGTAAGAACGATTTATTTCTGTTACGGCCAGTTTGTGATACGTGATGTTAGGCGTGTAAAAGCTTTTATTTTCTTATAGAAAGGTGACCGTGTGACCCTCATCCGGGAATCTGTTTTGGGTATTAGTTAGACTTAATAATAATTAGTTAGACTTAATAATAATGTTTTGAGAAATAATAGTCAGTCGTGCCTTAACACTTGAGATGTCAAGTTGTTTTATGTTGTGAACAGTTTTGGGCTAATTATATTATTTTCTTCAAATTGTTTGCATTTTAAGTGATTGTTTTCCCTGGAAATGCTAGTGCTCTAAATTAACAAGGACATTTATCGAAATTTATACTGAATTCAAAACTGGATTAATTTTTTCCCGTGATTCCACAAGGAACTGTTGACACAACAACACTTTGAAGGTTGCAACAGACGTCATCGCCTTCTAGTCTGGATTTCATCGGGACTCGAACTCAGATTCATTGAGGACTTTTTAATAATAAGATCTCTAATTTTTAATTTTGGGATTAATTTTTGATCCAATTCTTAAAATCGCAAGTTGTTATTCTCATTTTTACCCTTTTTTCTAGGGAAATAAATTATTTGTTAAATTTTACAAAGCGTTGTCCTCTCTTTTCTGTTACGTTTTTGTAAGAGCCTAAACACGTAAAAGGTGTGAGACTGAATTGTAGGTAGTTACCATTTCTTTTGACGTGTGAACTCAAGTACAAAGAGAGAGAGAGAGAGAGAGAGAGAGAGAGAGAGAGAGAGAGAGAGAGAGAGATGCTTTGCAATACATCGTATTCGTCGGGAATAACAAATATAAAGGTGATAAATTTACCACTCAGTAGTCACTAATATTGACTGAACTTGATTCATTTTGTGACGATAACTGTGGCATCATATACATTCTCAAGATCAGACCCTGCACACCAATTCGCTTAAATTATTCAATACAGAATGTATACCAACACCGAACGTATCCTGCAATAATATGTGGTGTACAAGTGACAACGACAGAGAATTAAAACGTACGGCTTTCGACGGAGGTTTTTGAGGCCCCCGACGCAAGCTGTATTATTTATCCACCTGTATTGTCATTTTTCCACAACATAACACAAAGGAAACAAATGAAGGATTTGAAAAGAGTAGTGATTACAAAATACCTAAATTATGTCCGTCAACCATTATGGGAACGAATAGCCCAACACATGCTTGTCGGTCTCGGTTGTTAGTTCTTTTGTTGTCTGCGGAAAGTAGGTGTAAGCGAGTGGCGAAGAACACAGATCTCGAAAACCTACGCAAAATCAATCTACACTATCTGTTCAAGTTAAATAAGGCGTGATACCTGACCAGTAATAGCTTAACGTGCAACAATAGGTCGGTTCTACACATACGTATTTAATATAAATATATAGTTTATTGACCTATGCTAACGACGTACAAAACTAATTTTCTTGTTGATACGTAATGATTGTTAGCAAAAGATCTAAAATAATATGTATGTATGGAGCACAAACTCATCGTTAAAAAATGTTGAACATATCAGATATATGATAATGTAGTGGATATTCCGTAAGAGAACAAATGAAGAAGTTCCGGTTGCTTGGAATAATTGTATGTGTTCTGAAACATTTGGACTTCGTTGGTAAGTAATTTGAAAAATGGTGTAAATGGTACTAAATGTAAACTTGCATATAAATGTAAATTATATCGAGGCTATCCACACTTGATTGTTTGTTGCGAAATTGTTTTCAGAAGGAGAAATACTCTGAATAGAGTGCAGTAAAGTCTTGTATTGCTCACCAGTATGGGTGACTTTAACCAACGTCCAGACGTAAAAACTCAAATTCTGCATCATTGCTGAGACATGCACACTTAAAAATTAGTAAGACATGTCAGAAAATTAATTAATAAACTTGTACCGATCATTCTGATATTGAACATTAACAGCAATACTGATAATATGTGTGTGTGTGCGTGCGTGCGTACGTGCGTGTGTGATTTGGGATTTTTAACGTAGTTTTAACAACTTTTCAGTCATGTCGCCACGATGTCTGCAGTGTGGCAGTTTATAGTGATGTCTAGCACGGGAGCATCATGCCGCAGACATGTAGCACGATGTCCCACCCAGTAACATTATCCGACCAGTCCTACCACTAACCTCTTAATGCTGAGCGCCAAGCGAGGCAGCTGTTAGTACCGTTTTTGTAAGTCTTTGGTATGACTCAGCCATGGATCGAACCCACGACCTCCGAGGTGGACGCTCTAACCACTAGACCACCGGAGCGGTTCAAAACTGATAATACTAGTGCTATCAGTAATATGCATACATCATAGTACTGTCAGTAATTTTTATATAATAACACTATTAATATTAGTACAACTATCAATAATAGTGATATATCAATACCTCCACTAATACTACCTCTACTACTACTACTACTACTATGAATAATGATAACAATACTATTAAGAATAATGTATTGTTATCATTATTGTTATTACTGAAAAGTAACATATATATCTGGAGAGAAAATTTAATATCGAGAAAACGTTAATGCCAATCACTACGGCGATACGTACTAATTTTGAATGTTACAAGGAATATGCATATATTTCAGGCGACATTTTCAATATTGGTAACAAGGATTTTTTCTTTTTTTGTATTGATACAAAAGAATGGCCACTCTGACAGCTATATCGTGTACTGACACTAACGCTAACACCATTACCAACAGCAAACATATCACAATGTTTTGATGTATTGAGACAGCAAAGAAATTGTTACTATGTTCAAATAGGCCGCCATTTTAAAATGGGGTTGTAAGGCGACAAGATCAATTAAACACTACTCTATTGGTTTAACATGATAGGTTAATATGGTGAAATGTAATGTTAACAATGTTCATAGGGTTAACATTATGGGTCTGTATGACAGTAAGGTAAAATGTGATGCTCAAACTACATTGATTGCCTAATACCAGCACATACTAATCAACACAAATATAGACTGACCAACACTCATGTATCTACTGACCAAAACAGGGCAGGACCAATAATGCAAAATATATAAAACACATGAAAAAGAAAAACTGACTCTACTTCCCCATTTTCACATGAATTGCCTATCATCCCCTTTATATAAAAAACTAACTCAGCCAATAATACCATTCATGTAACTCTTTGACCATTGAAGTGAAGTATAATGAGAGAAATGGGTTGTAATGATAATACGTATACAAAGATACTATCACATGCAATGGTAGGAGGTCTAACTACATCCTAAAACATACATATATACTCTCTCTCTCTCTCTCTCTCTCTCACACACACACACACACACACACACACAGAGGAGTAAAAGTGCTTAATGGATAATTTGGACTAGATAACCAAATATGGTTAACACATACCACATAGTTTCACTGATCTTCACCGCACTGCCCGTCAATAGACCAATTGTCTCTCGGGACACCCTTACCTTTCCAAGTACACTCTTATCTTCTAAATAGCCATGATCTTTTTTTGCGCTTCCATAGTCACATATTGAGAGAGAGAGAGAGAGAGAGAGAGAGAGAGAGAGAGAGAGAGAGAGAGAGAGTAATCTAGTCAAATAAAGTTTGAGGCAGGGAATAACTAGAGGCTAAGCGAGGTCAACGTTCCGTGTTATCCAAGACTTTCCACGGAGCAGAAGTTCACTTTAACAATTTTGAACAGGATACGACTGATTCTTATCCAGCATCGTCTGCCTAATCAATACTGATATAGACAATCGCAAAGATTAGCAGCAGTCAATATCAGATGTGTTTAACGGTGAAGGCAGACAGTGAGTTGATTGGACAAAAGCAAGCAGTGAAGAGAAGCAGAAGTCCTTTAGTAACAAGCAAGAATATTGACTAAATTCACGTGTGGAGTTCCTAAAATGAGAAAGAAAATTCTAGATCTGATCCACCCTAGTTATACACAGAAAGTGTTACCTCATGTCCTTCGAGATCTGTTCATAAGATCTCAGGATTTCGTTATTTTAGCAAATGTGACCTAAAGATTCAAATCAACATATTTATTCTGCAAAATGATATCTGTTGGCAGTCTTCATCCCGTGTGTTCCTGAAGGGGTAAGAAACGATTCTCTACCCGAAGACTAACGTTTGAGTTCAGCATGTTACGAGCGCCATTGCATAAGCAAATCCAACAACACAAAATTGCTCACAAGGTTTTGTCAGTGTGTCCAACTCGAGGGCATCATCTTCCTACCAGTAATAAAAAGACATGTTTGTGCAGAAGAAAAAGATTATGTCATATTTGTGACCAGGTTGCCAATTTGAATCATCAATCTTATATCTAAAAGTATGAGAACGAACCCAATCATTGAAAGATCATATCAAGAATGAAACACTGGACGGTTTGGTTGAGTTCATGTTTTTTTACTTCGAATTTTATGAAGAGATTGAAATTCACAGTCTGAACCTTTGTGCCTCTATATGCACTTGCTACGACTGAAATTGGTAACCTTTATTTCATTCCAGTCCTGATTTGGGGTAGACAAGAAAAGATATTTCGTGTCTCTCCTACTCTTTCTGATTTTAGTGAGTGAGTTTTAGACCACACCGACGCTGCATCGTTATGGAAGCTGTCTTGAATTCGCTACATTCATTGCATACAATATATCTTGAAACGACAAATGGTTTATTTTGAAATATGTTTTAGACCAATAGAAAGAGCGGATCCGGGAACATTACTTGAATATGAAACATGAAATGGTGCAGCAGCGACAACAACACATGTACCATCAGCATGAGCATCCCTTTGTCACGTGGAGAAATGGGGGCGGCGTTGGTTGGAGACGAAGATGTACTGCCCGTAATCTATGTGTATAGAAGTATGACACTTGTGGCATTCATGGTCGGTTCTTCGAGATGGTTCAATATTATTGCAAAGCAGGCACGTCCGTTGAGACTATAAGACTATTGCTGAGGGTGCAGTACCTCTTGAAAAGGATGTATCAAGCATAGATAATTAAAACTGATTAGGTATTAATCAAAGAAATGAAAATAATGATATGTGACAATGAGGATAACATTTAGAAGGAAATAGGAAACAAGAAACAGAAACAGCATAACTTCAACCAAACTGGATCAAGGCTCAGGGGAGACTAATGTAAAAGAAGCGCCGAATCCGGTCTGAAAGATGTGGCCACTAAAGGCAAGTGTGGCCAGAATAAGGCCAGCTCATTTTAGAGCTAAAAGCAACGGCCTTTTTCAGGGATGCTCATTTCCCACAGAAATATACTTTTACTACCTTACTGGTACAAAAATAGTTGTATTTTTGTTTTAGTCGTTCAAACCTTGAGCTTAAATCCCCATATATATATTGGTGTAGATTTGTGTACGATGATGTGTACGTATGCTTGTGTGCATAGTGTGTTTGCACACTTACCATTGTGTGCGATAGTATCTTTATATATTTATTAGCACAACTAATATTTTGTCTCATTACACTGCACTTCCAGATTTCTAAATATTATGATGGTGGTGGGGGTGTGATAGTTTTGTTTATAATGGAACGATAAAGTAGTTGTGAGTGGATAAGGGAATTAGTGGACACTTTACTTTTGCTTATAATGGGTTAATCTTTTTCATCAAAGTCTTGAAATTCTACCTTGTGATGATTAGTGCAAGACGAGGTGTTGGTCAGTCTATATGTGTGTTAGTAGGTGCGGGTGTTGGTCTGTCAGTTTCGTGTGTGTTAATAGGTGCGGGTGTCAATTTAGTTCTAACGTAACATTTTCCCTTGTCGCCATATAAACCCATACTGTTAAAAGTATGAAGGTTTTTAACATTAATTGTTTCCTTCTCGCTATACAAACCCACAATGTTAAACAAATGGACTAATGTTAAATTTATCTTGTCAATATATGGAACCATTTCGAAATGGCGGCGTTATGTTAAGTACCCATTGCCGTCATATCAACCCCCAGTTACGCCTTGCATGAGCGCGTAACTGTATGAGCACTTTACGAAATGTATGGAAATATATAGTAGACACAAACCATGAATGAAGTTTCCATGTATTTCAGTCAATAACAAGATTGTAATATTTCACAAGACTCATTTGGTTCAAAGCATTATAATTGATGTACGTGTGATCAATAATTATATATTTTTTTAAAACAACAAATATATGCGTAGTCCCATGATACATTTGTTATCTAAAATCGTACTTATTCTCAAAAGGGTCATCCACCACGTAATTTCAAAGAGACAAGAATTACTTCTACTCCCATTTGTTACAAGTTAAATTCTTCAGAATAATCTAGTATCATCTTTCAAACGATCCGTCACTATGTCTTTCACAAATCAGAAGCCCACTTTGCTAGCACATCCAGCATTTTACCAGTATCCTTCTTCCTATATTCGAAAGACTAAACGTTACACTTATGATGTTTATACATTTCATTTTCTAACAGAATGCGCCTGTACGCTTCCGTTTGGAAGCGGAACATACATTTCTAACAGCCGTGGCACGTGGACCACGACCAACACTACCATTAAGAACTACAAGGTCACGATTGGTTCCCTTACCACCACAGTCACTTTCACGTGCTCAAGTCTGTATGATACTAATAGATATATTCTTACGTAAGTATACTGATGCTGTGGTCTGCTGTCACTACCACCACTATTGCGACAATCCGACGAACACAGCCGATACTGTCAACACGATCACTACCAAGTTGCCACCAACACCACAAATACAACACCACCAATTCACCTGTAATATCCAGTAAGACTTGCTGATACTGCTACAGCATCTGTTATTACTATCGCCACCATCAGCATCCTACATCACCACTACGTCTGTTTCTATAATTGATTAATATTAGAATTGCCTAATGCTGCTTGCTCAAGATTCAACGTGAATATTGTTTTGAACTGAGGAGTCATGGCAGTATGTATGTATGTATGTATGTATGTATGTATGTATGTATGTATGTCTGTTTGTATGTATGTGTGTGTGTGTGTGTGCGTGCGTGCGTGCGTATGTATGTATGTATGTATGTATGTATGTATGTATGCATGCATGGACGGATGGATGGATGGATTGATGTAAAGTTCTTTGGTTTTTCCTTGAAATTAAATAGTACACACTTATGGTTTAATTAACAATCGCTAATCTCTCTCTTCTTTTAGCACAAACTATGAGATCCTCAAAAACAATTACATAGACATCTACACCTGTTTGGATATAAGAAACTCAACATATTCCGATAAATATTTTTTTTACGAAGCCACAGGTAAGCCATGCATAGTCTGATTCAAATGAACAATTAAACTTTAAAAGCCATTCGACGTAACGTATTCTGTTGTATTCAAGGTGGTTAAAATCCATTTAAACGCAAGCTTTTTTACGTAGTGTTTAACGGAAAGACTCAAAACTTCCTATCTCTTGAAATATATAATTCTAGAACAAAATTAAGGGAAAATTAAACAAATGAACCAATTCTTACATAATCTGTAACAAGGGCTTTTACTGAGCATGAGATTTGTTTAATATAGTGATGAAACCAAATGTTTAATATTTTATTGCAACGAGTATATACAACAATGCTGAAGACCAATTATACGCGAACAATTAACGATGCCAATGTACACAATGTACAAAAATGGAATGGCAAAAATATTATTGCCAAAAGAAATTGCACTGCTATTATTTTATTACTTCCAGCCCTCGATACAAGCATCGGAGATTATTTATCTGGAGATAGTACAGATGTGTGTAACAGAGCCAACTATGAGACAGCCGTTGAGACCAAAGTTGTCATCAAACAAGGTTTTTGAAAATGACCCGAGACAATCTTGTCTCACACTGATTGAGAAAAAGTAGCTGCAATAAGTCTTTTGTGTAAAATAAACAGTTACGCGATTTTACAAATTAAACTTTTGCCGGGAAATAAATAACGTACGTAAGCTATTCACAACGAGGAAAATCTACTTAATTACAATCATAAACATTAATAGAAAGCGGTGATTGGCATTATTGAACGGTTCTTTATTTCAGTTTGCGTGAAAGCCACTCTCACTGAGACCAGCCTGTATTTTGGTCATGAATAATGCAGTTTTTCTTCTAAAGAGGTTTATATATTTTAAATAAAAGATTACCTTACTAATTACTTCTTTTTACCATGGAATGAAAGTTATGAATAAAATATCTTATAAAAGTAATTCTATTATCTTAAACAGATTTTGTCAATCTAAAATTTCAAATGTCCCGCGTGAGGTTCTTCATTGTATTTTGGTCCTTCTACATGGATTGATAATTTCTCATTCAGGTACATCCGATAGTAACAAGATCTATTGCCCAAATATAATTCTCGGAAACTACACTTACAACACAACCGAAGATTACTCGGATATGGCTTCTTGCAATGACACGCAACAACTGACCTTCAAGAAGAACAAAGCTGTGTATGTGGCATTGTCCAGTAAGTGGTAATTAGATTGTAGAGAAATGCACAATAACATTAATTTTAGCGCCTCTAATTAAAGGTGTGAAAGTACTATAAGTAATTTTACGTCAGACCCAAAATCTTGATAAAGCAACAATAGCATTTTGATTATCACGGCACCACAGAACACTGTTTCAATATATACCTTTAGGATGCTCAAAATGGCGTACTTTTGTATTCAGTGTTCAATAGATTAACCAAGAAAAATAATTTTATATGGTGCTGTAACTAAATTGTCCTTTATGTACTAAAAGGAGTGCTTCCAAAACCTTACTATTTGGAATAAATGCCACTAAGAATCGATACAGAGGAAGATTGGATATAAATATGATCCAATAATGATATCTTCACGACATGTCAGTGCTACTGGTCCCTTATTCACAGTTTATTTTGGGTGCTTTTTATTTTTTTAAAAAAGCATTGTAGTTTAGTTACATTAAAAAATGTAAATTTTAATATCATTATGCAAGATGTTATTGGATTTAAAGAAATGTAATGGGAAGCAGATCTCTAATTTCTAAAGAATGTTAAAACGTTGATTGCAATTGTAATTTTAACCTTACAAAGCACAAACATATAATTCTATCTAAATTCTTTTTTCACATGCTGGTACTTTTATGATATTCAAATATTCTTGCATTTCGATCACTCAGTATACATAAGATATTGAAATATAGACGTATTTATGTGTCATGATCAGGTATATGTAAAGAATTACCACAGACGAGCTTTTATACAAGAGCCATAAATAGATGATTACGTCATACTGCGACCATTCACGTCATACTCAGACCATTCCCGTCATACTGCGACCACTCACGTCATACTGAGACCATTTACGTCTTATTGCAACCATTTAAACGAAGAAATGTACTTTCATCCCTAATTTATGCTTTTGTAACATACTCAGAAACTCATATATTTAATCCTTATAATTCCAACTCACTTCCTTTCTCTCGTCAGGTCAGCAGATTTCATCAAGAAAACATTCACTTTTATGTAGATCGAAGTTTTCTTTAATTACCCCCTTAAGTGCGCCAGAATACATAGCCCGATCTTCGCTAGCCAAGATTCATCTATGCTTTATGCAGTAATTTTGGGTAGAGTGTCATAGCAGTGCACGGCAGTGACATATAATCTATGTTGGGGTTTGGACCGAGACAAGGAAATCTCAGTCAAGGGATACATTATTTGTCTCCCGACGAGGCTTGCCGAGGATTTCCTTGTTTCGATCCAAACCTCGACGTAGATTCTTTTTCAGACCCAATACTTTCCTTTAAAGTAAAAAAGAACTTCTCACGTCTGCAATATAGTTCACGCGCCATTGTTCACATGCGGTGCATTAGTACAAATAGGTTAATGAGGACTGTGGCGTGACCGTGTCATCCGAAGTACACAGTTTTTATGCGTCAGCCAAACAAAATAACAACATAAAACGTTGCATATTTTTGAGGTATTATCACATTTAATATATAGATGTTATATTAAATTAGCAATAAATAGGTAATATTTATTACACGAAAATGTTTCATTTTCATCAGTTCCAATTTTGAAAATTATATTGTAAATAATGAAACAATACTGGGCCCACACCTATGTTTTTATTGTATAGGCTATTATTATAACGAAAAGTTACATGTAGCATGAGTGTCCGTGCTTGGGTTTTTCACGGGTAATTAGTAATCTGTGTCATTATCGTATATGACACCTTTTTCTTTGGAGTTGGTGAAACTGTTTGTGACATACTTGTGTTGTCCTTAATATTGAGTGTAAAATCACCACACAGCATTGAGAATTTTATCCTATCTGTAGCAGTCATTTTTCGGGTCAGCGTCATTAAATGTAGCTAACAGTATATAATTTGTTTTGCAGGAAGTATTTAAAACTAGTTACGTAGCTTTAGCTACATTTAATGACGCTGACCTGAAAATGTATTGAGTTAGGCCTGCATATAGGATAACATTGACCATACTGTGTGGAACGAGCTAGCATAATACCCAAAAGCTCGACATGTATGCGTATGTATCTCAGTCTCTTTCGAAATGGTTTTTGTATGGTGTGTTCTTAAAGATAGATTTACCTTAAGTTACTATGTTTTTGTTATATATTTGATGTTGTTATTTGATTTTAGAAGAATTACGTCAGGAACAGCTGAAGACAACAAGGGTTTCTTTTTGAGTTCCGAGCGCGTGGACACCTTGACTGAAATCACTGATCTGACATGACTAGACTGAGATAAGAAAAGTAGGGTTAGCAAAATAGCTATATTTCTCAATCGCATGGGTGAGAAATATTGGCATGAGCAATATTTTAATATATAAAAAATCAGTTGATGCTATTTAAACCAGACTATTCCTTTTTTACCCTGAAATGTCGCTTGCGTATGACACGTGCTGCGATAGCATCCGTTGTTGTTACTTCCTACACATTTCGATCTTTCAAAAGCAAAATCGTGTCCATTTTTGTACACACGTCTATGTCAGTTGCATTATTATACACACATTGCTGTGCGTGTTTTAATGTAATCATGGGCACATTGGGGACCGTCCATTTAGTACGTACGCATAGAGGGGGAGGGGATTAACCCAAATGCATACTCTTGCGTATGGGGGCGGGGTCTACTCGTAATGTAAGTTCCCATAGGAAACGGGGCGGGGGTGAAACCTCGATAATAATTTGTCCAATACGTAACCTGTTCGACTGGGTTCAGTCGGCGTTTGAACTTTAGTGGACACTAGCCAAACATTTTTAAGTTTTGGAGCTTATTTCTTTGATGTAGCCAGACATTCAACATCGGTGGACTGTCTGTATTTTTAAACACGTTAATATTCTTAATCCTTGATCGTTTCTTTGTGGATTAAATATAGGCCGTTCTATAGAGTTGGAGGTAGGGTTGCGTCAATCGTACACACACAGATGTGGCGTGTGTGTAAAAAAAGTTCGCATTTATACGGGGGAAGGGGGGGGGCACGTTTTGTCAGATTTTTGCGTAAAGGAATGGACCCTTGCCATGTAAACTTTCATGGAATTTTTAATGGGGTAAAAATAACATTTTTGCCACATATTTCGCTATCTAAAAGATAATCAGGATTGATGAATTACCACATTGGTGTAACTCAAAAGATTTTACTGTATAAGCAATTATTGATAGCAACCTAACGTTAATCTATCGTGACGTTAACCTATCATGACGTTAACATATCGTGACGTTAACCTATCATGACGTTAATCTATCGTGACGTTAGCCTATCGTGACGTTCTTGGAATTCAAGTCCTGTCCGTAACCAACACATCACTCTCAGACACAAGAATCACATGGATGCTATTATCAAATTGTTCTCTGTGCATTGACAACCAGCTGTCATATATAATTCCAGTTGTTATGAATGGACCCAATTTTCTGCAGTCTGGTTGGATATAAACGGTAGGTGATACTGATGAAGAATTTTTTTTATACATGCGTAAAGTCTGTGGACTGCTTTTGGTTCCCATATTCCAGGTAATGGTATGTGAAGCTTTATCTATAACAACGTCTTACACCATAAAAATAACATAAACAAGTCCCACCCACCCAGCTGTGTGATTTCCAACCAAAATGTACTACCCTTTATTCAAATCGCCCAGTATAAGTTTTAAAAAATATCCAACATTCATCCTTTTTGCCAAAGAAAGCACGCGGCAGGCTTTATAAACCAATGTTCAAACAATGTTGCATTTTGCTTCGACAATGTTTCACCGGCAGTTATTAAAGGTCAGGGTCATATGGCGAGCAAGGGATCTCAATTAAAATGGGCACGATTTTGCTTTCGAAAGATCGAAATATGTAGAAAGCAAGAACAACGGATGCTATAAAAACACATGCCGTACGCAAGATTAAAGTTATGAAAAAGGAATAACCTGGTTTAATAATAATAATAATGAGGACTTTGTATAGCGCCTAATCTTTAGAAGCTCTAAGCGCTTTACAACATTAGACAACACCTATAAGATAAAAAACATAATAATATTATTACAAAAACAAACAACATGAAATTAGAAAAAACATTAAAAAAATAAAAAACATGCTGAGAATACTTCAGGTAGGAAACATTATTAGGTCTTTAACTTTGTTCTTGCTGTCGAAATAAGTGAGTTTTGAGAGCCCTCTTGAATGTGATCACTGTGTCTTTGTGTCTAAGTTCAGAGGGCAATTCATTCCACGTTGCTGGGCCCTGGTATGCAAAAGAACGCTGTCCATATGACTTTATTTTCATACGTGGAATAATGAGCATACCATCGTCAGAAGAGGAGTGTAAGTATCTTGCTGGTGTGTACACATGAGTGAGGTCAGACAGGTATGTTGCACTAGAGTCCGACAGTGAAATGTAGCACAGAGAACAAATTTTGTGTTTGATTCTGGATCGAATGGATAGCCAGTGTAGGGTACAGAGCAGCGGGGAGGTGTGCTCTGATCGTGGTTTAAATATCATCAACTAACTTTTATATAAGAAAGAAAACTTCGGTGTACCTAAAAGTGAATATTTTGTTGATTAAATCTGCTGATCTGATCACAGAAAGGAAGTATATTGGAATTACGATGATTATATGATAATGGTTGGGTATTTATTGATGTGTACAAGTTACCTAATCACTCCTTCGGTATTTAATTACTTTGTGAGTGAATAGGTACAATTTACACATAATTAAATACCCAACCATCATTATCTAATCATATAATGATAACGAAGAACAAATTATTATACTTTATGTGTAAAGGCTGCAATATGCAGTTGCACAAATTCGTACTTACATTTCATCTCAAGAAAATATTCAATTAAAATTTGATTTGTCGTACTTTTCAAACATTTTCAGTGTTATGGGTAGCAAATTTCATCAAACATTTTATGATGTAATAGTTCCCTGTTGGATCTACTGACTTGAAACACTTGAGCATGTCCAGAATGCTTTGTTTGGAGACATTTTATTTTCACAAATGTATACAAGTTTTTATTCATTCACCTTGGGTGTGATTACGACCGGAACGGTGTGATCCACTGTGCATCAGAAATGGTGCGAGATCGTACTGATTCAAACAAACTGGTAGCCGGAATCCATATAGTATCGTATCGAATATGAAAATAATATATATGTTCGAATTCCACACGCTATTGTTCTTACAGGCGGAGGCAATCTGAAATGCATGTACTCTGGAACCGGAACCTACGTCTATCTCATTACATTCAACAACGACACTAGCGTGGACAGTTCGAATACGTACCAATTTACCTGTTTTGTGAGTGTATTTTCTTTTTCCTATATATATGGAGAGAGAGAGAGAGAGAGAGAGAGAGAGAGAGAGAGAGAGAGAGAGATTCTTAAATTGCGTCAAATAGGTGCAAACGAAAGGTTTAGAATTTATAAATAAAGACCAACACGAACTTGTCCGTAGCAATCCTATTACTGAACATCTCAGGAAAGTATGAGGAAAAAAATAATAGGTATGTCATTGGATACAAACAATAACATGACGGTATGTCAAATACGTTGAGAAATTGCTAAATACCGAAAATGTGTGTATCTGCAGGTCTTTTCTTTTTCTGGATATGGAAGCTTGGTGTATGCCTCCCAGCGCCCCCAGTCCTGCTCCAGTTCACAGACGCCCACTAACGCTAATTCTACAGCGGGAAAAACATTTATTTTCACTCCATATGGCAAGTATTTCAAACTGTTCAAATTGTATTTATATCCGTATGGGAAGAAACATTTGTATTAATCCCTGCGGCAAGCGTGTCAAAGTATTCATTTTCCCAGTAACAAATTATGTCACATGTTTAAGTTGTATATAGCAGTTATTAAACTATAGAAATGTGCTAACACAACTATCATTCTAGCTAATATGTACATTGGGTTAATGACTGAAATGGAAAAAGATCAAGATTGAAAAGTTATTTTTATATCAATTATCCATTTGAATACATATATATCCTTACTTGAATACATATATATCCTTATTTAAAACATATATATCCTTATTTGAATACATAGATATCCTTATTTGAATACATAGATATCCTTATTTAAAACATATATATCCTTATTTGAATACATAGATATCCTTATTTAAATACATAGATATCCTTATTTGAACACATAGATATCCTTACTGAACATAGCAGTGCAATTTTAAGCATGTTTTAAAATTTATTTTCATGAGTACATTTTATTTTTGTAGCTTGAATTCATCTGTAGTAAAACAGTATTATTCAAATCTGATAAATATCGCTTTTCTCTCTATATTCAGCAACCTGTCGTGAGTACCTTTATACTTTTTATTTATTTTGACATCTTGTACTGTTTAAAAAAAATATGCCAGAAATAATTTTTCTTCATTGTGATGGCATTGCTAGCTTAATTATTAAATGAGGTAAGGGGACATTATCAAAAAGACATTTTAACTTATTTTGAATTAAATACTGGGTTATTTAAATTGCAAAAAGTCTTGTTACAGCCGTCGAACATGTTTTTGATCTTCTTTTCGTTGTGCCATATATATATATATATATATATATATATATATATATATATATATATATATATATATATATATATATATATATATATATATATATATTATGTTCCCTTGATTGACCCACGCTTACTTATTTTCATTTGTAGCTATTAATGAATCTAGTACAGACACCCGGGCCTCCGAGGATCTTGGCTGGTTAGGTGGTCTCATCGCTGTTATTGTCTTGCTTATCGTCACTGGGAGTGTCATCGTCTACTTGTACTTCAAGAAAAATAAAGTCTCCTACAAGGAAACAGTAATTTATATTTGATATCTTACGATAAGGAAATACACTAGCATGAGAACTAAAATTGAACGATGGCATCATGAAAATTCACTAACACTTCACTCCGTGACGTTTGCTCCTAGTAATTGGCTAATTGTTTAGGGTTAAGAAAAATTTCCATTGCACTGAGATCAAATAATCAAACAAGTATTCAAACACATCTAAGAAGTCCTTAAAACGGGGCGCTATAACGAAATGGGCATACTCCAATTTAATTATAATATAATGTAGCAATCTTTCGAAAATACTCATGTAATTCAAAGGAAAGACGTTTTTATCATGAGCAACTTGTTTCATCATACTCATCTAGCAGCCCATGTTTTGAATGCAACACTTACTCGTAACAATTATCCGTAACATTTCAATTTTTTTCTAAGATTAGTCATTAATACAATGATACGTGATATAAATGTATTACAAAGAAGCATTGATTTACTCATTAATATGGTGAAACATGTATATACAAATTATAACGAATCATAGACTTAATATATATGTATTATAAAGAAGCATAGATTTACTTTTTAATGTACTGATACATGCATATATGTATTGTAATGAAGAAATAGATATACTAATTAATGTACTGATACATGCATATATGTATTATAAGGAGGTATAGATTCACTCATTACTGTAATGATACATGCGAATATGCATTATAATGAGGTATATATTTCCTAATTAATGTACTGATACATGCATATATGTATTACAAGGAAGTATATATTTACTTATTACTGTACTGATACATGCATATATGTATTACAAGGAAGTATAGATTTACTTATTACTGTACTGATACATGCATATATGTATTATAATAAGGTATATATTTATTCATTACTGTACTGATAAATGCATATATGTATTATAATAAGGTATATATTTGCTCATTAATGTACTGATACATGCGTATATGCATTATAATGAAGCATAAATTTCTCATTACTGTACTGATACATGCATATATGTATTATAATGAGGCATATATTTACTCATTAACGTACTGATATATGCATATATGCATCATATTGAGGTATTGACTCACATATTACTGTACTGATACATGCATATATGTATTATAATAAGGCATATATTTACTCAATAATGTACTAATACATGCGTATATGCATTATAATGTGGGATAGATTCACTCATTACAGTACTGATACATGCGTATATCCATTATAATGAGGCATACATTTGCTCAATAATGTACTGATACATACATATATGCATCATAAGGAGGTAAATATTTACGCATGCTACTGAATACGTGTTTTCAGTATGAACTTACCATTTATCTCATCATCAACTTTCTCTTTTTCAGAAGGAAAGCGGCGGAGAAATCCTAGTGGATATAACTAGACATGTAATACATAGTGGATATAGCTAGATAAATAATACATAATGGATATAACTAGATATATAATACATAGTGGATATAACTAGATATATAATACATAGCGGATATAACTAGATATGTAATACATAGTGGATATAACTAGATATGTAATACATAGTGAATATAACTAGACATGTAATACATAGTGGATATAACTGGATATGTAATACATAGTGGATATAACTGGATATGTAATACATAGTGGATATAACTAAATATGTAATACATAGTGGATATAACTAGATATGTAATACTCAGTGGATATAACTAGATATGTAATACATAGTGAATATAACTAGATATGTAATACATAGTGGATATAACTAAATATGTAATACATAGTGGATATAACTAAATATGTAATACATAGTGGATATAACGAGATATGTAATACACAGTGGATATAACTAGACATGTAATACTTGATGGATATAACTGGATATTTAATACTTTATGGATATAACTAGATATATAATACATAGTGGATATAACTAGATATGTAATACATAGTGGATATAACTAGATATGTATTACATAGTGGTTATAACTAGATAATTAATACATAGTAGATATAACTAAATATGTAATACATAGTGGATATAACTAGATATCTAATACCTAGTGGATGTAATTAGATATCTAATAAATAGTGGATGTAACTAGATATGTAATACACAGTAGATGTAACTAGATTTGTAATACATATTGGATATGACTAGATATGTAATACGTAGTGCATATAACTAGATATATAATGCATAGTGGATATAACTAGATATATAATACATAGTGGATATAACTAGATGTATAATACATAGTGGATATAACTAGATATGTAATACATAGTGGATTTAACTAAATGCGTAATACATAGTGGATATAACTAGATATATGATACACAGTGGATATAACTAGATATGTAATACATAGTGGATATGACTAGATATGCAATACATAATGGACATAATTAGATATATAATACATAGCTGATATAACTAGATATGTAATACATAGTGGATATAACTATATATGCAATACACAGTGGATATAACTAGATATGTAATACATAGTGGATATAACTAGATATGTAATACACAGTGGATATAACTAGACATGTAATACATAATGGATATAACTGGATATTTAATACACAGTGGATATAACTAGACATGTAATACATAATGGATATAACTGGATATTTAATACATAGTGGATATAACTAGATATCTAATACCTAGTGGATGTACCTAGATATCTAATACATAGTGGATGTAACTAGATATGTAATACACAGTAGATGTAACTAGATTTGTAATACATAGTGGATATAACTAGATATATAATGCATAGTGGATATAACTAGATATATAATACATAGTGGATATAACTAGATGTATAATACATAGTGGATATAACTATATATGTAATATATAGTGGATATAACTAAATACATAATACATAGTGGATATAACTAGATATGTAATACATAGTGGATATAACTAGATATATAATACACGGTGGATATAACTAGATATGTAATACATAGTGGATATAACGAGATATGTATTACATAGTGGATGTTACTAGATATGTAATACATAGTGGATATAACTAGATATATAACACATAGTGGAAATAACTAGATATATATATATATATAATACATAGTGGATATAACTAGATATGTTATACATAGTGGATATAACTAGATACATAATACATAGTGGATATAACTAGATATGTAGTACATGGTGAGTATAACTAGACATGAAATACATAGTGGTTATAACTAAATATTAATTACATAGTGGGTATATCTAGAAATGTAATACATAGTGGATATACCTAGATATGAGAAATCCTAGTGATATAACTACATGTTTAATACATAGTGGATATAACTAGATATGTAATACATAGTGGATATGACTAGATATGTAATACATAGTAGACATAACTAGATATGTAATACATAGTAGATGTAACTAGATATGTAATACACAGTGGGTATAACTAGATATGTAATACATAGTGGATATAGCTAAATATGAAATACATAGTGGGCATACCTAGAAATGTAATACATAGTGGGTATACCTAGAAATGTAATACATAGTGGGTATACCTAGAAATGTAATACATAGTGGATATAACAAATATGAGGAATCGTAGTGGATATAACTACATATGTAATATTGATTTTTTTAAGTGGCCTTATACGATACGAGAAATATGTGTGCATTTTACTTGAACGGGGCCTATTACGATAACATAAGAATGTGCTGATTAGATTTTGTACGACGATAGTTATATTTGTTGATTTTGTTTGAATGTGCTTTGTACGATGGTATAAATATATGTTAATTTTATTTGAAGGGGGCCTTGTACGATTCTAGAAATATGTGTAAACTGCCAAGGTCTCTTAACGCTGGTAATCTTCATTTAAGAAGGATAACACATTTATAAAAAACAAATTATTTTGATTACGTCATTCCCTATGACACACAAAACTCCCGAAACAACTGCTACAATTTCAGCACGAAATACACCCAATCAGTAACTGCTGCCAATACAACTGCGTCAGTGATGGAAAATTATGTCTGCATAGCCATCCTCGAGGTCATAAAATGAGCAACACACTATCTAAACATTTAAAGTATACATATTACCTATTTCTATTTAATAAATACTATTAAGCAGTGTAAGCATATATATATATATATATATATATATATATATATATATATATATATATATATATATATATATATATATCCCTTGACAAAATTGTTTATAAGGTGTACCTCAGGAATAAACTGGTCTACTGACTTTGTATGCCTTATTTGGCTGGAAAATGGAAAATGAAAGGAAAGGAAAATAGAAACATTTTGGAATTACAGGCTGATAACAATATATTATTTAAATAGAAACGGAATGTGAGCATATTTTATGCTTCGTGCTAGAGCAGAAGCGGACTTTGTGTGTATGTTATGCCTCGTGCTAGAGCAGAAGCGGACTTTGTGTGTATTTTATGCCTCGTGTTAGAGCAGAAGCGGACTTTGTGTTTATTTTATGCCTCGTGCTAGAGCAGAAGCGAGATTGGTGTGTATTTTATTCCTCGTGCTAGAGAAGAAGCGAGATTGGTGTGTATTATATGTCTCGTGCTCGATAAGAAGCGGATTTTGTGTGTATTGTATGCCTCGTGTTAGAGCAGAAGCGAGATTGGTGTGTATTTTATGCCTCGTGCTAGAGCAGAAGCGAGATTGGTGTGTATTTTATGCCTCATGCTAGAGCAGAACGGACTTTGTGTGTATTTTATGCCTCGTGCTAGAGCAGAAGCGAGATTGGTGTGTATTTTATGCCTCGTGCTAGAGCAGAAGCGAGATTGGTGTGTATTTTATGCCTCATGCTAGAGCAGAACGGACTTTGTGTGTTTTTTATGCCTCGTGCTAGAGCAGAAACGAGATTGGTGTGTATTTTATGCCTCGTGCTAGAGCAGAAGCGAGATTGGTGTGTATTTTATGCCTCGTGCTAGAGCAGAAGCGAGATTGGTGTGTATTTTATGCCTCGTGCTAGAGCAGAACGGACTTTGTGTGTATTTTATGCCTCGTGCTAGAGCAGAAGCGAGATTGGTGTGTATTTTATGCCTCATGCTAGAGCAGAACGGACTTTGTGTTTATTTTATGCCTCGTGCTAGAGCAGAAGCGAGATTGGTGTGTATTCTATTCCTCGTGCTCGTGCAGAAGCGAGATTGGTGTGTATTCTATGCCTCGTGCTCGATAAGAAGCGGATTTGGTGTGTATTGTATGCCTCGTGTTAGAGCAGAAGCGGACTTTGTGTTTATTTTATGCCTCGTGCTAGAGCAGAAGCGAGATTGGTGTGTATTTTATGCCTCGTGCTAGAACAGAAGCGAGATTGGTGTGTATTTAATGTCTTGTAATCGAACATAGAGCTTAATGATTTTCGGATTCTATCTAGAACTTCCTTATGAAGTTATCCTTTCAATCATGCACGTGATTCCGAAGAAATAACTGTGCCTTCGATATATGTTTCGTCTTATTTATCCACTCTTCTACATTTATGACATTATTTCATTTCCTTTATGTCGGCATAAAAATCTTAGATTTCTTAAGCTGTCAACCAAAAATAACGAACACTGAATCTACAGGATCTAACCATGTGCTTGTTGTATGCAATGGTTATATGGACGTAGCTATTGTTGTTTATGTAATGGTTATGTGGAAGTAGCTATTTTTGTGTATGTAATGGTTATATGGACGTAGCTATTGTTGTTTATGTAATGGTTATGTGGACGTAGCTATTGTTGTTTATGTAATGTTTATATGGACGTAGCTATTGTTGTTTATATAATGGTTATGTAGCTATTTTCATCTTGCTAAATTATCTTTATTATAATTTTAGCCACAACAATTCGACGTAGTTAATCAGAATCATCACGATTTGGAAGGTGGCAAAACAGTGGAAAAGAAAAGAAAAGGCAAAGTAAGTAAGGTGAGTATGGATGAACCTTTGACTCTAAATCGGGCTCAATGAAAACAGAATTGTATAACTACGATGCCATTCTTTCGTCACAAAAAATAACGAACACTGAATCTATAGGATCTAACCATGTGCTTGTTGTTTATGTAACGGTTATGTGGAGGTAGCTATTGTTGTTTATGTAATGGTTATGTGGACGTAGATATTGTTGTTTATGTAATGGTTATGTGGACGTAGATATTGTTGTTTATGTAATGGCTATGTGGACGTAGCAATTGTTGTTTATGTAATGGTTATGTGGACGTAGCTATTGTTGTTCGTGTAATGGGTTATATGGACGTAGTTATTTTGTTTATGTTATGGTTATGTGGACGTAGCTATTATTGTTTATGTAATGGTTATGTGGACGTAGCAATTGTTGTTTATTTAATGGTTATGTGGACGCTACTATTGTTGTTTATGTAATGGTTATGTGGAAGTAGCTATTGTTGTGTATGTAATGGTTATATGGACGCTACTATTGTTGTTTATGTAATGGTTATTTTGACGTAGCTATTGTTGTTTATGTAATTTTTATATGGACGTAGCTATTGTTGTTTATATAATGGTTATGTAGCTATTTTCATCTTGCTAATTTATCTTTATTATACTTTTAGCCACAACAATTCGACGTAGTTAATCAGAATCATCACGATTTGGAAGGTGGCAAAACAGTGGAGAAGAAAAGAAAAGGCAAAGTAAGTAACGTGAGTATGGATGGACCTTTGACTCCAAATCGGACTCAATGAAAACAGAATTGTATAACTACGATGCCATACTTTTGTCACGTATAAAATGAAAGGTAAATAATAAGCTTATAAAACAGTTAACACTCATAAAATAAAATAATTTTCCAACCTACATTTTTGCGTTTTCAGGGGTGAGACTGTAACCACAGCAAGAGAGTAAAATACATAAGTATCAATATAGGTGATGAGCATTCACAGAAATTAGACATTTTTGGCAATACTATCAATTTGAATTTATAAAGAAGAATATTCACAGCTGTACTGATGTAAACATCGATTTCAACAGATGCTTTTCTAGACTCAAAGATCGATTTCAACGGATGCACTTCTATACACAAACATCGATTTCAACGGATGCTCTTCTAGACTCAAACATCGATTTCAAAGGATGCACTTCGAGACTCAAACATCGATTTTATCGGTTGCACTTCAAGACTCAAACATCGATTTCCACCGATGCACTTCAAGACTTGATGTGTAAACCGTTAACTTAGTAAATTACGTATGGAATTGTTCGCAATACATTCTCAATATCAACACTTTCGTCAAAGAAACTTTTTCTCAAACGTTTTTAATTTTAGTTATTATCTGTATTAAGTGATACCTGGTGAAGGGTCTAGGAATCGATGAGCAGTGTATCTTTATTAAGTGGCATGTGGTGAAAGGTCTAGGAATCGATGAGCAGTCTGTAATTTGTAAGTGACACATGGTGAAGGGTCTATGAACGATGGGCAGTGCGTCTGTATTAAGTGACACGTGGTTTAATGTCTAATAATCAATGAGCAGTGTGTCTGCATTAGGTGACACTTGGTGATGGGTCTAGTAATCGATGGACAAAGACACGCACATCAGTTTTGTAGTAGACAATTATATTATGAAATATACAAACAAAGAAGGTTTATCAAACATTAATAAATTTTACATGTAATGACGTCGCTCACAAGGACCTATCGGACCTCACCATAAGGGCTAAAAAAAATCCGGCGAGGACTGTAGGCACGGAAGGGCTAAAAAAAAGGCGAGGACTGGAGGCACGGAAGGGCTAAAAAGACCGAGAGGAATCGAGGCACGGAAGGGCTAAAACAAACACGAGGACTAGAGATACGGAAGGGCTAAAAAAATGCTAGGACTGGAGGCACGGAAGGGCTAATAAAAAATCGAGGACTGGAGGCACGGAGAAATTGCTAGCTATAAAAAGATGAAAATTTTCACCAAGTCACAAAAGCACAAAGTGGACGAGCACGGTAGATCAAACATTGAAGACTTGGCATCGATTTACAGTTTTTAACTAAAAATAACTCCTGACATATCAGTGTACAAGAGAAAGAGCCAGCCTTACTTCCCCTTTCAAGCACAGTATTGTGGTGCAATGCTCTGTATTCTGTAATGTTTCTTATTTAGTCTTCCTTTGATTTTATATGTTTTGGGACTCTGAACATATAGCCCCATAAAACGACTTTAGGAACCGCTGTTGGAATGAAATAAGTCACAAATCACGTAGCCCCTATTAAATGTGCGTAAATAGAAAAACGACTGGAAAAGACAAGCGCAGAAGAAGAGAATAAGTAATAACGACGATAAGGAGGACACATGAGAGGACGAATTCAAGACGAACAATTACGACATAATGCAGGAGGTTTTAGCCCTGGATCAAGTCGATGCTCTGATAGACCTTTCCCGCCTAGATGGGCACGGGATGGACATTTTCTCTCTTTTATAAAATATGCATATTAGCTTTATACGTGAAGAGCAGGTATAGTCGGATGTTGATAGTTAACGTGAATCATGTTCAAATAAAGCACATCGCAAACACCTTAAAAGCAAGAGGAAAATCAAATTCAGTGTAAGATAAAGCAATTATGACCTTGTGAAAATTTGACAGAAGCATGTGTTAAGTGGGAGACCACATACAAGAAGGGTTACCCTCAAATGCACATAGGATAATATGGATTAGTGGGTAATTTTTTTTATTACAGTGACATAATTCGTGTTCATTACAGGGTCTGAGAAATTAATAATTAGCAGACAAGAGACGTGCCCACGCACAAGATAAATCGCTGCATTTTAGTATTTGATAGTAGTAAATGGGGATACCCTAGCCTCAATGGGAATTAGCATTACAGAGACCCCTGGGACACTCTAGCCTCAATGGAAATTTAACATGGAGAAAAATCGTGGGCCACTCTAGCCTCAAGGGGAATTTAACATGGGAAATAGTCTTGGGCTACTCTAGCCTCAAGGGGAATTGAACATGGAGAAAAAACCCTGGGCTACTCTAGCCTCAAGGGGAATTGAACATGGGATTTTTTTTTTTAATTTTTTTAAAATTTAAATTTAAATTTAAATTTCAAAAAGGGGTAGGCAATTGAATAAAGTCATTCTCTTTTCGAGAAATATGGCTGGCCCTGAAAAGGGCCTTTGGGTTTATGTTAATGTATCCATTAACATAAAGGGCACCGCATTGGTCTTCTTCTTGTCCTTAGGCTGCGTTTCACTGTAGGACCGTAAATCAGGACTCTTTTGAGTCATCCTTGTCTTTCTACGTAGATCCTACGTATCCACAGGCTGGTGTTTGTCCTGTGGACAACGGTCCACTTGGATCGGACATACATGGGTATGTCCGTCCGGAACATCATGGAAGACACAAGCGTAGAAGATTGCACATCGGTCCACATCTTGAAGCGACGAGAACAAGTGAATCAATGCACTGAACTGCGCTTATTTACAGGTAGAGGTAGGATTGAAACGGATTGAGTTCATTCACCAATCCAAACACGCGTTACAAAATTCAGTCAGCCCGCATCCAATCCGAAGAGATTAGTCTGTGACGTTAGTTGGTCTACATAGATTCGCTAGCGCTTGTGTGCAGTCAATCTATGCGACAGTGATTCAACATGACGGAAATTCAGAAAACGATCCATTGGGGTGCACCAGCAGGGGAGACCGCCCAAGGGAACCCGGACTTACTTTCAGAAGAGGTACATTGGGATTTTGTGGATTTTCTTACCTCGCAAGAATTTGTTCCGGAACCTTCGTCTCATTCTTCATTACCGCAAGTGGAGAATTTTAGACAGAGACAGAAAGAAGAATTGGAGAAATTTATGCAACGACAAAAGGAAGCGGAACAAGCTTTTCTCCTACAGCAACAGCAACAGCAACAAGAAGAGGTAAGAAAAAAACAACAGCAACAACAGCAAGAAGAAGTAGTAGCAAAGAAACAAGAGGGTGAAAATCAAACGGCTACGGTACTGTTGGACATTTTAGCGGAGTTAAGAAGTCTGAAACAAATGTATCAGACTTCTTTATCACGACCGAAGAGAATACGACCTTCCCGAGCTAAACACGCCAACCCTGTGACTAAGCCTATCGTACCACCCTTAGTGATTTCAACCCAATCATCAGAAGTAGGCCTTGGCCGTGGCAAAGGCTTAAGGCAGTTAAAGTTGATTGGTTAAACTCACTCCTACACCATAAAGAAAAAAGGCCCTTTTCAGGGCCACCCACATTTCTCGAAAAGAAATACAATTTCAATTTGCCAATAACTCAAAAATAAACCCCACCCATTTTACCCTTATAGTACGTGTCAGTGTATGAGTGCGTGAGTGTAGCTTCTTATTTTAAAATCAAAACTCAAAGACACTTACCTTATATCATTAATGTATTCTTTTCTCCATAGTTACAATCCAATTCACAATTCACAACAGAACACTTTAATTAAAAGTTCATTGACTTCTTCTTTCTCCTTGTTTAGTCTCTCTGTTTTTTGAATTTCTTCACCGTTTTTTCCTCATTTTCTTCCCTTCTTCTTTTCTTCTCCTGTTTCTTTGCCTCTTTTAAATAGAATTGTCTTCTTTCTTCCTCTTCTTCCTCTGAAGAATCCCTCTCTTCTTTCGAAGAATCCCTCTCTTCTTCCGAAGAATCCCTCTCTTCTTCTGAAGAATCCTTCTTTTCTTTTGACTCCTCTTGTTTCTTTTTTGGGCAATCTGGAGACCAATGTCCTTTTTCTTTACAATAATAACAGGTATCTTGACTTTTGTCTTTTTTAGCCCCTGTTTTTTTTCTTTTTTGACGGTCTGGACACTCTGAAGACCAATGCCCTTTCTTCTGACAGATATAGCAAGTATCCTGACTTTTATCTCGAAAGGAAGGAGAGTAGTCCGTAGGCTGGTCTGAAGAGAATTTTCTAATGACCCCTCGCAAAGCTCTGACGAAACGTTCCATCTGGGTAGTCTGTTCCATCGTTGTGCTCGGTTTGAGAGCGAAATGAATAGTGAAAGGACAAGACACACACCCTTTTATATACGCTGGTTTGTCATGACTATAAATTAGTCTATGGTGTTTAAACTTTAGTCATTTGACGTTTTTCACTCAAGATGAAACGATCCTATTCATTCGAGAAGAAAGAAGAAGAAGAAGAAAGTAAGAGGCAGAAACGTGATCTATCGCCTCGTACCAGGGTTGAAATCTTGGCACACATTCATGCCAGTGATTTTGAAGAGGACATGAGTGAACCAGAATCAGAACCCTCTAAACCAAGTTCACCACCCTTAGTCAACCCTGAAAAGTACTATTCCATTCGAGAGACGGAAAAGCGCTCCTCTAGAAAATTTAGAACCACGGCTTACACCTACACGGTGAAGTTTAAAGATTTCAAGTCCGACGTACCCTTAGAGAAAGCAGAAGGGTTTATCACCGAGATGTGGGATTCTTTGCTCACCGCACTCAAGCGACAATGTCAAGCTAAAGAAGACCATCGCTTGACACTATCCATAGATCACGACGGTTTGAAATACCCTGTTTGGATCGAGTTTAGCAGACCCGCAGAACTAACCCCTTCCAAAGTCATGGACAAGATTCAACACGTACAACAATCTAATGACCAGTTTGACATCACCGATGGTAAAGCCACACTGAAAATGGCCCACGTCTCTCCTCCTCAAGGGACTGGACGCAAAAAGATGTTATTGGTGGACGACTTTCGCAACACCAAAACAAGTCTCGTCCGAATTAACAACCCTCAAGACCAGATGTGTTTAGCTCGAGCCATCGTGGTGGGACGAACCTATGCCAACAAGAACGACACGACAGAATGGAAAAGAGCCTGGAAAACTATTCGACAATCGGACCGAGCCAAACAACGAAACGAAGCAGAACTCCTGTTGCAACAAGCTGGCCTGTCCAAAGACACACCCTGTGGCATTCGTGAGATGCAAAAATTGCAAGATGCCCTAGCTCCACGCTACACCTTGAAAGTGCACCCTCAAGAAATGCGTGGGTCTCTGTTGTTTCAAGGCCATCATCACGATGAACATTTCGATACCATTACCAGTATCACTGGATTCCTGGGATACGGTTATTATTGTGAGAAATGTGATTATGGTTATAACAATCGAGAGCAACACAAGTCTTGTGGATGGAAATGCCCAGGATGTTTGGCCTCTCCACCCTGTCTGAGCGAAGAACCAGTGCCTTGTTCAACTTGTCTGCGCACGTTTGTCAGCCCTACCTGTTACCAGCAACATTTGAAAACACAAGGTTCACAGAAGAAATGTGCTTGTCAACTCCTGAGATTGTGCCCTACGTGTGGACAAGGCATACGTACCAATAGTACCAAGGCACACGTATGTCGAGGAAAGAAAAAATGTCACATTTGTCACCACATCGTGGACTTGGAACACGAATGTTACGTGCAAAAATACCAACCCCCACCAGAGGAAGAGGACGGTCACAAGAAGAAAGGCAATTTCATCTTTTTCGATTTCGAATGCATGCAAGAGACCGGCATTCACATTCCTAATTTCTGCGTGGCTTAATCGAGCGTGCGAGAAGTGCATTCAAGAACCTGTCTTCAGTCATTGCCCTTACTGCAGCAAGATTCCTGGAGGGCGTGAAAAAATCTTTCGGGGACCGAACACGTTAGCCGATTTTGCCCGATGGGTCTTAGACCCCATCGACAAGACGTGGAGCCAAGAGGACATCGAACGTTACGGAGATTGTCATCGTCATGCCACAGTGATGGCTCACAATTTCTCCGGATACGATGGACAGTTTCTTTTGAGGTACTATACGGAACAAGGCACCGAGCATCCTAAAGTCACTTTGAACGGAGCTAAAATCATTTTCATGCAAGTGGGACAAGTACAGTTTAAAAATTCGATGAGCTATTTGGCCATGCCTTTGAGTCGAATGCCTAAAACGTTTGGAATGACAGAAATGGCTAAAGGGTACTTTCCACACTTTTTCAATACGGAAGCCAATCAACATGCCGTTCTACCCCATTTGCCTGAGGCTCACTATTACGACCCCGACAACATGCGTACCGAACAACGAGAAGCTTTCTACGCTTGGTACCAGGTTCACGCCTCGGACCCTTTCGACTTTCAGGAAGAAATGCTAAAGTATTGTCGTTCCGACGTGGACATTTTACGGCGTTGCTGTGGAAAATTTCGAGAACTGTTCATGGAACACGGAGGGGTCGATCCTTTGAAAGAAGCTTGCACCATTGCCAAAGCGTGTTCCTTAGTGTACCGACAACGATTCATGCCTGAAAACACCGTGGCTGTCATCAGCCCTCAAACGACCCACTATGTCAAGCGTCAATACTCGGTCAAAGCCCTACGCTGGTTACATTACTTGTGCGACAAGGAAGACAAATGGATTCAGCATGCCCGCAACGGAGGAGGCGAAAAGACCATCGGAACGTATTCGGTCGATGGCTGGGACTTAGAAAACCCCAAGATCGTGTACGAGTTTAACGGTTGCTTATTTCATGGATGTCCCGTCTGTTACCCTGACCGTGACACTAAAAATCAGTTTTTGCAACGAACCATGGAAGACTTGTACCAGGACACTTGTCAGCGACGCCTAAAGTTAGAACAGCAAGGATACCAAGTGGTCGAAATGTGGGAACACGAGTACGATCACCGTATGAAAACCGATCCCGAGTTTAAACGCCTCGTGGAAAGTTACCAGTTCATGGACCCGTTGAACCCGAGGGATAGTTTGTACGGAGGAAGGACCAATGCCACCTGTTTGCTGTACCAAGCCGACGAAGAGAAAGGAGAAGAAATCAGATGCTTGGACGTGTGTTCGCTGTATCTCTACGTGTGCAAATATTGTCGCTTTCCCGTAGGGCACCCGCAATTGCTGACGGAACACATCGACCTGAAAAACATTCGACAATACGAAGGCTTGATCAAGTGTAAAGTTTTGCCTCCCACGAACCTATACCATCCCGTCTTACCTCACCATTGTCAAGGCAAACTGATGTTTCCCTTGTGCCGTACTTGTGCCGAAACGTGCAACCAGGACCAACCTTGCCGTCACAGCCAGGAAGAACGGGCCTTGACGCGAACCTGGGTCAGCGTGGAATTGTTCAAAGCTCTGGACATGGGATACCAACTGTTAGAAGTGTACGAAATTTGCCACTTTCCCAAGACACAAAAGTACCACAAGGGTGACCCTACTCAGAAAGGCATTTTCGCCGACTACGTGGATGAAACTGAAACAAGAAGCCAGCGGCTATCCTTCCTGGTGTCACACTCCCGAAGACCAAATACAATTCAAAGAGAAATACTACGAACAAGAAGGCATCTCTTTAGACCACATCGAAAAAAACGAAGGCAGGCGATCGTTTGCCAAAGTGATGTTAAATTGCTTGTGGGGTAAAATGGCACAACGACCGTGTTTACCCAAGAATATTTGACAGAACCTTCCCGCTACTTCCAGATGATTCACGACAAAACCAAATACATGAAACACGTGGACGTCGTTCGAGAGGATTTGATCTTGGTCAATTACGAAGAAGATCTGGACTTTGTACAAGACGACCCTTTTGGAAATGTCATCATTGCGGCTTACGTGACAGCTCATGCTCGCTTAAAATTGTATGAAGCTTTAGAACTGTTAGAAGAACGCGTCCTGTACTTTGACACGGACAGTTGCATTTACATCCATCACCCGATTCAACATCACCCTGACATCGAAGGAGACCGTTTAGTTGCCTGGACAGACGAGCATCCCGACGACAAGATTCTAAGTTACGTCAGTGGCGGTCCCAAAAAGTACGGTTACGAATACCGGGACAAACAAGGAGAAGTGTACACGCAGTGCAAAGTGAAAGGATTGACTCTGAATCATCGTACCAGTCGAGTGGTCAACTTTGGGGTATTGAAAGAAGCCTTGCAATCGGGAGAGGATGGAAACTTTAAAGTGACCACCTATCAACCGAACAAGATTGTACGTTTACCCACTCACCACATCGTCAGTCGACCCTTGGAAAAAGTCTATCAAATTGTATACCAGAAGCGAGTGCGACTTCCCAATCACTTTACGTTGCCGTACGGTCACGTCGGTATTGGTCTGTATATAAAAAGGAACCCTAGGCAAGATCGATAGTTCATTGTTCATTGAAGTAACTTACCATGTCGTTGACGAAGAAGAAACCAGATTGGTTTGGCTTGGACCCAAGAGGTGGCCCAGTATGCACGAGAGTTAATCAAGGAAAAAAGTTACTTTTCAACCCGTGTTAGTGACGGTGCCAGAAGAACCCGTCACCCAGGACGGGACTGTCGTGGACAGGCCTGAAAGACTCTTTCGGGAGGACACTTGTGTGACCTTACCCCCTACTATAGAACTGGTTAGAACATTACCCAAAACATGTTGTGCAGACACTTGTTTTTATTCCACGTTCATGGTTATCATGTGCCTTTTATCCTTGTACTTAAGCCTTTGGCTTTTATGTATTTTTGTCTTTCGTATTCATGTTTGAAAAAAAAAACATTCAATAAACGTGTTCTGAAAAAGTATATAAACTCTTGTCTTGTTTGTTTTTCGTGTCACAAGTGACATTTCTCACACAATGGCTACCTCTGCTGCCTCTGCTCCCTCTTCCTCTACTGTCAAAGTCATCGACGAACACTTAGATCGTGCCAGTTGGGAGGCTTTGTATCTTCGCCATCCCTTTAACATGCTCATTGCTGGACCTAGCGGTTCAGGCAAAACCGAATTCGTCAAACGTTTGATCGAACATAAACATCATTTGATCGATCGGCCACCTCAACGGATCGTGTGGTGTTACAAAGAGTGGCAATCGGCGTACAACCTCTTGCGAGAAAGTCAAGGCGATTCCATCGTGTTTGTGGAAGGCATTCCTAAAGAAGACGACGGCATCGTCTCTGACTTCCGTCAAACCCATTTGGTCATTTTCGACGACATGTTAGGAGAAGACGAAGAAGAAATTAAACTGTGGTTCACGCGCAAAGGGCATCACCGTAATGCCAGTGTCGTTTATATCACCCAAAATTTGTTTCAACAAAGTAAAGCCCATCGCACCATCAGTCTCAATGCGCATTACGTGGTCTTGTTTAAAAGCCCTCGAGATAAATCGCAAGTGCAAGTCTTAGCCAAACAGTTAGGAACGCCTTGGCTGACTCAGGCGTACGACGATGCCACTCAAACGCCACACGCCTATTTACTCGTCGATTTGAAACCTACGACCCCCGAGGATTTGCGATTTCGTACCCACTTGTTTCACCACTGGTGCCAAGACGGAGGGCCTGTCCTGTACACGTCTCCGTCCTCGACTTCATTTCACTCCCCATCAAAAAATCTATAAAAACCTCAAACCCTTTTTCGTCTGTCTCACACAGTGTGAACATGACGTCCCTTCAGTCGCATCTTCCCGTCAAATTGATTCGTGCCTTGTATGGCATCAGTCGAGAAAAAAATCCACAAACACGAGCTCGTGTCTTAGAAGCTAGTCTCAAAGAAGTCTTACAATGGTTCACGGTGACGGCACGTCAATTACTCCAAGGAATCATTCAGATTCCTCATCAAACCAAACGCTTTTTCGATCGAAACAAAGTCGCTTTGGTCCAAATGGCCGATCCCCGCATCAACACTCAAACCAAAAAACAAATCATTTTGAAACCTGGAGGGAGCGGTACTCTAGGAGGGGTCATCATTCGCTCACTCTTAAGATGGGATCCTAATGCCCCCAAAGTTATACCCAAGACAAAAGTCCAACGAAGCCCCAAGAAGAAAAAGACCAGGTCCCCAAGGAGAACTTCTCCAGTGGCAGGACCCTCCTCTTACCAGACACCACCACCACCCCGGAAAAAGAAAAGAAGCCCCCAGAAAAAGAAACAGAAAAAAAGTCCCCAGAAAAAGAAAAGTCCACAGATGAAAACTAGTCGCAAGAGAGGCACTTCGGCCAGGACGCAACCTTACACTCGCAAACCACGATCTGCCACGGCAGTGACTGCGTCTCCGTCATCCTCACGTTTGTCCACTTCTCCGTTAATGACACCAGGAACTGAAGAGTACTTGGAGACGTTGATCACACCAAGAACTTCTCCGTTGATGACCTCCAAAAGAACTTCCCCAGTGGCAGGACCCTCCAATTTAGTGGCAGTGGCTGCTGCTCACAAAGTACCTTCTCCCAAAATCAAAGTCCATGAAAGATCGGGCATGTTACAAAGTTTACTGGATTTGTCCAAGCAAGAACTGGCTCGATTTAGTCCGTTACGTACCCCTGCACGACGTGTCATGCCTGTCTTCAAACTGATACGACGTCAAGACAATCAGTGGCGGCGCGTTCCAGTATAAAAAAGGCCTGTGACCGAGTAGGGTATCAGTGTTTTTTTGGTGCTACTGAAGATTCAAAGAAGTCACCCTCCAGAAAACCCCAAGGAAAGAAAAGGAAAGGACTGCCACCACGTTTAGCCAAACATGGGGACATGTTATCTGTCCTGTCCAAAGCTTCTCCACCCCTACGAAAAAAACTCATTCAAACGGCCTCCAAAGAGGTCATCGATACCGTGTGCGAATGTTGTTTGAACGTTTTGAAAGGCACGATCCCTTTGTCCAAACACCAGAAACAATGCTTAGGCAAACATCGTCACGTTCTTCGCCAAATGGTTCAAAAGAAAATTCCCATTCGTCAAAAAAAGAAGATGTTGGTCCAACGTGGAGGCATCTTGCCTCTCTTGTTAGTCTCCATACTGAAAGGAGTCTTGGGAACCATGTTGGGAGGACTAGTGGGAGCAAGATAAAAAGGCCTTCGGAAGTCCCAAGATCTCAGAATCGACCCCTGACAACCCCATGGAAGGACGAAAACTAGCTTTAGTGCCTTACAAACGATGGATGGAATACCATCGGTGGCAAGAACAACGCACCCCGCATTTACCTCCCAATCCCAATTTGAGCGAAATGTCCCAGTTACAACACGAATTGCAGTCCTTGATGGATCGCCAAGATTTGTCCGAAACAGAAAAATCGCAAAAGTACGGTCAACTCTTGCAACGACTGCAACTCTTTCACCAGAAAGCTTTAGACGAAACAGCTCTACCCACTCTAAAAGATTTTAAGACCTTGATAAAAAGTCCAGCACCATCACCAGTACCAGTACCAGTACCAGTACCACCAGTACCAGTGACCAAGACAGAAAAAGGAGAAGAAGAAGAAGGGTTTCAAACTCCACCAGAAAAAGTACGCAAGTTAACAACACCACCTACCTCCAGAATTGGATGGATTAAAAAGATGATGGCCACCCCTTCTTCATCACAAGAGAAAAAGAAAGTGAAGACAGAAGTGAAACAAGAACCGATATCCCCCGCTCAGACATCCTCCTCTTCAACACCTATTGCCGGCCGCACACGCAAAGCATTGCAATCCAAGAAAGTACCCCAAGAGAAAAAGAGTAGCATCCTCCAAGAGTGGGTGTCTTATTAACACACCAACCAACACAAAAAAATGGAAAAATTTTTAGCCAGCATTTACTACGATCCCTCCCATCCTGCAGGTTACGCAGGAGTTCAAAAATTGTATCGTGCTGCCAAAACGCGACTGAAAAGTCTCCGTTTACCTCAAGTGCAACGATGGTTACAAGAACAAGCTACCTACACTTTACACAAACCCATTCGACGCAAGCTTGCCAGAAGTCGCACCCGAGTGGAAGGCATCGATCATCAATGGCAAGCCGATTTAGCCGATGTCTCTCATTTGGCCAGCTACAATCGTGGCTATAAATATTTGTTTTGTGTCATCGACGTCTTTTCCAAATTTGCCTGGGTCGTGCCCTTGACTTCCAAATCGAGCAGCGAGTTAGTGCGAGCCCTGCAACGGGTGTTGAAACAAAGCGGTCGTCACCCTCTTCGATGGCAAACGGACAAAGGCACCGAATTTCTGAACCAAGCTTTCCAAAAAGAATTAAAGAAACGTGACATTCATTTTTTTACCACCGAGAATCCCGAAACCAAAGCCAGCATCGTGGAACGTTTTCAACGCACTTTGAAAGAACGCATGTGGAAATATTTTACGCATCACCACACTCTGAAGTACATCGACATCTTACCGCACCTGGTGCAAGCGTACAACCAATCTTACCATCGAAGCATCGGACGTGCCCCGCAAGACGTGACTCCCAACAACGAAGTGTTGGTGTTTGAGCGTCTGTTTGGTACGTCCCCGACGAGGGCTGTCCCCAAGAAAAGTGGAGTGTTGGCCGTAGGAGATTGGGTGCGCATTGGCAAAACCAAACGCACTTTCGACAAAGGTTACTTACCTAACTGGACGACCGAATTGTTTCGCGTCACTGGACGAGTGCATGGCCGTCATCCTGCCGTCTATAAATTGGAAGACATGAACGGAGAAGTGCTCAAAGGAACGTTTTATTTGCCCGAGTTACAACGTGTCACCAAAAAAGAAGACGACGTGTACGACATCGAAAGCATTCTCGAACGCAGAACCCGTAAAGTGGGCAAACGACGTGTCAAAGAAGTCAAAGTACGTTGGAAAGGATATCCACCCAGGTTTGATTCTTGGATCGACGCTTCGCAAGTCATCGACTATAAAAAGAAGTGACCATCATGCCCTTTCACACAGCAGACGCAGCTACGTCGACCACTCCTCCTTCACCTAGTTCTTCTGTGCAAGATTTACAAAAACAACCCTTGTGGGTGTGGTGTGGAGAACGTATGCCTAAAACGCAAATCGTCTTTTTCTGCCAAATCTTCGTGGTGTATTGTGTCATCGGGGCAGCCATCGCCAATTTGAGTTTGCAACAAGGAGACAAACAATTGTGGACCATTTTATTGAGCAGTTGCATCGGTTACCTGCTTCCTAATCCCTCCCTGAAATTCACCTCGAACGGGAACCCCGGGAACCTTGTGTCCAGTGCCAGTGCCAGTCACCACTTCAACCACAACCAGAACCCCATTTTAGACGGAGACACACCTTTGACGTCCAGTAACCCCTCGGACAGCCACAGAACTCTGGAATTATGAGTCACCAAAACCAATTTTACTTAACTTTACCCAGTGACAGTTCCATGGAGGTGTTTCCCAAGAACACGTTGTGCTGTTACACGGCCAAATTACCTCAGGCCATCCTGTTAGATCACGAAGCCCATTGGGAAGTGGCTTTAGTAGAAATGATTCACCGGACCCAAGTCCTCAATGTCTTTCCCAATCAAAATTTTTTTGATGTGGAAGTTCATGACGAGCAAATGCAACAGTGGATGGATAGCAATGTCAAATATGACAAGAAAACCCGTACACAAAATCAAAAGTACACCACCTATCAC
Organism: Sinohyriopsis cumingii; assembly: GCA_028554795.2. NCBI lineage: Eukaryota > Metazoa > Mollusca > Bivalvia > Unionida > Unionidae > Sinohyriopsis > Sinohyriopsis cumingii. The sequence goes on along the minus strand of CM068833.1, from coordinate 56,221,557 downwards.
TTGTTCATTCCCCCAGGCTATTATTTTAGTGGTCAACATTTGGTCAGCACCATAGCCTCCAGGTTTAATGTCGTGTTTCTGAAAGCTTTGGAGCATGTCAACAAAAGTGTCACCATGGAGTACCACAAAGCAGCTCGTCGCTTCTTGATGAAATTTGAACGAAGTAAAATCCTGTCCATTTTATTTTGTCCTGAATTGTTTGACATGTTGGGCGGAGACATGGACATGAGAAAGGCCATGTTCAAGAAAAACGAATTACCCATCGTTTACGACAACGAGTCTTTTAGCAAGTTATTTCGTACCCCGGTAGAACTGAACCAAGGACTGAATTTGATGTTCGTGTATTCCGATGTGGTGGAGTACAACGTGGTGGGACACACCTCCGTACCGTTACTGCGTGTCATTCCTTTCAAAGTAGATTCTGCCACGGGCGCTGACGAGGAAGGTGGAAACACTTACCACGTCCACCGCGAATTTGTCCATCCTCACTATTTGCCTGTCAGCAAGTCGTATTTGGACACGGTCAACATTGCTATAAAAGGAGATCTGGGACAAAATATTTCATTCACCAAAGGAAAAGTCACGGTGAAACTCCATTTTCGAAAACGGTTCTCTCACGACTCGTAAGTAAGTCATGTATCCAGTGTACCGAGGGGTTGCTCGACAGCGAGGACACGGCTTAGGAGACATGTTAAAATCGGCCTTTCGTTCGGTGGCCTCAGTGTTGAAACCGATGGTGACACGCGGATTGCACGCCTTGAAAGATGCGGCACTGACGCAAGGCAAAGAATTTCTCCAAAATGTCATCATCGACAAACAAAACCCTAAAGAAGCCTTCATGAGGGCAGGCAAAAATATCTTGCTGCAAACGGGCAAAGACATTTTAGGCCAACGAGAGACACCTATAAATGCCCTGCACGCTACCGAGTCAGGCATTCAGCAAGGACAAGGCAGAAAGAGACGACGAAGAAAACACCCTTTCACCAGACTTCAAGCGAGAAAGGCCAAGAAAAGAAGAACCGTTCGAGACTTAGACGTTTTCGATTATTGAGAAAAGAGACAAAAAAATAATGCACCGAGAATCTTGCGCTTGTTCCAAGACGGAACTGGACCTGTTTGCCATGCCCCCCACGATGATGACGATGTAAGAATCCCAATGGGTGGAATTTCACCCCGTCTCCTCACTGACCGATTCCGCTCCCATCGAGTTTGAAATCAAAGGACAGCCCGAAGATTACATCGATCTGAATAGCAGTTACTTGTACCTGAAAGTCAAAATTCTAGATAAGACTGGAGGTCCTATAGACGATGAAGCAGTAGCTCCCGTCAACAATTTCATGCATTCCTTTTTCAGTGGAGTGGACTTGTACTTGAATAACAAACTGGTCAGTAGCAGCATGGATACTTTCCCTTATCGTGCCTACCTGGAAAATCTCTTGACGTACGGAATAGATGCCAAGAACACTCATCTCAATGCCTGTGTGGTATGGGAAGCTGACGAACCTACCAAGTTTGAAATATTGGAAACTGATGAAAAGAAAGACAACAATGATGGATTTGTAGAACGAAGAAAGAGAATCACGGGAGTCGACACAAGTTTAGAACTGATGGATCGTTTGCATTTGGACATGTGGTTGCAAGAAAAGTATTTGCTGAACGGGGTGGATGTCCGCCTGAGACTGAATCGTAGCAGTGCCGCTTTCCATTTGATGGCTGATAGTGACGGTTACAAAACCAAAATCCTAGAAGCCAGACTCTACGTACGCCGTGTGGAAGTCACGGCATTACGTACGAAGATTATGCAGGAGGCTATGCTTTGTGGGCTTTCGATTTCACTCCAGACCAAGGCAGCGACGAGGGACATTTCCACCCTATAAAATCCGGCCATATTCGTGTGGAAATTCAGTTTCAAGACCGAGACCCTGATGAAACGGTGAACGTCATCCTGTATGCAGAATTCGATAATACGATAGAAATCAACAGTTTGAGAGAAGTCATCCTAGATTACTAGAAACCATGGAAGACTGTTATCCCTCTTTACCTAGTGGAGAAACTTTGGACATGAAATGTGAGGAGACCGTGGAAAAAGAAGAAGTGATCATGATGAAGTCAAGATGGCCAGAACAAGACGCCCATTTAGTCTCCTGTTTTGCCAAACACTTGGTCGACAAAATGACGGAATTGATCAAGAAAAATTGCTATGGATGTCAAAACGATCATCCCAGTCAAATTCAACACGATAAATGCCTGATGTTGAGTCAAGAAGAAAAATTGGACGAGTATCTGGACGAAGCTTGGAGTCTCATCTCGAACAAAGACGTGTTGCATCAGTGGTATAAAGACTTGCGTAAACATTCTTGTCCACCATTAACCACTCAAGAGATCCATCGTATCGAAGCTCTCCTGAATCAGAGTAAGGAAACAGAACGAATAACCGTTTATTCGTCAGACATTTTCAAGCAAAAAGTCAGGATCGAATTGACGACTTATTATTACCTGTGAAGAAGAAGAAGAAAAAAAAACACACACTAATCAATGGATACCTGGGAACTTTATTACCTTTTGAACCACAGTTCGTATACGGCTTCTTGGAATCCTGTCGTCTGTGCTAAAGATGAACTCCCTCATCGCAAACCTCAAGACCATCAAGCTTACGTGATCAACACGGACGACAGTCATCTCCCAGGAACCCACTGGGTAGCCGTCTACTTTCCTCAAGAAGGATGTGTGGAATATTTCGATTCGTACGGATTGCCCCCTTTGGAAGACGATATCATCGACTTTATGAGAAGAAATGCTCAGACCACCCGATTCAATAATGTGAAATTACAAGGCACAGATTCCTTGGTGTGTGGACAATATTGCGTGTATTTTCTGCATCATCGAAGCCTGGGCTATTCCTTAGAACATTTAGTGACTCATTTTGATCCTCGTTCTTCTTCAAGAAATGATGTGAAAGTAGATTGATGGTTTTGTGACCATTATGCTTATCTTTTGTCTCAAGCTAGGAAACGTAGTGTCCATCAATGGCCTAATGATTTCCAACAGTGGAAATCACAATTTCATTCACAACGTTGTCAGCCCTGTTTAAAGTAGATTGTGAATTGAGAAAAAAATGCTGGTGATTTGAAAAAATTGTTTGATGTTATAGTGTTGGATTATTGTTAAAAATGTTAGAGTTGTTGTTGGTTAGTGTTAAGTGATTTTTGAATAAAAATGTTGTGTTTTGAAAAAAATGCCTTTGTCTTTTGTTTAGCTATAAGAATGTTGGATTGATGCTCTTTGACTTCTTACTATCCCTCTCATGACACTCACTGTACATTGCGACTCGAAAACCGTGTGGGGGATGTTTTCCTTCACGTCCGCGCTTTAACTTTAAGAACCGGTTTGTTTCCAGTCTAACCATCCATTGTCGACTCATCCTCCTAAGAAGATGTGTTCCAAACTAGCTAAGCTCAACGAAGCCTACGTGAATTTGCATAGGGTCAGACACAGTCTGATACCGAAGCCAGAAGAAATAGAGAATGTGAGAAAGTTAAAAATCACTGAAGACCTGATAGAAGAGCTTTTCAGAGAAGAAATGAACAGGGAAAAAGAAGAATGGACAGAGAAGTACAGACTTCAGAGACAGCAGCAACAGCAGCAACAACAACAACAGCAGCAACAAGAACCTGAAGCTGACAGAGGCTTTGTCGATTGTCGTATCGACACCAAAGAGTTCTTCTTCTCTTTCCGAAGAAGCAGACCTATCGCCAGAAAGTCTATCCTCAGAGGACATCGCATTCTTAGAAACTGAAAGATTGCCATAGCAAACAAAAAAAAAACAGCCCTTTTCAGGGCTACCCAATACTCTAGAAAAGAAATAACTATCGATTTGCCTATGTGTTTGTGTGTGTGTGTGTGTGTGTGTGTGTGTGTGTGTGTGTGTGTGTGTAGGTAGAGTAGTGTGATTATAAACACTAACTCTTTTTTCATAGTGCGAGGGTATGTGTTTGTGTTTGTAACTGCTCACGTAAGTTTGTGTGAATGGTAGATTATGGGTTTCTTTATTGTTTCTTAGCGTATGTGAAGAGTATAGTTTGGGTTTTGTAACCGCTCACGTACGATTGTGTGGATAGTAGATTATGGATTTTGTTTATTGTTTCTTAGCGTATGTGGAGAGTATAGTTTGGGTTTTGTAACCGCTCACGTACGATTGTGTGGATAGTAGATTATGGATTTTGTTTATTGTTTCTTAGCGTATGTGGAGAGTATAGTTTGGGTTTTGTAAACGCTCACGTACGATTGTGTGGATAGTAGATTATGGATTTTGTTTATTGTTTCTTAGCGTATGTGGAGAGTATAGTTTGGGTTTTGTAACCGCTCACGTACGATTGTGTGGATAGTAGATTATGGATTCTGTTTTAATGATTTGCGTGTGTAAATAGTAGATTTGGGGTTTGTTTATTGTTGCTTCACTTATGTGGATAGTATATTATATGAAATGAGAAAAGTAGGGGATGTTTTCTTTCACGTCCGCACGATGTTAGGTCATGATCTAGGTAATATCAATTTTATGTTTTAGGGGGATGTTTTCCATCACGTACGCACTTTCACTATAAGAACCCACAGTATTCGTCGTTCAAACCATTCTACAAAGATGACTTCTAACCAAATTGACAAAATGCAAACATTGCAAGACGTTTTGGACAATTTAGGAATGATGGAGCAGATGTTAATAAGACTCGTTGAAGACCACTATTCATATAGTCCCCATCGTGTAAAGATGGAAATTAATAACTTAAGAAAGGTAAAGGATAAGATAAGTGGTGTAATGAAAGAGATAAAGGAGGAGAAGGAGGATGAAGAGGAAAGAATAAGAATAAGCAAATGGAACGAAAAAATTGAAAAAGAAGAAGAAAATGAGAAGGGGAAGAAAGAAGAGGAGGAAGAGAAGAAGAAAGAAGAGGAGGAGAAAAAAAAAAGAAAGAAAAGAAGAGAAAGAGTGTAGGAGAGAAAATAAGAAGTTGGTTGAGAAAAAGAAGAAATTAGAAGCAGAAGAAGAAGAAAAACCAAAGGCCCTTTTCAGGGCCAGCCATATTTCTCGAAAAGAGAATGACTTTATTCAATTGCCTACCCCTTTTTGAAATTTAAATTTAAATTTAAATTTAAAAAAAAATCAAAAAAAAAATCCCATGTTCAATTCCCCTTGAGGCTAGAGTGGCCCAGGGTTTTTCTCCATGTTCAATTCCCCTTGAGGCTAGAGTAGCCCAAGACTATTTCCCATGTTAAATTCCCCTTGAGGCTAGAGTGGCCCACGATTTTTCTCCATGTTAAATTTCCATTGAGGCTAGAGTGTCCCAGGGGTCTCTGTAATGCTAATTCCCATTGAGGCTAGGGTATCCCCATTTACTTCTTTTGATTCATTGAACTAGATGTACTGACGATAACGCCACTCTATTACTCAGTGTACGAGCATAACACCAAAGCAACAGAGAAAAGCAAAATGGCGGAAAACACACACCAAAAAAAAAATAATACTCTAGAGCATGAGTGACCATCAGCGTCCATGTGTCCATGTAATTGGACCCAAATCCAAACAATACTCTAGAGCATGAGTGACCATTATAATTATAACTGGACTAAGTCTCCCCATATATTACATAGTTTGAGGTGTACGTGAACCTTAAACATATACAAATAATTTGGAACACACTAACTAATCGCCACTGATGGGAATTTGGAAGCTTTGTCGGCTAGCAAAAAGTAAAACTCTACATTGGTGTACATCATTCAGAGATTGCTAACATTTTAACAGCATAGTCGTAATGCTTGACATAAGTGTCACTAAATAACATATTTTTAATAGCCATCTTTCGTAAATATAGATGAAACATTTAAAATTAATGATTTACTCTGTATTATAGTCATCATTTTATATTGAATAAAAATGTAAAACAGTCATCGAAAGAAATGAATCAGAAAAATTTACAAATTATCGAATTGAAGGATTACACAAATTTACGAGTGTTAAGCGTTTTGCCCCTGATTTTAGCACAAGATTATTTACATTAATATACTCATAGGATAATTTGTGTCATATAGAGCAAGTGTAATGACACGGCATGAAGTCGCAAAAGACTACATGGCCTCCTGCAAAGGGAAGGCGTAAAGACCGAGACATCCAAATGTATTTCAGAGTAATTATTATACACCTTCCTGCAGTTTTGGACAAATACAATCAGTATTTTTCGTCATGTCATAACAGACTCTTGCATTTGTGCACATTTCAACACAGTTTGTTATAATTTCAATCTTTTTGCTCCTCGTGACTTTGAAATGAGCTTTCGTGGGAGACCTTCCATCAACTAAATCGCTATATATCTTTTTGCTCCAGCGAGAACAAGATGAAAGTATAGTGGTAGTGAAGCAGACGAAGATAAAACGGAGGCCCAGGCATAAGTCCCGTCAAATACGAGACGACAGTGGGAGGTCTGAAGCGGTAAGCAGCTCAGTATTACATAATGTAGCTACGCAAAAGAACTGCAAATATTGGGGGGGGGGGGAGGTTATAGTTGCATTTGCGTACAAAAATAAAAACTTACGATATTTAACATTTATAAAATGCATATGCATACACAACTTACTTGCAATAGATTTAATTCTTACAAAATATTATGTAGATAAGAACCATATATTTAGGAGATGCCTTCTGTTGATTTTAACACATAAAAAGTGATGAATCTAGAAAACTACATGGTCAGTGATTACTTTATTTAGTACCTATTCCTATCAAAGTCAGCAATGATATTTGATATTTGTACGTTTATTAAAAATTTGAATGCAAGATTCAAACAATGGTTATGCGTTCTTTTCTAGAAACATCTTTATTGCATGAAGGTACAAATGATCATGTCGATTTTAATATTTTGCAAGTGGACCAACGAAACATTAACAGAATAATGATCATTGTTTCAATGCCGAATGTCAAGTATGGTTCAGATTGTGCGATATCTTGTACAATGATATTGACTTAATCTTTTAAAACAAAACATGCAGTAATTCAAACACGTGTATTGCTCGAAAGGTGTTTTAGTTCTCATCAGGTCATTAACCTTTCTTTCCTAATCAAGCTTAGTATCTGCAACTAAATACAGTAGTGTCACACTTTCATATTCACTTATCAATGATAATCATTTTCACGACGAATGTGTGCATTTATTTCAACACTACGTAACGGCTGAAGAGTAGTGAAAGCCTGGCGATTGCTCTAAAACGTCTCCGTGAAAGACTGGGTAAACCCAAGAGACTCCGCCCCATAAGGGAACAGAGGCGACTCAAGAGTGGCTCAACATCCAACAGCAGTGTAAGCATGGATTTTACTCCTTTCTTTAACTTCAGTGTTTACCGTATAATATACACTGAAAGATAGTCATTAATTATTTGGTTCTGTAAATCTTGAAGTATCGTCAATCACTGCCTTATGCAAGGCCTCTTGCAGTCAATATTGGCAACACAACGCAGTATGTGTCAGTCAGTCTGTCCGTGTGTGTGTGTGTGTGTGAGTGTGTCAGTCAGTCAGTGTGTGTCTGTGTCAGTCAGTGTGTGTGTGTGTGTGCGTATCAGTCAGTCAGTGTGTGTGTGTGCGTATCAGTCAGTCAGTGTGTGTGTACGTATCAGTCAGTTTGTGTATGCGTCAGTCAGTGTGTGTGTGTGTCAGTGTGTGTTTGTGTGTGTCAGTGTGTGTGTGTGTGTGCATGTCAGTCAGTGTGTGTGTGTGCGTGTGTGTGTGCGCAAGTCAGTCAGTTAGTGAATGCATATGTGTGTCAGTCAGTGTGTGTGTTTGTGCGTCAGTCAGTCAGTGTGTGTATGTCCGTCAGTCAGAGAGTGTGTGCGTCAGTCAGTCAGTGTGTGTGTGTGTGTCAGTTAGTTTGTGCGCGTGCATGTCAGTCAGTCAGTGTGTGTGCGTGTCAGTGTGTGTGTGTGTCACGAAACTATATTAGGTATCCTAAATTAAATGGGTGCGGAGTTGTGCGTTCGTCTTTTAGATGATATAAATAGACGAATATTTACATTTTATACATTTAAAACAGAATGTGTATTGAGTATTCTAGTCTCAACTATTGATATCTCTTATTCAAATATATTGCAGGAGTCTGACGTTCTTAGTATTCATTAGCTACAAATTAGAAGTGATTTTACTATATACAAAGAGCGAACACAAGCATATTGATCGTCATGAAGCCCCAGGTTTAAGTGATACACGTACAGCAATTTAAATTTTTTGTTTTTGCGAAACTGACCAGGTGTGCTACGTTTTCCAAGATGGCAACGAGCTTTTCAACATAAGTTTTTATTTGTTATTAGATTAACATCCCAAATGAAGGTATTGCAGAGGATAAGGAGGAGGAGAATGAGAAGTACTCTAACCTTACCCCACTGGAGGGATGGACCCACCTGCTCAGAACCAAAGGCGAGGAAACCTCAAACAGGGAGCAATGGATGAACAAGAAGATACCACTTTAAGAGTGTTATGGTTTCTCAGACTGCCTGTTGATCTGTGGATTGCTTGTTATTGTTTGTAAATTGGACAAACTTTCCTATTTTACATTAATGAAGTAAATGTTTTAAAACAATGTCTAGAACGTTCGGAGTTTAGGCGTGGCTCAGTTTCTGAAGACAAGTACGCAATCACTTGTAAATATTTCAGTTTTAAGTAGCGATGAATGTCATAGTGCTCAAATGACGATTACGTACCACCTCTACGTCCTGAAAAATAAAAATAAACAGTTTTCACGCTTTCTTATTCCGAAAAGCACCGGACGAAAAGGTTTGAATGAGTGAGTAAGAAAATTAATGAAGGGAAAATTAAACTAGATCATGTTCGAGGGCTTACCATCAATAATGCCTTCACTTTTTTATTTACAGATTTTGTCTAATTTGAAACTACATTATTATAAACAACCGTTCTCCCCCACTCCTATACCAAACGTTGCAACAGGGATTTCTATGATTGCTGCATGATGATAATTTGGTCAGACATAACAAATATGCTGCTGTAACATATATGTTTTAAGATCTACACTGTAAATCCTTTTGCCAGGGCCAACCTATGTTTTAAATTCTGCACTGTAAATCCTTTTGCCAGGGCCAACATATGTTTTAAGATCTGCACTGTAAATCCTTTTGCCAGGGCCAACCTATGTTTTAAAATCTGCACTGTAAATCCTTTTGCCAGGGCCAACATATGTTTTAAGATCTGCACTGTAAATCCTTTTGCCAGGTCCAACCTATGTTTTAAAATCTGCACTGTAAATTCTTTTGCCAAGGCCAACATATGTTTTAAGATCTGCACTGTAAATCCTATTGCCAGGGCCAACATATGTTTTAAGATCTGCACTGTAAATCCTTTTGCCAGGGCCAACATATGAACAAAGGAAGAAATTATGTAAATTAAGAACAGATGGTTGAGAGAGAAATGAAGTTACGGATTGACAAATGACAGACTCAGTACATCACATTGATGAATAAGGCAGGGGATAATATTCATTTCTTATTGATGTTGCCAGTCGCTCTCTAATGCTGATTAATTTGAGTTATACATTTCTTGGAATAACGTAAGATGAGGTTTTTCAAGATACAAATCATCATGGGCGTTGAAGAAAGGATCGATATTCACTGTGTAACTAATGTTAACATTTCATCTTCAGTTGTTATTCATATACAATGCTTCTATTAATAATTTGACTTCATTCCTACTATTTAATTGACACTCGAATACTAAATGTATATCACTGACCGCAAATTGAGAAATAACTGTTACATTTGTAGATCTGTGGCAAAGAGGTATTATCGCATAATTCCTGGAGAATATGTTCCAGAGAAACCACAATTATAGTTTTGGTGTTATTCATAGTTTTTGTACTTACTTCTGTTGTTATGTAAAGTTTTATTAAATGTTTTTTTATTTTATATTTTTAAAACCCATCTTTCGTTGTTGTATGAAAAGAGATACACATGCGATGTTAAACATTCATTGCAGATATCCCCAAGTTCTTCGACGTACTTTGTAGGAATAATACATATTATTGTATCTCACATTCATAATTTAGCAAGGTACAAAGTCTTGTCATTGTTTATGAAAGAACGATCACTTGTCTGGGCATATAAACGTAATATTGAAAGCTTGACAACGAAATACAATGGTCTATGTTGTTAACCTGCCCCTCTCCCTCTCTCCATTGTATTTTTGACGAAATTAACTTGAATGCATCAAAGAATCCCAAAGGGTCCAATAAAGAACGGACTTATGAAATAACTGTAGATATTTAATGGCTTGAATTTTAAAGACAGGTTATATTTAGAAAGAAAAATAAATTCATACAATGTGCGCAAATATCTGACACTTTAATTACAGAAAGAAAAATTGGGTTCTTTTGATAATACAGTATAAAGAAGGCAATGTTCTTCTGGTAAAAGAACACAACAATAAAGCAAAGGAAGAAAATTGCATGTATACGATATGATTATATTAATTTTATTATGTTTACAGCAATTACTGCGCTATTTGCTTAGCGACCTATCTTGAATGGATATGCTAATAAAAACCAAGAAACGTCATCGATGCTGAAGCTGCACAAAATATGTCTGTGTGTATAAACGTTCAATGATTTTCGTCTTTACAAACGTGCATGAAAAACACGTTTGTTTTCTTTTATTGTTTACATAAATAAAGCTTCTCAAGATAATAATAAAGCCAGATAAGATTTAATATTGAGTTTGATTGGGTTGGGAATAGTTTGATTGGGTGTGGAACATAAATTCATTCATTGATTCATTGTGTATCAGTCAGTGTGTGTGTGTGTGTGTGTGTGTGAGTCAGTGTCTGTGTGTCAGCCAGTCAGTGTATGTGTGTCAGCCATTCAGTGTTTGTGTGTAAATCAGTGTGTTTATGCGTCAATCAGTCAGTGTGTGCGTGTCAGTCAGTGTGTCTGTGTCAGTCAGTTTGTGTGTGAGTCTGTGTGTGTGTCAGTCAGTCAGTGCGTGTGTGTGAGCGTGTCAGTCAGTCAGTGTGTGTGTGTCAGTCATTGTGTGTGTGTCTGTGTGAGTGTGCATGTCAGTCAGTCAGTCAGTGTGCGTGCCAGTCATTATGTGTGCGCGCGTGTCAGTCAGTCCGTGAGTGTGTGCGCGTCAGTCAGTGTATGTACCAATCTGTGTGTTTGTGCGTGTCAGTCAGTGTGTGTGTGCGTGTTAGTGTTTGTGTGAGTCAGTGTGTGTGCGTGCATGTCAGTCAGTGTGTGTGTACCGTATATTCGCGTATATACGACGCGTCTTACATAAAATTTTAATTATCCCGCACCCTAAGTGTGTCTTATACTCGTGGCCGCCTTATCTAATTTTTTTTTACACAAACGAAAATGCAGTCAACAATTTTTATAATAAACACTTACTAAAAATACTGTTTGTCTTGATTTAAAATCAATCTATTCATCTTCATCGTCATCAGTTTATGTTTCAAATCCATCGAAACTTTCATCGAATTCACTCTCATCGCCGAATACCTCCATAGCCACTGCTAATCGATCCTCATTGGTGTCAGTGGTATCGGATGCAGCCGAGTCGTCGTCCGAAGAACTTATATCGGCGGCCTGTTCTGGAATTATCCCACACTTTCTGGAGCAATTGGTGATTGTTGTTGTTTTCACTTTCTCCCATTCCCGGAGAACACAATTACACACCTCTACGTACGTTGCACGACGTTGTCGACCAGCTGGCGTGAAGGTGTGCTTACCGCTAGACGTCCAACGATCCCATTCCTCACGAACAAAAGTCTTAAATGGATGATTGACGGCAACATCCAAGGGATGGAGCTTACAAGTCAGACCACCTGGTATAATAGCTATGTGGGTTTCAGCATTGTTTATGTGTTTCTGCACAGTTGTCTCCTTATGGGAAGCCATCGCGTCGAAAAGCAGAAGAGATTGCTTCTTGAAAAATCCGCCTCTTCTTGTTCTGAAGCACTTATCAATCCAGGTCTGCATCACCTCTGTATTCATCCAGCCTTTTTTTTAACTGCAGACAACAACAACTCCAGCTGGCAAAGTTTCTCTGGGCATGGTTATCCTTTTAAAGATAACCATGGGTTTCAGTTTTCCTCCTGCAGCTAAGCAGGCCAACACAACAATTAAGTTAGTTCGTTCGTGTCCCGTGGTATCAACCGCTACTGTCTTTACTCCTTCCTCTGCCACTGATCTGCTAGCTGGAATATCGAATGACACTGGAACCTCATCCATGTTGATGATGCCATCATCTGCCAACTTCAGTTCAGTTATTTCCTTCTGAATAAAGGTGTTGAAAACATCCAATTTATTCTCTCAACCGTCTAGAAGAATCTGTCCAACAGTTGTACGTGCCCGGAATGCAAGGTTGTTCCGTTTCATGAACTTGTACACCCAGTTCGCACTGCCACGAAAGTCCATGATCTTCATTTCTGTAGCAATAATTCGAGCCTTGAGTTTGATTGATATCGTTGAAACCGCACGGTTACTCTCACGTTGCGAACGTACCCAGTTGGCAACATTTTCTTCCAAGTTCGGCCATCTTGCCTTTCCACCTTTACGAGCTCGTTTCCTTGGATTCATCTTCATAAGCTCCTCCTCCTCCAACTTCCAATCACGTACATTATTCTCACCGCAACTAAATTCTCTTCCAGCAGCTCTGTTGCCATGCTCCTTGGCAAACTTGATGACGTCTAATTTAAAATCGGCCGTATATGATTTTAGCTTCGTCATCGTGAAAATTTTATAAATTGTATAAATGCTCAAGAGAGTGATCACCCATTTATTTATAACAAGAGATTGATCCCACGTATACCCTATATACCGGTATATACTTACCCCAGCCGCTGAAGCCTAGGCCCAGCGGCCTAGAGGAAGATAAGATCAAACGATAACCGTTGTGGCCCTGCCTCAAATAATTCTTTGAACTCCAGCCAAAACGGTCAATGAAGCCTTGTTTACATCAGGTGAGTTTGAAACATTGGAGATATTTGCGTTTATGACAAAGGAAAGTACCGGTAGCCACTTTGATGCACATGGATTGAAAATGGATGTTTGCTGGTACATATTTGAACAATACAACAGACAGAATAATTCTAAAGATTTTATTAAACTTTATTGCAACAATAATGTGATAGTACTTAACAAAATAATATTAGATACAGATCAATACCGTAAGTAACTTATAAGTTATTAAAAAATCAACGCTATGTCATCTGCAGTCAATATAGGGTTTGCTCAGTTTGACAGATGGCGAGGGCGAGTGCGTCTTATATTCGTGGGCGTCTTATTTTGCACAAATCGTCAAAACCCGCGTCTTATATACGGGTGCGCTTTATAATTGGGTGAGTCTAATATACGCGAAAATACGGTATGCGTGTCAATGTGTGTGAGTGTGTGTCAGTTAGTGTGTGTGTGTGAGTTTGTGTCAGTCAGTCAGTCTGTGTGTGTGTGTCAGTCAGTCAGTGCGTGTCTGTGTCAGTCAGTTTGTGTCTAACAGTCAGTCAGTGTGTCTGTGTCAGTCAGTGTGTGTGTGCGGCGTGTCAGTCAGTCAGTCAGTGTGTGTTAGCTCATGTTAGTCCGTCAGTCACTGTGTGTCTGTGTGTGCGCGTGTCAGTCTGTCAGTGAGTGTGTGTGCGTGTGTGTGTCGGCGTCAGTCCGTCAGTGAGTGCGTGTGCGTGTCAGTCAGTCAGTGTGTGTGTGTGTCCTTCAGTCAATCAGTGTGTGTGTGTCCTTGTCAGTCAGTAAGTGTGTGTGTGTCTGTTAGTGTGTGTCAGTCAGCGTATTTGTGTGTGACAATCAGTGTGTGTGTGTCATTCAATCAGTGTGTGTGTCAGTCCGTGTGTGTGTGAGTGTGTGTCAGTCAGTCAATGTGGTGTATGAGTTTGTGTCAATCAGTGTGTGTCATTCAGTCAGTCAGTGTGTCAGTCAGTCAGTCAGTGTGTCAGTCAGTCAGTATGTGTGTGAGTGTGTCAGTCAGTAGTGTATATGTGAGTATGCATATCAGTCAGTCACTGTGTGCGTGCGTGTCAGTCAGTCATTATGTGTTTGTGTCAGTCAGTGTGTGTGTGACTTCATGTCAGTCACTCAGTGTGTGTCAGTGTATGTGTGTGTGTGCATGTCAGTCAGTCAGTGCGTGTGTGCATCAGTCAGTCAGTCAGTGTGTGTGAGTGGGTGAGTCAGTCAGGGTGTGTGTGTGTCAGTCAGTTTGCGTGTGTGAGTGTGCGTGTCATTTAGTCAGTCAGTGTGTGTGCATGACAGTCCGTCAGTCCGTGTGTGTGTGTGCCAGTCTGTCAGTATGTGTGTGTGTGTGTGTCAGCTAGTCAGAATGTTTGTGTATGAGTGTGTCAGTCAGTCTGTGTGAATGTGTGTTAGTCAGTGTGAGTGTGTGTCAGTGTGTGTGTCAGTCTGTTTGTGCATGCCAGTCAATCAGTGTGTATGTGTGTGCACGTGCCAGTCAGTGTGTGCTTGTCAGTCAGTGTGTGTGTGTGTGGGCGCATCAGTCAGTGCGTGCTTGTCAGTGTGTGTGTATGTGTGTGTGTGCATGTCAGTCAGTCAGTGTGTGTGTGCCTGTGTCAGTATGTTTGTGTGCACATGTCGGTCAGTTAGTGTGTGTGTCTGCATGCATGTCAGTCAGTGAGTGTGTATGTATGTGTGTCAGTCAATCAGTGAGTGTGTGTGTGTGTCAGTCAGTCAGTGTTTGTGTGTCAGTCAGTGTGTGTGTGTGCATGTCAGTCAGTCAGTGTGTGTGTGTGTGTGCATGTCAGTCAGTGTGTGTGTGTGTGTGCATGCCAGTCAGTGTATCTGTGTGTGCATGTCAGTCAGTGTGTGTGTGTGTGTGCATGTCAGTCAGTGTATCTGTGTGTGTGCAAATGTCAGTCAGTCGGTGTGTATCTGTGTGTGCATGTCAGTCAGTCAGTGTGTATGTGTGTGCACAAGTCAGTGAGTGAGTGTGTGTGTCAGTCATTCAGTGTGTGTTTGTGCGTCAGTCAGTGTGTGTCTTTGTGCATGTCCATCAGTCAGTCAGTATGTGTGCATGCATGTGAGTCAGTGTGTGTGTGTGTGTGTCGGTCAGTGTGTGTGTCAGTCACCCATGCGACAGAGAAAATTTGCTAACTTATTTTACTAACCTTACTTTTCTTGTCTCAGTCTAGCCATTTCAGACCCGTTGTCTCAGTCAAGGTGTTCACGCGCTCAGAACTACTTTTAAAAAAGAAACACTTGTTGTCTTCTGCTGTGCCTGACGTAGTTGTACTAAAATCAAACAACAACAACAACAACAGCAACAATATTTAAGAAAAAAACATAGTAACTTAAGTTAAATCCATGTTTGAGAACTCACCATAAAAGAACATTTCGAGAGAGACAAAGACAAATGCATATGATGTCGAGCTTTTTGGTATTATGCTTGTTCGTTCCACACAGCATTTTTTTCCCAATTTATTGTCAGTGAGGTTGTGTTTATGTGAGTGTTGGCAAAGTATTTTTGTAGAGAGCAGGTGTACAATTATATTGAATGTTTCAAATAAAACAAAATATGAATATGAGATATTCTAACATAATTTGAGATTAAAATTGATATTTCTGATCCTGAAACTGGACCATTAATACCTATGAATTGGCTCGAGTCTAGGATTCGGCTAATGTGGGTATGTGAGAAAGCTTGCCAGTAGCTTCTCATTGGTCAGTGGTTCTTCCCGCGGTTTTCCCGGGTTCTTCCTCCACTATTAATACTGGCTGACATGCATAGTCTATCGTGTGCTGAAATATGGCGTTAAACCCAACAACAACAACAACAACAACAATAACAACAACAACAATACCTATGAATTAATTTATTAAACAAAGACCTAATTCGACCTGAACAAGATGCAGAGTTCAGGTCAGCAGGTCATGGGGAAAGTGCCGATTTAATTCCAATACACTGAAATGAATGGTCGTCAACTGGTTTAAGATCTTACCTTGTCATACTCATGTACAAACCATTCAACAAGAAGCAATTAAAACAAAAACATGGTTAATCAATGGTAACCCAATCCACAGGTTTCAGATGCTGCAAGACCAGAAGTGGTCATGGAGTCCACGCTAACAGAATGTGACTACAAAAATACTACTACTTTATTACAGTTGCTGATTATGTCAAAGGTATTTTCTAGTGAATGAACTAATGCTAGATGATATTTTGAGGACTTTGTTGCCATTTCATAGGATTTAATGATAGGTGATAACATGGAAACAGTTTGCTTGTAATACTGTCTAGATGAGAAGAAAAATAAACAGTCTGATCAAGTGTGACCTTTGCATGAAAGGGATTTTCAGCAGAAGCAGAAACATACTTTTAATTGTTAATTGGTGTACATTTAGTAAAGGAGAATATAACTAGCATGAATAAACATTTTTATTGTATTGTTTAATTTATATAATTCCTTCTGAGCAATAGTCTCCTTTCTTGAGTGTAGGAATGTTATACCTCTATGGTCATAAACCAAACAGAAAGAAGCAGTACCAATAAGGTTAGTAAAAAACTTAATTTATTTATCAAAGTCATAAAATAAGAAATAAAATTGACCTTACAAAATTAAGAGTTGAATCCAAATTAATTCAAAAAAAGTTCTGTTAAGTTCAAAAGAATTAAATGGTCCATATAAATTTGAGTTTGCCAACAGCCCTGACATATCAAATGGCAATGGTCCAAACTGCTTTGAATTATCACAATAGTTCTAGAACAACTGTAGTCCAATGAGCACTTTCTATTTCCATTGAATGATCCAGACAATTGTTTCCTATCAAATAATATCTCCATACAACATTAAAGTCTGCAGACTTAATCTTACAACAAGAACATAAGAAATAATAAGAAAATTGTCTAGCCTTAGCTACTTATATATGAGTCAGATGGTAATACATTTTGCTAATACTCCTATGTGACAATTTGAAAATATCCTGCATTGTTTTTTTATTCATAGCATCTGATAATACACTCTAGTTACAAATATGTATAGATATTTTCAATTCTTGCAGAAATGCTTAACAGTTGTACTTAGCTGCTACATACATAAAATGTATTATTCCAACATTTCTCTGTCTTAACTTAAATAGGAACATTATTAATATATATTTCAAATTAAACTGATTTATTGTCCTTGTTTAATATAAAATGTAATGTATTTCTACAAATATCTTTTTTTTATTTAATGATATAGCTTGTTTAAATATCAGCCAGGTTAGATAAACAATTGAGCTTTTTGCAGATCAAAGAAATACTTTAAGTGACTGTACACTATTTTGTCATTGAATGACATGGATTATAATCATAAAATAACTATTGGTTATCTTTAATCTGTTTATGTTCCTAAAAATACAAATATTTCATTCAACAGGTAAAACAGTTTCAAACTATACAAAAACTTGTCCTTACAAATACACATAACCAGTATATTATCAAAGCCATCCCATGCAATGTTTACTATAGAACTAATTTAATCACTTTCCACAGTATTAGGTCTTAGTATGATACAATGCTAATCCTTTAAAAAAATTAATAGCTAAACCCAGACCAACAATGTTTTCAATAGATATGGCTATAAAGTGATCAGACAATTTTCCAGTATAAATGTGAAAAACATGCATGAACCAAAGTGGTTTCATCAACAAATGCACATTTTTCATATTTTGTGAATTTATTTGCAACTGCAAAGAATGAAGGAGCGGACAGTGGATAACCTTTAATGTAGAACATATGTGGAAGACTGAATAAATAGTTCCTTTTAGTAAAATCCTGTAAAATAGATTGTTGATTGCAAAGTTATTTACAGACTAACTTAATACATCAAGATAATTTATGTCAAGTACTTGTAAATTCTATTTACCAACTGGAACATCAAAAATAAGCTCAGTATCTCTTGTAATATTAACTTCTGACAATACATTTTTGAAAGAATTGTCATATATTTGTTTCAATGACAATCTGCTGCCAGAAGAAGAAAACAATTGTCAGTTGTTTACTTACTAAATAAAATTTTTAACATATATACAATATTTGTTTTGTCTTTGAGGGATAGAGATGCAACCCATTCTGCCAAATTTCTATAAATAATTGAGCTTTGTGAATTTTACTTTTTTTTATAAAAGAAATCAATCAAACCATGGAATATGAAATGTGGTTTTCCGCGACAGAGACTTAATTCGGTTTCGAGTCATTAAATGCGGTTACTTCCCCTGTTTACGTCAGCAGACTGGTTTACGAACTATAAATATACACACAAAATATTTAAGTCTCAAGAATACAGAACAACCATTGTAGCGTCGCGTTAAAAAGTTAGGCGCAATTTTCAAAGTTGAACTGTAACAATTTTAGCGCGTTAATTTTGTAAATTTCATTTGCCCACTGAAGCAATATTTGTGCAGTAACCGATCCTATAACCCGAGAGATAATTTGAAGTCACGGAGTTATCATGTTGGTGAGTAAACTCAACTTGAGTGTGTTGCCACTTTTCGGGACTAGATTGGCCGTACTAAGTAGTGTCCTGTTTCACTTTTACGATCTAAATACTTCAAAAAATGACTTTGTCATGTTGCTTCATCCAACAATTGAGATGACAAGTCTGAAGATCATTATTATTTATTGCTGCACTTGCCAAACTACAGTAATCGATGCAGTGCTGTCAGTTATCGACAATAGGGTTATGAGATTATAAAATTAAATGCATGCTTCCGTTATTCTTAGGGTCTTTCTTTCCTCTCGCATATCAGATTCAACAATTGTTCAGAGGTTGTTACATTTAATTCTTTTCATTCTCAAAGAGTATGGCAGTTATTTTATTTCAAAATTTCATAAGGTACCTAATCAGTTTAATCTGATTTTTGTTTTGTTTAAAGCTCTGAAGTGCCATTCGTTTCACATATGCTTTTCAAAATGGATGTTAAAACTAAAATTTAGGAGCTCATTGAAGGATGAACTTGAAATAATATTTACTGATATTTTTTGGACTTAATAAATGATTTTGGAACTAACAATGAGATGCATTCGCCAAGAAGTCAATACGCGTTTAATATTATATATATATATATATATATATATATATATATATATATATATAAACACACACACACACACACTGGTTACATTGTACATGTTGCAGTAATCTATTTCAGTAGATGATATCTGAATCACACCAGAAGCAGGGGAAGATGCATAATTTTATTCAGAGGATTTTGTTTAGAAGAGGTAATTCAAATGGCAAACATTCTTGTTTTCACCTATCATTTTGACAGATGAGAACCTAACCATTTGACAACAGCCTTCCCCAAATGGATTTCTTAATGGAAGTAAATTAGTAGAACATTTCTAGAGCCATACAGAACTCAGTTACAAAAGTATAAAGAGCTTCCTCACATATATTCATATGCTCTTATATTTTTATCTGATTAAATATTAAACGATTTGATGACTTCATTCTTTTCTTTCACTGTGACAGTAAGATCTCATGCTAATTAATGTTCACCATATATTAATAACAATTTCATTTTAATATTTAATATTACATACTTTTTTGCAATTCAAGGACTAGAAAACTGGAGGTATGTGACCATGAATAGAATAATTTAATCAGTGCCATATCAGTTCTTCTGATGCAGCTAGCTAGGTCAGCTTTGTTTGCAAACTTGTAAAATTTAGTAAGTAAGCTTGCCACAAGCTTACGTTACAATATCGCGCAAGTTTGTTGCAACCTTACATGACAAGCTTGTGCAAGCTTACCTATTGCAAGCTTCTATTACTAGCTTGCGCAAGCATGCAATTAGGCAAGCTTGCTGTGGTTTCAAATGTAAGCTTGCCACTACCTTAAAAATAAGCTTATGCTCAATATTATGCACATTGTAACAGCAAATATTTACATTTATCATCTACTTCTTTATCTCCTTTAAATTAGACACTATTAAGTTACGTATTGGCTTTATAATTTGAATGCATCGATATGTACTAGTTCTAACTATTATTACATGTAATGAATTGTGAGGCATTCATTCGGTTCGATCACTGTTCCATCTCTATTTATGTTAGAGGAATACAAAAAAGCAGGTCGTAAAACAAAGATAAAATGCCTTAGACAGTTTGATAATATGAATATCTGGCACTCGTATTATATTTAAGTGGCTGCCATCCCAGCTTCAGATGGTAATTTCGATTTATTTGCATTGTTTTTCTTACTTTTATTGGAGTTGAGTGAAATCAAATAATACAACGAAATAAATACTTGCAGAGTTACTTAAGATAAAGAAAGCAAGTTTTTTTTATGAACATATCGTAATGAAGACAATCAGTTATATGTCGATATGATAACTATTAAATAAACAAATTACAGCAATAAAAAAATATGAATAAGTCATATAGTTAGAAAACCTAGGAAGAACCTAAAACCTTAAATGAAGTTTCAGATCTGTGATACAGTGTAACATTCCTATATAATTCATCATATAAACTGACACCAAAATCATTATATTTCAGCTAATAAATTAATGACCTGACAAATTTGTCTTTGCAAATTGATATACAACATAAGGAGAGTTGACAGATTTGCAATACCTCGATTATCAAGACTATGATCATACTAACAAACTATATAATAAATTGGGGCAACTATTTAACAAAGAAATATATATATATATATATATATATATATATATATATATATATATATATATATATATATATATATATATCTGCATACACTGTTAATTTGCATACCTAAAAATCCCATTAAACTTACACAAGTTATCTATCATGATGGCAGACACTTATGACTTTCTTGCTTTTGATTGTTTTGCATGCATAAACAAACTTTGACTTAATTCTTTGCATAGGTATAAATATTGCTAATCCCTCTCTTTCAAATGTATCACTTCTCCAAACTTCAACTGGCTAGTCCCATACATATTTTTAAGTGACTTGTCAAATTCTGTAAACCAAATAACTTTTGCTATTAAATGCAAACACAATTTCTCATCCAAAAACAGATTGTGTCACAAAAGATTTTTCAATCTGACCTATCCATGGGGTCAAATCAACCGTATTACAACGAGCAATCTTACCATCTCTATCGGGGGCCCCGAGTGGTCTAAAGCGCTGTCCGTTACGGATCACTGCCATCTCACCTCTGTCTGCGTGGGTTTGAGTCTCAGATTCAGCCAATGTGGGTATGTGATAAAGCTTGCCAGTAGCTTCTCGTGGGTCAGTGGTTCTTTCCAGGGTTTTCCCGGGTTCTTCCTCCACCATTAATACTGGCCGCCATATATGGCCTATCATGTGCTGAAAAATGGCGTAAAACCCTACAACAACAACCATCTCTATCAGACCAATGAGCCAGTATGATTGATGATCTATAACACTTTCCATGTTTAGTACCCAGTATACTACCATATATCAATACCTGTCTAACATATCTGAATTCTTTCAAAAATGTCTCAAACGAATGAAGTAAATTATCAAAAATCATTGCTTGACATTATACAAATCTACAACTGTTTAGAAAATGTTAGCTTATCAAAAATAGCAAACTAAGTGAATAACTGGCTTCTAAAAACTATTTTTTGATTTTTTTTTTCTTCATCCTTTTTTTCCGATTAACTGAACATTAATTTTTTTAGTTTGAGTGCTTAGTTTTTCATTGCTATCAACTAATTTTTTTATTATGATCAGTGGTCAGCCCATCGCTATGTGCCATGTATGTACGCGGTTTCACAGAAGTTTGTGTACCATCTTCATGCAAGTTATACACATGCATGGTTTCAGACAAGTTCTGTGTGTACCAGCTTCAAGTAAGTCATACATGTGCATAATTTTTACACAAGCTTTGTGTGTACCAGCTTCATGTAAGTTATACACGTGCAGAGTTTCACACAAACTTTGTGTGTGTGCAATTTAAAACGAATTTGCTTGTAACAATTAACATTTAAATTAACTGTTCAGTGGTTTTAGTTATTTAAAAACCAGATATGTAGAAATGTATTTCCATCAAAAGCACAGTTTGCCTTCAAATCAACTGTATTATAACCACCAATCTTACCATCTGCATCAGATCAACGAGTCAGTATCATTGATGATTTACAACTCCTTCCATGTTTAGTATCCAATATACTACCATATATCGATACCTGTCTGACAGATCTGTATGAAAAGCACACAGACTCTGCAGAAATCACACTGTTTGGATACAGTACACGATACATTAGTAATAGATACTTAACTTCCTCCTCAGTCAAAGCCATACTCTTACTAGAAGGATAGACAATTCCATCATTTAATCTCCAATAAGCATTCTGAAAGTATACATTCCTTGACATTTTTATATATTCAAAATCTGGTTTTCGACCCATTTCATTGTGAGTTGCACAATCTAGTGACTCATCTAAGCCAAACAGCTTATTAAATTCTGATCCAAAGTCATTCAGTATGTTCAAATTGCAAACAATATCCACTGTGTGCAAGTTTTTGATGAATTTTCTCATTAACTGAATTTCAATATATACACAGTTTTCTCTCTCAAAACTGAACAACCAAAAGGAATATATGGGTCCAAAATCATGAATACACTGATCTAAGTGTGCATGCATATGCATGTTAGGTGTTACTCAGTCTTTCCCCATATAGCCTTTCAAATCTCTCACAAAACGACAATAACAGTCTCAGGACAAGCTGGACATTGGACTTTTTCAGTGTTCTTGTGCATAAATTCTTGCATGCAAGAACATGCTCGCCAGCATTCTAGATCCTCTGATTTCATCACATCTTTTATAGCAAAAACAGAAAAGTATGGTCCAGTTTTTCCACTGGTCTGCTGTAAAACTACCAAAACTTGATCAAAATTTTTGTGGAAGTTTTCCAGCATCAGAGGGTCATTGAATCAGCTCTATTTTCTCTTGTATCATCCCTAAATGTTCATCACGCAGTAATTTTGTTGCATTCCAATATTTGAAAATGTTTTGCACTTCCTAGGAAAAAGTTTTGCATAGGGTCAAGAATTGTCATTCTAACTGGATCAAAATAGTGTCATTCAAGGAGAACAGAGTAACGTATGCCATAATTCCTTTCTAACTCTTCTCTGGAACCTTTTTTGATCTTTGCTTTCATGATGTTTTGCACTAATTTTCGATGTGATGAGTTATTTCTCAAGTAAATTAAAACCACCATAATTCTTCTCTCCAGTACCACCTAAAAATGCTTTAGCACATTTGTTACACCCCATTGTGGCAGAATGGACTAAAAAGCCACATAATTATCTACTTGCTGGAATATCACAACAAACACATAACAATGCAAACCTGAAAAGAACTGGCGCATCTGGAGATTTGGTAACTAATCAAATAAAAACCATTCCAAGCAACTTTTAACTCCTCTACAAGTGGTTCTATAAAGGTGTTTGTTGGAGGCTCGGTTTTCAGGTCTAGTATTAAACCAACTAAAATCATATTTTCCTGCTTAAACCTTTCTTCTCTATATAGCCCCAAGTTTCCGAGTGGTCTAAAGCATTCACCGTTAAGGATCACTGCCATCTCACCTCTGTCTGCATGGGTTCGAGTCTCGGATTCAGCCAATGTAGGTATGTGAGAAAGCATGCCAATAGCTTCTTGTGTGTCGGTGGTTCTTTCCGGGGTTTTCCCGGGTTCTTCCTCCACCATTAATACTGGCTGCCATGTATAGCCTATCATGTGCTGAAAAATGGCATTAAACCCCACAACAACAACAACAACAAATCTTCTCTAGATAAATTCAATATGCATATATATATATATATATATATATATATATATATATATATATATATATATATATATATAGCTCTAACAGAATAGTTTTTATGTTTAAATTGCTGGAACCAGTCAACATTTAACATTAATGCATAACTGCGTTCACTAGCAAACAATTCCATGCATCATTTGAAAATTCGTGCCCAAGTTTTCCATCATAAACATCCATCAAAAAAAACATCAGGAGTTACTTATCTCTACCTCAGTGATTTGCATTTTTGTCCTCATGCATTTTTGTCCTCAAAACCCGGTCTTTTTACCAAATGCGCGATGCTATCCTCTAATTTCCTATAACAATATGTTTTAAAAGGAGTTAATTGATCCCTATTTTGAGAGCATACAATTTTTAACAATGTCTCTCCACAAGCTCTTCGTAAATGTGGACTAGGATGACATGGATAAGCTACATTTCCAAAAATGTGTGAAACTTTACGACCTTTAATAACGCCAATGCAGTCCTCATAGTCGTGCAGTGTAAAACATTTTGTTCAAACAACATATTTCTTAAAATTGTCTCTTTTGAAAGACACAAATCTATTCATTTGATAAATGGTTACTGGATAGTTTTGATACAAAGCTTTCATGAAATCTGATGAATTTGAGCACAAGTACAACACAGATTTTAATAGAATCAAAATATAAGAAAAGGCTATCTGGTATAAAAAAAAACACGACTGCCATTTTAAAAGTGCTTTTTGAATCCATCAAATATAATCATTTCCAGATGATTTTTCAGGAGCAAATTCTGTTTCACAGTCAGACATAGCATCTTCAAAATCTGCTTCATGCATGCTATTGTCACATTCACTGTCTGAGTAACTGTTGCCTGGACTCTGAACTGGTTCAAAATACACTGATCTATCCTCCTCTGTGATATTCTTTGGTAAGGGCAGCGCTGATTTCTGCCAAGGTAAATCTCTGCTCTCAGAATACTGTGTCTTTTCTTCACTTGATCCTTGCTCCTCTTCCTCACCTGATTCAGACTGAACATCTTTGCAATTATGAAGTCTGAAGTGTCGATCTGAAAACTCAACATCACAGTGTTGACAGTGTTTCATTTTTCTCTTTTTTCCATCACTTCCTTAAACTAGAATGGACTGAAATACAGAGAAAACCCATTTATAATTCTTCAAAGGAAATGGGCATATGAGGATTTTTCCCCCAGTCATAGCAATTGAAAAAAAATACTATTGAGTATCACTGTCGATAATGTTAGGTCATAACAAATTTCACTGGCAGCTAAAGCCACTTTATGTTAATATTATTTTAAAGTTTCTGTAACTAATATAATGTACGTGAAGCTGATATCTCTTTTGGAAAAAACTGAATACAGTTCACCATGATTCAGTAGAAAGTTTCCTCTTACAGACCAGAAATCATTTCTGGGTTTGAACTTTGGACCTATATAGTACATGTAATCTGGTCTAAATGTTACAGTGACTTAAAATTTGACAAAACAACTTTAACACAAAAATTTACATCAAATATAAAGCTTTAGATTTGGGTTTCTGAAACAGGTATACCAGTATAGAATACTGAGAAAAAGCTTTAATGTCCCGATAATGTAGTTCGGTCATTTGAATATCCATAAATACCAAATTGGTGTATGTTTTAAAGCTCGCTTGAAATCATATGAATCAGGTTTTTATCAACACACTCTCTATATATATATCTGTACAATTAATGTGTTCAGAAATGAATACAAGATTTTAAAAAATGTAAGCTTTTGCACACAAAACCAAATTGTTAAACAATAGATGGATAGAGTAACATACAATATGCATATCAGTACTATGGTGCTCTGCTGACTTTGTCAAGCAAGGTCTCAATAAGGCAAAGATGAAGCATGAAAATTACAGATCTTCATGATCTGTACTTCATACCTATATGTTTCAATTACTTTAATACCACTGTATTCTCAGACATCCTTTCTAGCTTTCTGACATTTTCGCAAGCTAATCACAAGTGGATCCTGTTCTATTTCATCTGTGACAGAACTGGTTGTATTGTCCTCATCACAAGTCTGTGAACCACGATCTGCTGTTGACGGTTCACATCTAGATTTATCTTTTTCCTCATCATGTGGTGGTGTAAAGTTTGAAATGGATGCTGATTTTAGTTCACTAATCTGCTGCTCAAAGCGTTTCTTCTTTAACAGTCGTCTTTTTTGCTTCTTGATTTGACTGTTGATGCACTTCTCTTTCTGTGCTTGGTTTCAAGGGGATGTTGTCCTGTGCATTCATCCCTATATGAGAAAAGCAGGTAAACCATACATTTTCATCAAGTTACAATAAATGCTAATTATACCTAAGAAAATGAAACTTCTGGTGGTTAAATTCTCAAAACAGTAGGATGAAGGGCGGCAGCAGTTGCCAGTCAGTCTTTTTTAATTTTCCAAAAGTCTACAACACAGTCTAGCTCGTATACCCTTCAAGGTTTCTGAATATTTGAATTAAAAACTATAACTACAAAATTTGATATATTTTGAGCTTCTAAAAGAAAGTCAGTTTTATTTAGAATTTATAAGACATGACAACAGGCACTGAAATTCCTGTACAAATACACCATTTCTGCAATTCACTGTCGGTAATTTTCTGCAAGGTATTGTGTGTGATACTAGTACAATGTTATATGGTTGTCTTATCTACCCCTTAAAGCAATTCAATTTTTAAGAAAGAAGAACATAAATACCAGTCAAACTCATAAGGTATACCTTAATTTTACCCACAATGACTTGCAAAATGGCAGATTTGTACAGGTATTTCAGCATCTAGCATTGTCTGCCATATATTTTATATTTCTACTATAACTGACGTTCATTTACCTGCTCAGAATAACTTGAGCTCTCATCTTGTCATCGTTTATTATTTTAATTTTTTAGGAGTAATTTTTTATAGAACTGGAATGGTATACTTACTAAAGTTTTTTGAAATGGAACATAAGTTCTCTGCAGAATACCTGATAACAACAGATATAAAAATATTCCTTATTATTTGTGTCAACTCTGAACTATATATTTTATTATATTAAACACATATAAAATAACACTTCCATGTAAGGAAACATCACACTGATTTCAAGTCAGCATTATATTTTTTATTTGAGAATGGTGTTAAATTCAGTGAATTGGCAAAGGACATCAATATTGCTTTAGTTAAAGCGGCATTAATCAAACAGCTTTTGCCAAATTACTTTATATAATAATGTGCATATAATTAAATAATACATAAAAAATTAAGCTGTTGAAAATAATGGAGCTCTTTGTTCTATTGTATAAGGTTTATTAAATATAAAGGTAAATTTTACATTAATCTACTTTTTAAAAAAGTTGCAATAAGGGTCCGTCCATTTAGTACGTATGCAAAAATCTGGCAAAGCTTGATCCTCCCAGTGCACATGCATACTTTTTGCACAACCCCACCTGCGTATGTACGCTTGACCGCCCCCCAATTCTATAGAATGACCAATATTTAATCCATGCAGAAACGATCATAGATTAATAATATTAATGTGTTTGATAAAACAGATACTCCACCGTCGTTGAATGTCTGGCTGCATCAAAGAAATAAGCTGCGCAACTGAAAAAGTTTGTCTAGTGTCCACTAAAATTCAAATGCTGACTGCAGTCGAACAGGTTATGTATTAGACATATTATTATCGAGGTTTCACACACACCTGTTTCCTATGCGTACGTACATTATCAATAGACACCCCCCCCCCTTATATAAGCGTACGCATCTGGGTTAACCCCTCCCCCCCCATGCATACATACTAAATGGATGGGATACCTGACAAATAACGAGAAATATAATATTTTAAACAAATGTAAATATCACTTTTAAATCCATGATGAAACTTGGTAGTATTTCAGATGGGCCGAATCAGCCTGGCAGTAGGTCCAAATAAGTCTCTCTCGACCGCTTCAGTGGCCTAGTGGTTAGAGTGTCTGCCTCGGATGCAGGAGGTTGTAGGTTCGATCCCCGACTGAGTCATACCAAAGACTTACAAAAAGGGTACTAACAGCTGCCTCGCTTGGCGCTCAGCATTAAGAGGTTAGTGTTAGGACTGGTCGGCCTGGTGTCAGGATAATGTGACTGGGTGGGACATCATGCTACATGCCTGCAGCATGATTCCCCAGTGCTAGACATCACTGTAAGTGCCACACTGCAGACATCGTAGCGATATGACTG
Source organism: Sinohyriopsis cumingii (assembly GCA_028554795.2). Lineage (NCBI taxonomy): Eukaryota > Metazoa > Mollusca > Bivalvia > Unionida > Unionidae > Sinohyriopsis > Sinohyriopsis cumingii. Next base: position 56,193,527 of record CM068833.1, on the reverse strand, counting down.
AAAAATTGTTAAAGCTACGTTAAAAATCCAAATCACACACACTCTCTCTCTCACCCCACCCCTCTAAACTTGCGAAAGATTGTTATTTTGATAAGGATACTTAATGTCCGGTTACCTGGCTATGTTGTATGCAGCATCGGAATGTTGAACTGTGTTCTGTTTTTGTTTTGGCTACAACGTTGTAAACAAACATTAGTAATGATGCGAATAAACTTGATTCTGGTGAAGCGTATTCTATCTGACTCCATCGTAACTCAGGTGCATCAAGGCGATATCTAGCTCATGCGCAGCTCAGCATCAGCAACACATAATTGTAATCCAGCCAATCAATCGGACGTTGATATTGAAAACAAAAGACCAGAAGCTGCAGCTGGAAGGGCAACAAGTTATTCACAAGCAAGCCTTGTGTCAATTGATTCGTCCGAGTCAGATATCAGTTTGGATGAGGTGAGATAATACATTTTATTGTTGTAACATTTAAAAGAAAGGATTGAATACAATTTAACACACACACACACACACACAAATATATATATGGAATGAATTGCCCACTGAACTTGGACACAAAGATACAGTGATCCCATTCAAGAGTGCTCTCAAAACTCACTTATTTCTACTGCAAGAACAAACTTAAAGACCTAATAATGTTTCCTACCTTAAATATTCTCTGCGTGTTTTTTATGTTTTCTAATTGCACGGTATTTGTTGTTGTATTTAATATCATTATATATGTTATTAAAAAAATATCTTATAAGTGTTGTCTAATGTTGTAAAGCGCTTAGAGCTTCTAAAGATCGGCGCTATACGAAGTTCTCATTATTATTATTATATATAAGTTGTAAATTGTAAAATTTCGATATATACAGTAGTGTAAATATCATAAACCTATGATACATTCTGAGAGGAAAAAATGGCAATATTATTAGAATGTAATTAGAACCCTGCCTACCCACCCTTTTTCTCGTCCCCAACTATCATTCTGTATTTCGTTTTCATTTTTAGCTTTTTCATATGGAATTTTCACTTTTGGATTTCATCATCATATCAGATTGTTCTTTAACAATGATCACCGTAAGGAAAAAATAAAAATGTGTTTCCTCCTGGACAGCAAACTGACTTTCCAATAGCAAAGTTCCCTTTTGTAGTTGACAAAAGAGCCATGTACTTTTAAAAGAAAAAAGTAATAAATTACATTAATTTAGCTGGTGGCCGGTTGATAATGAGAATATGTATTCTTTGTGCATAATATGTTTTAATGTCTGTTTAAATCTTTCTTTACATATGTATGTGTATGGAAATGTCTCTGTGTGATACAGATGTATATTTTTTTCTAGAACACCCCTGTTCCTGTCTCTGTAACTGCTTGATTTCTTGCCAGAGTAATAGCTCCTCAGAACTAATGTTATTGGTTGTAATATCTGATGCTACCAGTAAAAGTAAATTTCTGTCTTATGTCAGATTTAATAAAGGTGTCAGTTGTAGCGTAACTTTATCATGATATTATTTTCTCATCAACTTGTGATCTTTTCAGACAAACTCTAGTCACAATCAGTCTCTGAAGCTTAAGACATCATTGCCTGCATAAAGGATATCTGCAAGTAGCACCCCTGTACATGTACTTGCAAAAGGTAACAGAACATTGAGAAATTTAATAAAATTTAATGATCAGTCATACTTTTGATTTACTAGTTAATCCATTATATAAAAATTGCCTAATTTTGGTCCCGTGCAGTTTTTCTTTCTTTTTTCCCCCATTCCCAAAAAAGGAAATTGTAAAACAAAATCACTTACTAATATTATAATGAATAGTTATTTCTGAACTAAGATTTAATGTTTGCTTTTTTAAGTTTCAGAGATCTGAAAAGTCACTAGCAGAGCTCCTTTTAAGAACTGAAGACATACAATAGTTTTATTTTACAGTTGTCCCAATTTGTTGAGGTAAGTGTGAGGACATTAATAGTTCAGAGAAATATAATGAAACCGTATAAATTGAGAGATTTAAAATCATCTATATGACTATCTTTCCACACAACAATTGATGTACACCACTCCCTCACTATTATGTGTCCCTCTAACAAGGTCCTTTATATAAGGCAGGTACGACTATTGATCCCATTTTTTAATTTATGGATCCTGTTTACAACGATGCAGTGTGAAAGTGCTGTTTATATGTGAATACGTAGATGTCTCATTATGTCCTATATACTTTTGCATGTTGGTTTTTGATGCATATGTTTTAAGGAATCTATTAAGTATATCTCTTATTTCTTCTGTTTTCAAGATAAAAGTGAGAAGGGACTTTTGAAGGAGAATCTTCAAAACCAGAAGGAAATTCTAATGGCCATCAAATAGATTGAGAGATAAATTCGAAGTCTGAAAACTAAGAAGGGTGAGAAGCAAACTTTAAAGAGCCAATTAAAGTCCCATTACAGATCAGGGTGTGTATACTTCTAGGGTTGACATGATTCATCGATATATCCATGCATTGATGACTTTGCCATATCGATACAAGAGGTCAAGAATCAATACAAAACAATATCTAACTTTTAAAAGTTATTTTAATCTTCAACAGTCATGAATAAATATTAGTCATTTGTCTTCTTATTCTTTAAGCTGATAACCGATATGTATCATATCGTTAATTGTATCGATACGTGGCACAGGTGTACTGTTTCAACCCTATATACTACACAGTCAGTGCAGAACCTGACTAGAAAAGATTAAATATTTAAGGCTGGGTCCACATTATAAAAGCCAGATTATGGCATTTGGTATCATTCTCACTCATTCTGCTATGGAGTTAACATCACTTTTCACTATATGATTCATTGTTTCACTTTTGTTTTTCTTTCAAGATATATTGACAAGTGCAGCTTGAGAAATAAAAGGGCAATTCACGTGTGATTTACAATATAATTAGTCTGTGGTACCTACGATCAGCCAATAGCAGTTACTGAAAACGTTCGACAAGTCAGTCAGTATATGATCTCAAACACATAATGATTGAGATATTAATTAGGCTTTTCAGATGTTATTTTGTTCGCATGATAAAGAAACAATATCTGTGAATTCAGTGATGTTTAATTATGCAGAAAAATGCTCACCCACCCACATGTTGGTTTCCTGTGTGACGGAAATCTTGGTCTTTAAGATTTTCGTATTGTTGTAACATGATTATAGCATATGTGTAAATATCAATATATACATATTGGGCCTCATATTTTTCTTAAAAAATTTACACAATTTAAATAATGAATGAAGCTTCTGTCACTCATATTCAAGCAAGCTGGGATTAAATATATCAAGCATAAATGAAAAATTCTGTACAGCATCAGATCTAGCTAGGATAGCCTGAGTATGTGACATATATTAAAATTTGACATACTTGTATTGTTAATGCAGTAGTACAATATCTTCACAAAGTAGTAACTTGGAAAAGGCTAAATTAAAAAAATGCTGGTAAGAGCTTAAGTTGAACATACTATAAATAGTAATTTGACATTTGTAATAGCAAGCCATGAGAGTTCCTTATACTGTATCTTAATTTTGATTTCTTTTTTAGAATGCAGTCCATGAGGCATATGCCAGTGGACTTGACAGGGGTTTGGCATGGCAGTTTGACAAAAAGAGGTAAATATGCAGGAGGCAAATTCTTCAAACATGATTAGAATATTGCATTGCATTTAGAATGTCCACTAATTTTCATTCCATTTCGAAAATGTGCATGTAGTTGTTGTACCAGTTTCCTTCCATTGTAGGGCCCGTGCTACTTTGTTAATTACATTAGTTTTTATAAGAAAAATATCTGTAATGTTTTTTTTATGTACTGCTACTGCAGAAGGACTTGGTTTTAAACTATCGAGCATGTTTGCATAAAAGCTGCTTAACACAGAGAAATTTGGAATGCATATTGGTTTGCATCTGAAGATGACCTAATTCAATTTTCAGGTCATATAATAAAAACAATTTCATTTTTTGAGTACATTGTTTTACTTGAAATTTTCCATGAAAACCTTGTTGGCACAAATGGGCCAAAATCACTGAACGTAGTCAAAGGAAATTCATTAGTTATGTTTATATGTAGAGGACCCAATTGATGATAAAACTTGAGAAAATAATATGATATATGTTGCAAATGTATGTATTCCATATTTAAAACTGATTAGGGGGCCCCAGGTGGAAGAGTGATCTAAAGCGTTCGCCTGTAATGATTACTGCTATCTCACCTTTTTGTGGGTTTGAGTCTTGGGCTCAGTCAATGTAGGTGGGTCAGAAAGCTTGCCAGTAGCTTCCCTTGGGTGAGTGGTTCTTCGGGGTTTTCCCGGATTCTTCCTCCGCCAGTTATACTGGCCGCCATGTATAGCCTATCATTTGCTGCAAAATGCCATTAAACTCGCAAACCACATTAACCCTGATTACCAGACTACATTTCTGTGCTTTTATGTCTTGCTTTTGTGACAGTGCACATTGCTGTGTGTGTGCTGAAAGTTCTTGAAATTTCAGAATCCACGTATAAATTTTCCATATTTAGATACCGTCCCAATAAAGACATTAAAAATAAACAAGGATAATCATGAACAGCAGGGACATCTATTGTTTAATCATGGATACAATAAAATATTGATACACCCCATCCAACAATGATGTGCATTTTTATGTAAGAATGGGTAGTACAATTAGACTAGAAATGTTAGAAAATAATGACTTGTTTTTTCTTCTTCAGATTTGGTGATCAGTCCAATGACAAGATGACTGACTTTATGAAAAGATATGTGCAAAGAATTTATCCCACTGTAGATTGCTTGGTTCTAAAAGGTATGGAATTTACATCTGCCTCTGATTTAAATTTAGCTTGTAAGCCAACTTAAAAGTGCCTAATGTTTCATTGAAAATTTAAAACTGTCATTAAGATTGCATTAAAAGTAAACAGATAGCAGTAACAAAAATGTAAAATCAAATGTTTCCATCATGGCAATCAAATCCTAGTGTTCTGTGTAGCAGGCATCTGCCTTACTGTTTGGGCCAATGACACTGTTAAGCATATATAAATTTAAAACTACTCATAATTTTTATACAGTGTAGCTAGACATTGAGAATACTTCACTGCAATGTATATTTTATTTTTCACACAGCTGCTATGACAAGATATTATACCACCCAAAAGGTACGCAATGCAATTATTACTGTATTAGATACATTGTGCATGTAACCTTATGACACAAGGAGGATACAATGTACTCTTCATTTTCAGCTGATGGACTGAGATATTTATTTTCACGGGGGTGGGGGTGGGGGCTATGAATTTTAGAGAGAAAAAAATACAACCATTAAATACCAATCTTCCAACAATTTGACCGAAAACTCATCTGGGTGTAAATGGCTATCATTTGCTACCGATGTGAACTTAACCATGTGTGTGTATATAAATATAGGGCTCGAATTTAACACAAATTTCTTTGTAGCCAGAAGGACTAGTATATTGAGAAATTTACTAGTCCTGTTAACAAAACAATGTCACACAGCTTTGATGTACGTTTACTGATTCAGTTTTAAAGTTCGAACAACCCGCAATAAAACTGAATGTTTTTTGTGTGTTTGTTTTTGCGAATTGCGTACACCAGTTACACCACATAACATTCCTTTCCTCGTCATAATTCAGCCATTCCCTGTCTTTTGTCCATTTCTTTTGAAATTTTCCATTATGCTTTTCCTTAAGAATTATTCCTCATCATTCTAGTTCAACTTTTGCTTTTTTCGTGTGGCTGAACATCTTCTATCAAATGCTACATTTTGCCTGTCTTATAAGGAGGGAATAGTGCCTTGTTTTGAAATACGAGATGTTATAGTATAGCTGACACAAATTATTTAAAGCAAGAAAGGGAATGGCACAGTGTCCTTTATATAAGAAAGTCAGAGCAAGAAACACGTTTCAAAACGCGTGTCTTTGCCCCCTCCCACAATTAAATGGCTTCTCCCTAACAAAGACTTAACTTCAGCGGATGTTCTGCATGATCAAATCAGTGGCTAAAGTAAAAACTGTTGTAAAATATTAGTATCAGTAGATAGTGTTAGCGTCAGCTTGGAAAAGGCATGTTCCCATCAAATGAAGCCATCTGATACTCGGTGCATTGTATTTAACAGCTCCATTTACGGTATCATAAGTCGTAAGTTTGGTAATTGTTCCTAATTAATTGAACCTCAATGTATTGTTGAAATTAATAATAAGGTGGAAAATTTTCAAATCTTAGATGCCCATGCTCAGAGATTTTAATTCCCAACAAATGTATGTCATTCTGCTTGGATATCTCCACGTGTATTCAATTATTTTTTCATTCTTGTCAGGGAAAAATATAAAAACTATTCTTATCATCATAGCTGTATATAACGGATGTGTCAGTAAAGTAATCGTAATAAATTGATCTAATTCTTATAATTATTTAGATGGAAATATAAAATATGTAGTTTCCTGTTTGTGACTGTTGGACCGTTTGGGTAGCGAGCAACAAAAAATAAACCTTAAACATAAAAAACTAATTTCTTTGAATAGTTTTTGCCGTATTCTTTTGTGAGGTATGCCGCTAATTTCGAGCCCTATATATATATATATATATATATATATATATATATATATATATATATGTGTGTGTGTGTGTGTGTGTGTGTGTGTGTGTGTGTGTGTATATACACAGAGACTCCAATAAAACAAGTCAGTGTAACACATTCCCTTTTGTTATGTGGATATGACCAGTACTAAAACACTTGTGTGTTCATTAGTACTTTCAAAACTGGACTATTGTAACTCAATTCTGTCTGGTTCATCTCAATATCTACTCCAGAAACTAAATAAAGTTCAAAAAACACAGCTGCTCGGATTATACTTAAAGTACCATCATCAGATCACACCTCCCCGCTGCTCTGTACTCTATATTGGCTATCCATTCGATCCAGAATCAAACACAAAATTTATTCTCTGTGCTATGTTTCACTGACGGACTCAGTCCAACATATCTATCTGACCTCACCCATGTGTTCACACCAGCAAGATACTTACGCCCCTCTTCTGACAATTGTATACTCAATATTTCCGCTATGAAAATGAAGTCATATGGACAACCAGGGCCCAGCAATGTGGAATGAATTGCCCACTGAACTTAGACACAAAGACATGGTGATCCCATTCAAGAGTGCTCTTAAAACTCCCTTGTTTCGACTACAAGAACAAACTTAAAGACCTAATAATGTTTACTACCTTAAATATTTTCAGCATGCTTTTATGTTTTCTAATTTCATGGTGTTCGTTTTTTGTAATCATATCATTATAAGGGAAACTCACCTGTTAGGCAGTACACTTTTATGTTTTCCATGACTAGATTTAAAGTAGGAGAGACCTGTATGTGTGTGTGTGTGTATATATATATATATATATATATATATATATATATATATATGAGGCTTTAGTTTTATATTCTGCTTCTCTAGTGAGAGTTTTTCTTCGTGTTAAAATTTTACATTCTGCCTTATTCAATGCTTTTTGGGGGGCAACAAGTCCATGGCTGAGTGGTTAAGGGTGTAAGTGTACAAGACTAGGCAATAAATGCTGTTACAGCATGGGTTCGTTTCCAGCTTGGAATGATAATAGCTAGAACCTTTTTGTTTATGTTGGTGTTATTATGCATATATATATATATAAAGTAATTAAGTGCAATCTAACTGGCAACTTTTTTTCCTTATTTATAATGTAACAGAAATCCAAAAGAAGACTCACTGCTTTGGACAAGAAGGAAACTGGAGTGTGGAAGAAAAGGCAAAAGTAAGGAAAGTGCTGGACAAGAACTACTTGAGTTCAGATGAAGAAGGGGCTGATGGTGGGCTGATTTGCCACCCTCCTTGATGGGAATTGGATACCTTCCAAAAAGTGAAGGAAATATTGGACAAGAAATACGTAGATATATGTTCGTCAAGGAGCAAGAGGCTTCTGTTAAAAAGAATGCGGGGAATGAAAAGGCCAAAGACACCCCTGATGTCCTCGACGAGTCATTTTGGATAATCCAGGATTGCATCTAGGATGCACGATAGTGAAAATTCCCCCAAATTTAAGATTTCTATGTGGGCAAAATCATGCAGATAATAAGAATTGTGCACATTATTTTTGGTGAAGAATGTGCTATTTTGATACATTTTGTCTTATAAAATTCCCAGTTGTCACTTTCAGCGGATATGTCGTTGTTGTGTAGTTGTGAAATATGTCATATATTTCCTGTGTCATGTGCTCAATTCTGATTGGTTGCTAAGAAAGGCCAGGAGAGCACACAGTTGATGCAGTAGGAACATCCTCTGTCATTTCGACAAAGACCTATTTCACGACCTGACCGAACTGGCCTATCGATGTTTGAAGCTGAGGTTAGCTTGGCAGGACAATGCGTGTTTTTGTGAAAACTAATGGTTGGAAATGTATTTACATTTTGTTAATGGTTTTAACACAAAATAAAGCTTTAGACAGCACAACAAAGTTATTTTCTGTCTTATGAAACATTGGTTGTTCTGTCAATGGGAAAGAAGTATATTATCAATCATGTTTTCTGCAATTCTTGTTTGCATCATTTAAAAAATTCTAGTTTACTGCTGTCAGATTTTAGTATGTTGGTACTGGACCTGCTGCACTTTTTCACATTCGAAAATTGTATATGGCTACACCATTTTACATAGTAATATAAATTTCCATAAACATGTAGAATCTCATCTTGTTTATCTGAAACAAGCCATTGAAATTTAAAAAAAAAATATTATGGCTATTGTTGCACTAAACCCAAATATGGACATTGCTTACCTAACATAAATGCTCATGTCGACTTTTTCATACAAACACACTCTACTACATCAAATAGATACAACCCCAAAACAAACATACATACTATTCCACAAGCCAGGGAAACAAAGCACACTTGTGTCCCTTTACTTACAAACATAACACAATGGCACTCACATACCCACACACAAATACACAAATGTGGCAATTCGACTACTATCTGTTTTATTTGTTAAGAGTTTTGCCTATCACTCTCTTAACGATTGGGGTTACGCACCCATCTCGTAGATGACTCCCACAGGATGTGGCCTGCTTCTGTGGAAGAAGGGGAACTTATTTAGTGCCCACAAAATAGTACACAAATACTCTCTCGTTCCCGCTGTTGTTGCTACTGCTGCTGCTCTCTCTGCTATTATTTCTGCTGACAAAACAGGAGACGAAATGTTGTGTTTGTTCTGACCATCATGACATCACCGTATTCTCTCTATCTTTGTCTTTTTGATTTGCTTCCAAGACTTCCTCGCATTACATTTCCAAAGAGGCTCCACAATTTCAAGAGCGATAAAAGTCTTTCATAGCTTTTAATAGTTTATGATTACTTCTTTCAAAATGTTGACGTCGAATTCGGCATACAAGATGATGCTCACCGTCTCGGTAGCAGTGACGGCTCAGTTGCTGACGATATCAAAGATTAAATGTTTGGGTAGCTTCCCTTGTAACAGATGATCTTCAGTCGTAGATCGGAAGCCAGCGGCAATGGTGAAGGTTCTCATTTCTACTCGTCATATCGGATTCTTGGTAGTCGTTCTGCTCAATGTGTGACCCATATCATTTGTCACTTTGGGTAACACTTGCATGAATTGCACGTAGAGTCTGGCGTCCTGGAGTATGGTTTTGTGCTCATTGACATTGACCATCAAATATAAAACTGTACTGCTTTAATTCACTTTCAGGTTGACCCCGTTTAGCAAATACCTTTCTTGCAGCAACATGTCCAAATGCAAACGATCCATAAGTTATAAACTAAGTTATTGCACGATTTTCTTTCGATGTTCGTTAAAGCCCACATTGTGAAGATCGTCAGCTGCTACCACGGCTGTGTCGTTAAACCTGTTCTCGTCCGCAGGCAGGTTTCCATACCACACAATCATCCAGATGAGTGTTCTTAGCCTCTTTCACGTATGTAAAAGGATTTTTGAGGTTCACTCGGTAAGGGTAAGTATCCATGCTGCTGATGACAGGTTTGTTTGTCAAATACAAGTGCACTTCGCTTAACAAGGAATGCAAGAAATTGTTGAGGGAAGCTACTCTGGCATCAGTTCCCGGAGCGATTTCGTCTGCTGTGATCACTTTGCATTTCAGGTAAAAAAGTAACTGATATTGAGATCGATGTAATCTTCTGGCTCTCCACTGAGGGCTGAGGTCGTCAAAGAGGAGATGGGATGACATTCTACTCATCATCGTGATGGTGAGTGGCATGGCTAACATATCCAGTTCCACCTTGGAACATTCGCAAGACTATCGGTATATCATTTTTCCCACTCTTCTGCGTAATAATCAAAGACATCCAATTCCCTGATGGTTCTTCTTTTGTTTCTCCTTCTGGCTACGTGTGTGTGAAGTCCTTTGCATGGTTGTTCTCATCGTCCTCTGTTTCTGTCTTGATTTTGCTGTGGCGTCTGAGAAGAAGGAATGCCTGGCTTGGTAGCATTCATTTATAGGAGTTTCTCGTCGGCCCCAAATGTCTTTTCCAGTTTAAAGCAAGACATTTTTGCTTGCGCTCAAGAAGGCTTCGTTGGCGTTTTGTTTGTTGATTATGTCATTTTTGAGAAATTATTTTCTTTTCCGTGCGTCAAAGCTGCATCATTCCAAGTGTGTAATCTTTGAGTTAGCATCGGTTTCGAAACGAGGGCCATTGATAAAAACGCAGATTTCAGCATATCTCCTAAGCCATGCCCTCGTCCTCTTCTTCCTCTGGTCATCGTGAGGAAATGTCTGTAATGGCTAATGAAGTAGAGACGATGGACTTGACATATTTTACATTCGGTTGTGCTGTTTTGTCTAAAGGTTGCTGTTGAAAGAGTTGAAGACGTTTTAAAATTTGACCATACCGTTGAGATTTTTCCGTTTATGATAAATCGTTGTGATCCATCCATGATTGCAATTCGTGATGAACCAAGGACAACTGGGTCAGATGACGACTGGGAGGCAAATGTGGGGTTTGTTCTTTTTACCGACGACGGAATTCAAACCATCGTTTGTAAGGGACTAAAGTCAGCTTTCATCCTTGCATCTGATTCTAAATTACACGTATATCTTTTCACTCCAGAGCTCCCTTTTAATTTCAAGTTCTTTTATCTCACCTATGAGTGAAATTCCTCCAGTGAGTCATCCCATTAGTGAAATAACTCCCATGAGTCCTCCCAGCATTTATTTCCAGTCTTCCTTTCAGCAAGAGTCATATGATGTTCACAATTCCTTCACGTTGCACGTTTCCTCTTCTTTTGCACCAACATCGTTTTCTTTTGCCGAAATGTGAATTGTTTCTTTAACCATTTGGCGACGAACGTGTCGATGCTTGGCTGAGTGTTCTTTCTGATGCTAGGACAAAAGTATCGTTCTTTTCTAGTCAGTCAGACAACATTCACATACGGTATCGAGAAAGTCTTTCGAGGCTGTGGTAATGAGTTGTTTTCGCATGGGTGAAGGGGCCTTGGACATGATCGACAACACGTCTCAATGTCTGGCTATACGAGGAGTAAGTTCTTTCCTCTTCTTTTGTTTTGGGACGGAAGAGTGAGGGTCTGGGGGTGACACCTTTGCTATTTACGGATCACAAAAAATACACTGACGCCAATGGCTTTGAGACGTCCTTTATCCTTTTTATTTTTTTTTGGGGGGGGGTGTTGTGTTCTTGGAGTAGGTCAAAAAGTTTGTGACAAGTCTGTTCGACGAAATGATTTACTATCACATCATAAAATAATCCTCTCCTTTGGTTGCTCTTTTTCTGTGAACGATTGGGTATTTTCTCTGAAAGATGACGATGCTTAGCAAAGTGTTCCTTTCCTTTTTCTTTTGGACAGGAGAACGACAATGGTGGTAGTCTGCATTTTGGTGGTTGATATTTCTTTTTTTGCGTTTAGAGCACAAAACACTGATACCCATCGTTTTTCCCTGGTCTGGTTTATAGTGTAAATCGTCGCCACTGATTGTAGGTACGTTATATCAACTCTGACAGGCAACACTCGACACTGATGGGTTCGCAACGGACTAAATCGCAGCAGTTCTTGCTTGGATAAGTCAAGTAAACTCTGTAACATGCCGAATCTGTCTTTGATTTTTTAATTTAGGGGAGGGTAATTTTTAGTAGCTTCCACTGCGGCCGAAGAGAAGGAGGAGGTTTTCACCTCTGGAGGAGAGGTTTCTGTAGACAAGGGTTTCCATTTGTGCATCAAGTGGGGAAGGACGGGTGTCAAATTCGATTTAGCTGGCATGACTAACATTAGTGAAGTGGAAGAACTTGTGGGTACTAGAAACACGGTCAACGGAGCCAATTTTCATGGTTTGGGTTTGTAAGGCTGCGTCCGGGTCACAGTGCCTCTCTTGCGGAAAGAAGCTTTTATGTGGGTCTTTTGTTGGGACGTTTCTTTTTCCTAGGACTTTTTCTTTTTAGGATCCCATTAACAGAGGGAGCGAATGGTCACACCTCCTAGAGAACCGCTGACTCTATGTTTTAAGATGAATTGTTTTTAGGTTTGAGTGTCAATTATAGGATCTGCATTTGTCGTCAAGGTTAATTTATTTCTGTAATAAAACTTATGGTTTGGTGAGGGATGTAAATGATGCCTTGATGTAATGGACGTGCTGTCACCGTAAACCATCGTAATACTTCTCTGAGACTGGCTTCTAAGACACGATTGCGTATCAGTTTGATGGGAAGATGAGACTGAATGGACGTCGTGTTGACGATGTGTGAGACAGACCAAAAGTATCAGAGGTTTTTGTAGGCTTTTAAGGCGACGGGGACGTGTAAACGAAACACCCTCCTTCTTGGCACCAGAGTTGAACCAGATGGCTACGAAATTGCAAATAATCGGGGGTAGTGGGTTTTAAATTGAAGAGTAAAAATGAGTGAGGGGTTTAAGTGGCATCGTCTTACGCATGACTGAGCCAAAAAGTTCATAACTGACTAGCACTTGCAGTAGCAATTTATGTCTGTACGGCTGTAGCACTTTAGCAAACGATCACCGTCCTTCGTTTTTCTCCACGTGGTTTAAAGTGATGCCTTCCTATTCCAAATATTTTTCTTTGAAATTGTCTTGGCCTTCGGAAGTTTGACACCAGGAGGGATAGCCGCTAACTTCTTGTTATAGTTTCAAAAAGGCATCCACGTAGTCCGCAAAAATGCTTTTTGAGTCTTCTCGTCATTCTGGTACTGTTCTATTTTGGGAAAGTGGTATATTTCGTATGATTCTAACAGCTGTTATCCCAAGCACAGATCTGTAAACATTTCTACTCTGACCATGTTCCCGTCAATGCGCGTTATTTCTGAGTGTGATGACAAGGATGATCGTGGCTTCATGTTTCCGCACAGGTGAGATAAAAAGGAAACATCCGTTGTCTTTGAAAATAAGGTAAACCGGGTAGGTACGAGTCAGTGGGAGGCAATACTTTACACTTAGTCAGTCCTTTGTATTGTATACTTTTTTCCAGATCAGTGTCTTCTGTCAGCAATTGTGGGTGTCCTGATGGACAAGGTCGATATTTGCACACATAAGGATACAACGAACACACGTACAAGTATTTGATTTCTTTTCCTTTCTTCTCGTCGACGTGGTATAGCAAACAGGTGGCACTCGTCCGTCCTCCATACAAACGTTTCCAGGTTCAGAGGGTCCACCAGCTTGTAACTTCCCACGATGCGTTTAAAGTCGGGATCGGTTTTCAAACGGTGATCTTACTCGTGTTCCCACATTTCCACTACTTGATGTCCTTGCTGTACTAACTTAAAGTGTTGCTGACAAGTGTCCTCGTACATCATCTTTCGTGGTAAGTTGTAAAAACTTATTTTTAGTGTGCCGTTGAAGGCAGCAGATCAGACATCCTTGAAATAGTCAACCGTTAAACTCGTACACTAGGCCCCGACTATTCACTGAATACGTTCGGATATTCTTTTCGCCTCCTCCGTAAATAGCATGTTTGATCTATTTGTCTTCGTTGTCGTGCAAGTAATGTAGCCAGCGCTAGAGCATTGGCCGAGTATCAACGTTTCACAAAGTTCGTCGTTTGACGGTGGAGGACAGCCTGTGTCAAATCGAGCATGAATCGTTTGCTGTACACTAAGACAATGGATCAGTTCCTCCGTGCTCCACGAACAATTTCCGAAATTGTCAACAGAAAAGACGTAAAACGTCCACGTCGGGACGACTGTACTTTAACATTTCTTCTTGAAAGTCGAAGGGGTCCGAGGAGAGAGTAGTACCAAGCGTAGAAGGCTTTGGTTGTTTCGGTGCACATATTGTTGGGGTCGTATTAGTGATCATCTGGCAAATTTGGCAGAACGGCATTTTGATTAGCTTCGGTATTTAAAAAGTGACGAAAATAGCCTTTCAAAAACTGGCTATTTATGTCATTACAAATGTTTTCGGCATTCGCCTCAATGACATGGCCAAGTAACTCATCGAAACTTTAAACTGTTCTCTTGTCCCACTTGAATACAGATGAGTTCGGCTCCGTTCAAATTGCGTTTAGTACGTTCGGTGCCTTGTTCCGATACATTTTGAGCCATCACCGGGGCATAGCGATGGCAGTCTCCGTAACGTTCGATTTTGTCTTCATTCTTCATCTGGTGGATGGGGTTAAATATCCATCGGGCTAAATTGACTAGCCTGTTACGTCCTCGAAAGATGTATACAATTGGTCTGTGCACGTTGATAGAGCTTATTTACTATAATGATTAACCCCCATCCATGCTTTTCAAACATGTACATCTCATATAAAAATAATATACTTCTGCTAAGCAGTGCTCTCTCTTTATGATGTTTTCTAACTTGCCCCTTAAAAGCGACCAGCATTTTAAATGAGGGAACATTATTCGAGGGATGTTTTGATTATAGACGTACGACCTTTAGCAATAACTTCACATTTGTACATTTTTCGAATGAGATAAAAGAAAACGTTTGATCAAAAGAAATAAGGTCAATAAGTATTATCTGTAAGCCTCGGCCGGTGGTCATCTATAAATGATTTAAACTGCCTATGTTAAATAAGTTTTGTTGTCTGTATCACGATACAGGAATAACAACGTGTGCGCATCTTGGATCATATCAATGCCATAAAAAGAACAGGGGTATCAAATAGGTATGGCACATATACAAAGTGTTAAAACATACATCAATTAGAATGCAAATTGTCGTGCAGTAGGCCTATACATTGTGACCTAAAAGTTATCATCAAAATATTAGCATAAGCTCTGTAGCCTTTGCATATTTGTATAAGCTGAATGACTACAATATAGTGGGATCATCTGTCTTATATGATATGCTGATTGCTTTTGCCACATAACTCTTCTTCGCTACGTCACTTTCATTATACTGATTTTACTTTGATTGCAAAAATTTGGCACTTATCAATTAAACATCTACATCTACATTAATTACTTATTTCAGCTGCTTTAATTCTCCCCAACGTCCCTCCTTCCATTTGCAAGAATCAAAGTAAGGTTTGCGCATGACAGATCACTAAACCGAGATCTCTGATTAGTAAACCAAGATCTTGGATTATTAAATTGAAATCTAGGATTAATAAACCGAAATCTCAGAGTAGTAGATCGTGATTTCGTGTTACTAAATCGAGATATCGGAGTACTAAAACAAAATATTTTGACATTTTAGTATCCGTACTTTCTTTCTATGAACTGATTGAGGTCAGATCGAAAACCACGTCCCAGTTGTTTAAGCCATATACACTGCATCCAATTTGAAAACAAAGACATGTTGTTGTAGGGTTTAACGCCATTTCTCAGCACACGATTGGTTATACATGGCTGCCAGTATTAATGGTGGAGGAAGAACCCGGGAAAATGCCGGAAAGAACCACCGACCCAAGAGAAGCTACTGGCAAGCTTTCTCACATATCCACATTGGCAGAATCCGAGACTCGAACCTACGCAAACAGAGGTGAGATGGCAGTGATCCGTAACGGAGAGCGCTTTAGACTACTCGGCCACTCGGGGCCACGAAAACAAGGACATAGCAGTGTAGACGTTTCTATAGTAAATAAGACAAGTAATCTTAAGATATTTTAACCTGAACAAGGTTCCGTATGGTTGAACCTGAATTCGACATTCACATACTATTAACAAGTCATATAGGGATCCTAACTACATCCTGTAAATTAGGGTTTCGACAGATTATACATAACGATGGACGTGCAGACGGACCAGCTGACAAACACCCAACTGCCGTGAGAAAACAAACATACCCGATTTTTCGCACCTGCAGGTATTATGAATGCAGTACCACAAACATAATAATCATGAACACCTAAATACTGTAGAAGTATACTCTAGGGCTTTACTACTTGATCATCGACAGTGGGAAGGCTGGGATTATTTGATTCATCAAAGGGTATTTCCTTCTCTATCTTCGTCACTTAGCGAGTAGTATTTTATTTTAATTGTAATAAATGCCTTCATGACAAGCATCTACAGTTACAACTTACCTCAGATGTTTGCATATTTCTACTCCAACCTACAGCAGTCTAGGCACAATAAACACGCTGTCCAAACGAGGCACACAGATGACAAATTCAATATAAATTTACATATAGTAAGCCGAGATCTCATATTGCTAAATCGAGATCTCGTATTAGTAAATTAA
The DNA here is from genome assembly GCA_028554795.2 of Sinohyriopsis cumingii. Taxonomy (NCBI): domain Eukaryota; kingdom Metazoa; phylum Mollusca; class Bivalvia; order Unionida; family Unionidae; genus Sinohyriopsis; species Sinohyriopsis cumingii. The sequence continues at coordinate 56,176,841 of CM068833.1, read as the reverse complement.
GATCTCGGATTAATAAATCCAGATATCGGATTGCTAAACCGAGATCTCTGACTAGTAAACCCAGTTCAGGGATTAGTATACCAAGATCTCGGATTACTAAACTGAGATCACGGATTAGTAAACCGAGACCTCAGATTAGTAAATCTTGATCTCGGATTTAAAAACAAATGTGAAGGGTGTCCATTCAAGGGCTTCATAGAAACCCTGTCATAAATTGAAATGGATATTCTAAATACATGGAATGTTTGTCCTTCCCATACAATTCAAAGAAACTAATGCATGTCAAACAACATATTTAATTCGACAAAAGATATTGTAATCAGTGTAATGTCTGCAACCTCTTTTAATTGTTTTATTAATATAACGAAATTTCTGACCTTATTTTTGGGAAGCTCTCAAAATATTTGTAAAACGAATGTTAGCATTCAATCATTTTTTATATTGTTATGTACATCTGTAGTTTTAGTAATTTGTTGTCGTGACGGTAAATTTTAGTAATTGCCTTTCGTGCATATATTATATTTTAAGATATTATGAGAGTAAGAGTGCGTAGGATCTATAAATGTATACTTATTCAGTGTATACGGTTGCTAATAATATTATTAGTAGTAAACGTGATGACAATGTTGGGGTTATTTCCCTTGGTCAGGCGGGAGCTAAAAAGAAATAAGTTATTTCCCATTGGATAGTTTAGCATTTATGGGTTCTTTTATGATATTGCATACATGAATTTTGTCGTATATGTGAAGAGTCAAAGTGCTTGCTCTACCTCTTCCTCTTGTATATAAATAGCTTAGACTTGACAACTTTTCATTCTTATTTTTTTGTGTTAGTTTTGTATCATCAAGTCTGCAAGCATATTGTATGTTGTATTTAGGCATTATTTGAGATAAGAAACATATGATTGCAATATTCATTGGAGCTACAAAGATCTAATTGTACTAAAATATTAATCAGTGTAACAAAATTTGTTGGTTTTGCTTCTGTAATAGCCTCGTAAAAATATGACATGGAAAAGGTAAAAAAAAAACTTTATCTCAAGAAAAGATCTAATGTATATAAAGTATAAATTCTTTTCACTGTCCATAATTCATTTACGGGTCTGACTTACAATCATACTAACTTAATACAAGCATAATTCGAGATAGACCTTAGCGAAATTCGCAAAGTATTTTGGGTAAAATAATGAGAACGATTAATGTAAGCTAAGATTAAGGTAGATCCGTCAGCTCCAAGAAAACTCGAATAGTGTAATACTGAGTGATATATGTCACACTGATTGAACAGTTATTAAAGCGACTTCCATGAAGGAGTGATACTGTTAAAAGCCGTAGCAGCAGGAATTAGTTCTAGCTATGGTGGATCTGCAGTGTCCAACATTATATTTGTCTGCCACGCACATGTTCAAATTGTATTTTGATTGATAATGTACAAGTTATACCTGTACAAAGAAGCACAATCACATTTCCCTTCCCTCGTTACCAAATTAAGCATTTAACATTTGATGGATTCAATAATTAAAGATTAATTTTTACTTTTAATGTAGGTGTTATATCATATTATTGTTCCTGTTCTTTTGTGAAATGTAATTTTGATTCATTGGTGTTGATGTTTACATGATTCTTATTATCATACCTGTTATTCAGAGAGATTGATAAACAGTTTTACTGCTTTTTAATATATATATATATATATATATATATATATATATATATATATATATATATATATATATATATATATATATATATATATATATATATATATATATATATATATATTATGTTATTTATTTGCAATATTATTTTGAATTGAAAAAGTATTGAAGATTTTCTACAATCTTTAGACTTAACACTTTTAGATGCCTGGAAAACAAAGACAAAAATACATAATTTATAAAATAGCATAGGCTTTGCAAAGGACGTGTTGGCAGGCTGATCTAGGGACTCTTATGTGCATATTTACCAATCTGAATCATAGGGAGAAGTTAAAATCATACGCATTATGATTACATTTAGTATTAATTTGATTAAGCGACTATATTTTGGGCCCTAAACTAAATATTGTGACATGTGCTGAGCATGGAAACAAATAGAGAGTACAAGGCAATCGACGTCTTGATATGTTAGGCATTGTAATTACGTGTTACGTATAATTTAAATATAAAATAGGAATAAAAAAAATTGAATATAAATTTGGAATATAAAATGGGAAAATAAAATTGGAATATAAAATGCAACTTGTGCCGAGGAGCAAAGTTGAGAATTAATTGTGCTAATTGAAATCTAAACCCATCTACAGCCGAATAAGAAAAGAAAACAACAATTCAGTGTGTATTTACATGTTGCAAGTAAATATGGAAGGAGTGAGCTGATCATGTGATTTTGATTTGCAGCAAATTTATTCAACATAATCAGACGATGAGTGTGTGCTTTGGACAAGTACATAGGAGAAAAGTTACATACGCGACGCATTCCAAACGGTTTGAATAATACCGTCCTGTTCTTACATGTCTTTCTCGTACATGAGGGTAATTGTATTAGTGTATGAAAGATCATACCGAATAACATTGTGGACGTATGTAACAGATCTGAATTGCATTCAGTGTTCTCATTAAGCAATTTAAACAAATTCTTGTTATGATAACACATGTACAAAAGATATCGATAATTCCTTTGTAAATTAAATTATTTGATATTCTTAAAGCGGTTGTTTAATCCAATACTTTGAGGACCGTCAGTCACAGTCAACTCTGTGTAGTTGAACGCGCCCAGTAGATCAGGTTTCCACGCCACTGATGCAAGATTTAGTTTTTATTCAGTACGTCAAGCGATTTTGCCGGAAAATCGGGAAGGGTATATATCCTAATTACTGCTAACAAGTTCGTTGTTCATGTACACATTCACTTCGCTGAACAGTTAATTATAATCTGACGGCTGCGCTTGTATAGATGTTGTGCAAGATAAAAACATTGATTCACTAGTACAATAAACTGCTCCACAGAAAGATAACATCTTCTGTTTTGTCGTTTGAGTTTAAAGTCGAAAGAAGCTGATGTGGTAAACCATTACACGTCCTAATATTAGTAGGTTGCATGACAAATATACAAAGTTCTGATTGTTAAATCTCGCAAGGACCTATGTTTGAATTATTTTATGATTATTTCCTCTGAACGTGTTTATGATGTTAGAAGCGTTTTCGTCGTATTTATTTATACACACATCGTATTTTAGAGTGTTGAAGATTACATTTTTAAAAAAAAAAACATTATTCCATTTCGCCAAAGCTGTATCCTTTAAAGCATATGATGTTGGAGCCACAAAAGCTCCTAAAATGAGCATTACCTTACAAAAAGATGATTTTAAGTATTTCCTAAATCATGTCGTCATTTCCGAGCTAATTCTATGTAAGCAGAATATACGTTGTACAATTTGTTAGAGAATCGTTTTTAAAAACAGAGCTTCACATGCTCTTCCCCCTCGGAGAAAACAATATTTTGTCAAAGAAGCCTTCTGCATTAATTATGAGGATGTACAAATTGTCGGTGAACATAATACGAAATGTTCAATGATAAGATAATGCTTTTCAAGGGTTGTTGAACTTGTTTTTTAATGATTTGGAAGAGGCTTGCTCTCCAACCATATTGTCGACCTCAGTGGAATAAATGTTTTCTACCAAAGCTACTTCTCAGTGCGATGTGTAATCTAATTGTATGGTTTGAGGTAACTTGGCCGTGAAAAATATTTTGTATTTGGCATGACATCCGTATAACCGGCATTAATTAATATTGAACAAAAAATAGAATTTCATAATTCGATGGTTCTAGTCCCCGAATTGTCAATCGTTGTCAAATAAAAATAAAATGTTCTAGAGGAGGAGTGGTAATCTGGTTGCAAGAGATTTTGTTTAGACCACCACTGGTATTGCTAATATCGGTATGTTTCAACGGAAGCGTGGGGTGAAGATAACTAATACAGTTGCTGTCTAAAATAGTAAGGGCAGGTTGTCCACTAAGCACAAGCGAATATACCAAAATTAAAAAGCCCTAAAGCGCTCACCGTTACGGATCGTTGCCATCTCACCTCTGCGTGGGTTCGAGTCTCAGGTTCTGATAATGGTATGTGAGAAAGCTTCTCGTGGGTCGGGTGTTCTTTGTGGGGTTTTCCGGGGTTCTTCCTCCGCTATTTATAATGAACGCACTGTGTAGCATATAATACTAGTACTAATACTATTACTGCTTCTACTACTACTACTACTACTACTACTAATAATAATAATAATAATGAGGACTTTGTATAGCGCTTAATCTTTAGAAGCTCTAAGCGCTTTACAACATTAGACAACACCTATAAGATAAAAAACATATAATGACATGATTACAAAAACAAACACCGTGAAATTAGATAAACAAAAAAATATGCTGAGAATATTTAAAGTAGGAAACATTATTAGGTCGTTCAGTTTGTTCTTGCACTCGAAATAAATGAGTTTTGAGAGCACTCTTGAATGGGATCACTGTCTCTTTGTGTCTAAGTTCAGTGGGCAATTCATTCCACGTTGTTGGGCCCTGGTATGCAAAAGAACGCTGGCCATATAACGTTGTTTTCATAGTGGAAATAATGAGTATACGATTGTCATAAGAGGAGCGTAAGTATCTTGCTGGTGTGTACACATGGGTGAGGTCGGATAGGTATGTTGGACTGGAGTCCGACAGTGAAACGTAGCACAGAGAACAAATTTTGTGTTTGATTATGGATCGAATGGATAGCCAGTATAGGGTACAGAGCAGCGGGGAGGTGTGCTCTGATCGTGATACTCTAAGTACTCTAAGTATGATCCGCACAGCTGTGTTTTGAACTTTTTGAAGTTTCTGGAGTAGATATTGAGATGAACCAGACATAATTAAGTTACAATAGTCCTGTCTTGAAAGTACTAATGAACACACAAATGTTTTATTGGCATCAACTGAAAGATATTTGCGCACTGAGCTGATGCGTCTCAGCTCAAGCTATGCAGCCTTGCATATGTTCATGACAAATTGGTGCAATGTGAGAGTACTGTCCAGAGTAACACGTAGGGTTCGTACTGATTGTGTGAATTTAATGCTAATGTTGCTGATATTTATTGTTTGAGATAAAGGATGTGAATGAGAAAGTCTTTGTGTTGTGATCAGAATGGCCTGTTTTGTCATCATTCATCTGCAGCTTGTTACATGTCAACCATGATTTCACATCCGAAATGCACCTCTCTACACGTTGGATGGTAGCATCAACTTCAGTTGGATGGCTAGATTTGTATATTTGGGTGTCATCAGCGTACAATTAGTGAGACACTGGATGATGATCTATGACACTTCAGAGCGACTGAGTGTTTATAATGAAAAGAACAGGTCCAAGAATAGACCCCTGTGGAACACCACAACATAGATCAACTAAGCTTAAGTGTATTCCATTTGCAGATACTATCTGTGTCCTGTTTACCAAGTAGGACTTAAACCACAGTAAGGCTGTATCATGAATGCCAAATACATGCTGGAGACGGTGAAGTAATATTTCATGGTCTATTGTCTCAAATGCTGCAGACAAATCAAGGAGGGTGAGAACTGTAATCTTTCCGCTATCCAATGCAGAAAGAATGTCATTAACTACTTTTAGAAGAGTAGTTTCACTACTGTGGCGAGGGCGATATGCAGATTGTACATTGCTAAAAAGACTGTTTGAATTTAGATGAGATACAAGCTGGGATATAACAACCTTTTCTAAGATTTTTTATATGAATGGGGTATTAGAAACTGGGCTGTGGTTCTTTAAATCGTTATGGTCTAGTGTTGGTTTCTTCAGCAGAAGCTTTACAATGGCAGTTTTGAAAAATGGTGGGAATTCCTCAGATGAGAGAGAGGTATTAATAACATCAGTTAGTGAAGGCAATACTGGATCTAAGCACTCAAGCAGAAGTGATGTTGGAATTAGATCTAGTTCACATGACTTTGTGGTGCACTCTTCATCAGGATTGTACGTACGAAATCCATAGAGACAGGTTCAAATGCTGCTAATGGATGCTGATCAAATTCTGTATCCCAACTGTATGATGACGACGAGTCGATTGAAATTGTGGTGTCAAGCTTGTCTCTAATGGTTTGTACCTTGTCACGGAAGAAATTTGCAAACATGTCCGGAATGTCGACTGGAGAGAAGGTAGTTGGAAGTGGTGTAGATTTGTTCCTTGACATTAGCTTGTTGGTAATTTCGAAGAGCTCTTTGCAGCTGGAACTTTCCATGATCTTAGTAGTGTAGTGGGCTGATTTCGCTGCATGGACTATATTTGTGACATTCTTCTTAGCGGCTTCATAGATTTGCTTATGAATAGCGAGTCTGGTGGAAAGCCAAAGCCTCTCAGCTTTACGGCGGTCTTTTAACAGTGCGAAGCTGGTTCATAACACTGCTATACCATGGAGAACACTTTTGAATTGATACTCTGCACTTGGTAGCTGGGCATGTTTGTCGAGCAATGAACGCAGTCAGTTATCGAGTTGTTCTGCTGTAGGAGGTAAACAAGTTGTTAGGTTTTCTTGGATGTCGTGCATTAGTTTGGTTCTATTTATCATTCGGAGGTTTCTCTTAGTAGCAGATAAAGGTGGAAGGTTAGGGACTGATACGTCAAGATGGCAAATAATGGAGAGGTGATCTGATGCAAGTTAATGGGATACCAGGGAGGACCGTAGAATTGTATAATCAGGTCTATGAAGAATCCAGTCTAAAATGTGACCATGTTTATGGGTGGGTTGGTTAACCGAATCCTTGAGGTTGAAAACATTAATTGAATCTATGAGTTTTGATGTGTTTGGGTTTCGGGGACAGTCAAAGTGAAAGTTGAAATCTCCAAGAATAATCAGGTTGCCACCTATCGAATTTCCATACACCAGAGATTCGGAAACTGCTTTTATATTGTGCTGAAAAATGGCGTTAGACCCTGCAACAACTAGAACCAAAATTAAAACGATGGTGTGCTTTTGTTTTCACTTTTCTCTTTTAGTTTCGATAAAATACTATAGCATAATTTAATGCAAATTAAAAATATAACAAGGAATACAAAAATGGATTGTAAATGTTGTGTTTTGGATAATAAATGGTTGTTGCTAGGTCTTTGTACTGTTTGATTGCTTAGTTAGTGAATAAAGTTGTATTATAGTTTTACATTTTATTATTATAATTTTGTAAAATAATTGTTGCAAGTTTTGTAAGTTGTGTGGATTATTTTAGTATGTGTGCTGAATGATATCGTTTGTGGATATTGCTCAAAAACACATAATCGTTCGAAAATCTCCCTACAATGTTTAAATCACTCTGTTCCCCTTTCTGACATACAATGATAAATTCCCCGTGTGTCCCAGACAACCATTACTTTCCTTAGATCGCCATACGTTATTATTCACGTCAGGTTCGCAAAGTGACCCTCGATAAGGAGGGCATGTTTTGCCTAAATATAGGTGCGTACCGAAATGATATTCACAATACAATGAGGGGGAAACACCGTAGCAATGCAAAAGAAGGAGGATGAAATAGCTGTCTCATTCTGGTCAATCTCGAGAGTGAACGTTAGTACATCATGCACGGAAGGATACACATATGGGCTAAAATTTAATCAACATGTGGAACTCACGTTACGGTCGTATGGAAGAAAAGCACCTGACATTTCTCGATTATTTTTCTTTTCCCTTATATATGTATCATTTCTTAAAATGATGAACCAAAAGTATGAGCAATTTTTAAACACAATTTAAGATTGAATCCACCTCTTTATAGTGGGCATATACTTCACATCGTGGACTTCAATATCAGTATCAAGTGGGCGTATACTTCATATCGTGGACATCAATATCAATGTCAAGTGGGCATGTACTTCATATCATGGACTTCGTTAGGCGACAATATAAATTCACACGTCCAACAATCTATTCCGACAAATAATTCGTCACAGACATACTTAAAATTCGGCATTATAGTTGAAGTCTGATACTTTCATCGATTTCCAAAACAGTATATCATACAAACACATGATGGTGAAGAACACATATAATAATAATTAATAATAGTCGGCAAAACTAACTTCAGGATTAGATTTAGAAAGCAGCTTATTGTTGTTCAGATAAGAGTTATATTTGTAATATGAGAATGCACTTTCTAGCACAAAACTAGAATTTACAATTGAACAAAAATAGATTTGTCCCCTCAAACCGCTTCATTGGTCTATTTTTATATGCTTATCCCATCAAGAAAGTTGGCAACTCAAAATCTTGAAACTGTAAAAGATATGTCAATGATTGAAGAGGTCTCTGCCTAATTATTTATATTGCAGTCGATATAAAATTAATAAACTATAAATCTATAAGTACTCACCACCGAATTATCACACGAGGTCAATGATAACATACCTAAGTATCCATTGCAGTCATAAGTTTGGTGGCTTGAATAGGTAAATAAAGGATCTCTCTCTCTCTCTCAATATATATATATATATATATATATATATATATATATATATATATATATATATATATTCTCCAAATTATATCACATAATAATAATATTTGGTAGTAGTAATCGTAATACCATTATTATATTACTATAATCAATAATAATATTAACTACATTAATAGTAAAATGCTGAGAAATATATTGAAAAAGTCTGGAAATAAAGCTAAACGGTTTACTGCAGCAAATCGTAAAAAATGTCGTGTACTTAAATACATAGTGTGCACTTTGGTCCCTTTAGCTTTCATTACTCTCTTATTCCATTTTTTTACCATAAATATACCTTTGTGGGCCTTACATAATATGTTTCCCTCATTGATAATTATTACATCAACATAGGTGTGAGTACGTTTAAGATTTACGTCCCAATCACTAAATGTGCAAAACTTCACTGAAATTCCCGCACACCTCTATTACCTCTCTCTCTCTCTCCGACTTGAACACTTATTTGCTTTTTCAGTGATTATCAGTATCCATCATTCAATTAGTGATAGTGATATTGTGTGAAACATAATTATTGCTTCAAAACGTAGGACTGTAAGTATCATTATATTTACTACAACAAGTCAAACGTACGGTCCTTTGATCTTTACCCTGTGCAAGACAATATACCTTTTTTTTCTTCTTTTGTTTTTACTATGAAGTACTTATTTGCTATTGTTGATTTAACCGGAAATCAGGGAATATGTGTTCTACTGCCAAAAGCGACAATCGTGAAAGCGATCACATTTTTTGAAGACTTAAAGAGTATGTTAATAGCCCTTCAGTATGTCTTATAGATGTAGACGAAACACACACGTGCACACACACACACACACGCACACACACACACACACATGCAAGTATGTATGATTATATGTGTTCGTGTGTTTTTTAATTAAGATATAAGAATGAATGTTTATTTAATGTATTCGTTTAATTAAGATATAAGAATGAATGTTTATTTGATGTATATGTATAGATATACGAACAACATGAAATCATGTTAAACATGTTACTGGTTTCAATAGCAGTAGTAGTAATTGTTTTGTTTTCATGTGGAAGTTGTGGTATATTTGTCTTGATCTAATACAAAGAAAGTAAAAGCTGCACAAGGTATATAAGAACCAAAACTCGTATGTATTAACGTAGAACAGTAGTAACTAGAGCAGTCCTGATAATGCTGGTGATGATAATATATAATAACAACAATGCAAACCCTATAAGTCTCAATAGTAGGATAATACACAGCCCGTTATTGTGGTCACGTAGGAAAATGTATTCAAATTAAATTAAACATTAATTTTTGTTCTGAATATTAACTGAAATAGTGAATCGAAATAAATCCAGTACTGATTGTTTATTGGTTTCAACCTATATATCATCAAAAACTTCCACACGAAAAGTTATTGATCGATATGACCTTTTACAATGGTAGTCACAAACAACCTAGGTCAAGAAAACATGACGTCCGGCTAAAACTAACAACGAACAGGGAAGTACAAATTTGTTTTAGAAACGCGTTGCCTATCTAATATCACCGCGCGCTTCACTCAGTCAGGCTTGTACCTGATTATACCTTTAGGGTGACCTCGTTCGAAAATCCCCACATAATGTAACATTGATTATACCGTATATAGTTATGGTGGCGTGTAAATAATGACCTTCCGTCTGTACGAGGATTTGGATAGCTTGTGTGTATGTATGTGTGATTTAGATTTTTAACGTAGCTTTAACAATATTTCAGTCATATCGCTACGATGTCTACAGTGTAGAAGTTTATAGTGATGTCTAACACTGGGACACAGAAAAGTTGTAAAATGTCCGACCCAGTCACATTATCATGCCACCAGGACGACCAGTCTTAACACTAACCTCTTACAAATGTTCGCCAAACGAGGAAGCTGCTAGTACCATCTTTGTAAGCCTCGACCTCCCACATTTAAGGAGGACGCACTAACCAATTAAAGGAATAGATACCTTTAGAGGTATATGTGATCAGTTTGCAAAAAGAAATTAATGACATAGTCGCTTCTGAACGCCGGCATGGCAGGTGACTTTTACTATAGGTAGTTATAATATTGTACATTGAAGTGTGTGATTGGCTTTATAAAAGTGGGTAAATCGGTTCCACGACTGCCGATCGTACCAGCTGCATTTGTGTGCAGTATATGATTGTCAAAGAAACATAGACAAACACGCAGTAAGAAATATACATGAGACGATATAACGGCTTAACATGGAACATGACAAAATCATTTCCGTTATTAGAAATGCTACTTCCGGTGATGCTGACTGTACTGATATTGACAATGAACTTTTACACCTGTAGTAAAAAATATGTCGAGGAGGTAGTTTTGATCGAATTGATAGTGGTCATAAAAACAGATGCTTACGATTAATTGTGACAGTATCCTGTAATTATTCTCTTAATTCATGATAAAATATTTAAGATAAATACGAAAATTCTGTTTATCTTGGAAATAACTATATAAATGTCATATAAAATGTACCATAAATATCAAATGGTTGGAATGCTTTTCTGTATATTGCAATCACTTCAGCATGGATTACCATACTTAAATTAAGGACTATATTTATACGCACATACAAACTTTCTGTTTTTCGTACAAAAAATAAATTAACGAACCAATTTTCTATTTATTATTCTTTGGCAGAGGAGAAAGGCGATTTGCATATACCCCACCCCACGGGAAAATACACAAATGATTATTACACAACCTACGGAAAACTCTTGATTCAAGATGATTCAGTAGAAGAAATTTACAAGAGATATAACAATGCATCGTTGTGCAAGAATAATAAGCGAGAATGTTCGTGTGTCTATCTCAGCGAACCATTATTGTTTTACCTGATTCTAAGTTGTGAACAAAACTGGAAAGCTCGGCGTGAGAAAAAGATTACGAAAAATAAAAAAGGCTCGTCCATTTTTGTTCTGGAGACGTATTTTAATCCATCTGTTTGTCAGTGTGCGGTAATGGTCACTCTCAATGGTCTGAGATTTCAAATTCGTTCTTAATTTGTATAAAGAATTAATAGAAATTTTAATATTATTAAACTTATTTTTGTAATTTTTTAGCTTCAGTTTCGCAGGATGTATAGATTTTTAAATATGTGTGCTGGATGAAATTGTGTGTGGGTTTTGGTCAGAACACGCATCATTGTTTGGTTCTAGAGTGACACTACCATGTTAAATTCACTCTATGACCCAGGCTTACACAAAATGCTAAATTCCCCTTGTGTCGCGTTGTGTGCCTTTATCTAATCTATATAGCCATAATTCAATTCAGGTTCGCTATTGACCTTTGTTTAGGGTGGCATTTATTTACCTAACTATAGATGCGTACCAAAACTATATTCAGAATACAATGTAGGCGGAAAAATGTAGAAATAAAATAGAACGAAAGGAAAAACTTTCACATTCCAGTCAATCTTGAGAGTGAGTATGAGTACATTAGAACATATTTAATGACACGCATATGGAATACAAAGTAATCCCGATTGTCTGGAAGAAAAGAATTAGCGCATTTATCGACTGTTTTTCTTTTTCCTTATATATGTACCATTTTTAAAAATGATGACAAAACAATGAACCTTATTTTATACCATACAGAATAGACTCCATCTCATAATATCTAGGTCAAAGGTATCGTGGACTTCGTTTGTCGTCAAGATAAATTCACATCTAGAATAATCACATCTGCAAATACTCCTTTTCCAAACTCAGTCAAAAGCTGAAATGTAATTGCAGTCTAATAATGTCATCGGTCAGGAATTCCAAAGCAGTATATCCTACAAGGAAATGAATATTATGTTATATATATATATATATATATATATATATATATATATAATAATAATAATAATCGGCAATACTAACTTAACGGTTGGATGAAGACAACATCGTTTCCTGTTTAGATAAGAGTTATATTGGAATACGAAAATGTACTTTCTCACACAACAATGGAATTTAGGTGACTATAATGGAAAACATAGAAAAATAATACAAAAATAAACAGTTGTCAACTCCAACCTCTTCATCTGTTTATTTGACCTGGTCATACCGTCGAGATCTTTTGCAACTCAGCTTTTGGGAGTTGTAAAACATAGCTCAGTGGCTACATAAGTATCTGCATAATTATTTATATTGAAGTTGACAGATAAGCCATAAACTGTAATGTCTTAAGTACACCGTATCGAGTTATTGGGTCCCACACTAGGTGAACGCTATTATTATTATCTTGGTAGCAATGAGAACCTACTTAAGTATCCAGTTCATTCATGACGTTGGTGGCTTGAATAAGCGTATCAAAGGTGTGTGTGTTGTGTGTCTATGTGTCTGTCTGTCTGTCTGTCTGTGTGTATATACCGCTCTCTATATAATCCATAAATATGGTGGCTTGAATAGACAATCCAAGGCATGTGTGTGCCTGCGTGCGTACGTGTATGTGTGTGTGTGCACCGCTCTCTCTAAAATAGCAATACTACTACTAATAATAACAATAATATTTATAACAATTAGTAGTAGTAGGAACAGTAATATTATTATCATAGTACCATTATTATTAATAGTAATACTAACCATACTAATATAAGGCAGGCACATACATTGAAACATGTAAGAAAAAAGCTTAACGGTTTTCGTCAGCAAGTCGTTACAAATTTAAATCTATAGTTTGTACTTTGATCCCTTTATCTTCTATTACGCATCGTATCCATTATTTACTACACATACACCTATGTGAGCTTTACATAATAATTTTTCCTTCTTTGATAATTAGTACATCGACATAGGTATGATCTTGTTTAAGATTTACGTCCCAATTTCTACTCCTAGGTGTGCAAAACTTCAAACAATTTCCGCACCTCTCTACCTCTCTCTCTCTGTGCCCCCCCCCCCCCCCGCCTCGTCTCTCTCGCTCTCGCTGTCTCTATTCATCACTTATTCACTGTTTCAGTGATTATCAATTGTCGCGCGGTATATGTCAGATTAAACGGCAATAACTGCCTCCTGTCATATTCTATATGCATTTTGTCTATTCACTAGATTAATGATACTGACACTGTGAGGAGACTATTCTAACGGGATAATTATTGCTTCAAAACTTTGAATGTAAGTATCTCTTACTTTTCACTACAAAACGACAAATAAGGTCGTTTCATCTTTAATCTGTGCAAGACCATGGATTGGTGTCTGTTTTTTCCTTTTTTCACTGTGAATTGCTTATTTGTTATTGTTCCTCTAAAAGACAGTCAGAGAAACTTTGTTCTACTGGCAACAACAACTACATTGAAAGAGTTCAAATTCTTTTAAGTCATAAGGAATGAGTCAATGGCCCATCAGTCGGTCTCATACATGTAGACAACAACAACTACACACACACACACAGACACACACACACACACACACACATACATATATATCTTGGGTTCACTAATATGAATTATTGTTTGCTACACACACACACACACACACACACACACACACACACACACGCACACACATATATATATCATTATGAACAACACAAAATCCTGTTGAATGTGGTAATACGTACTATTTGTAGTAGTTGTTACTGTTTATGTGGATGGTGTGGTATATTGTTCCTGACGTAAGGCGAGAGGAATGGAAGCTACACAAGAAACGTAGGTAATACGAGCACTAGAAGTATTAATTGTATGCTACTAAAGAGGATGCTGGGTCATTATTATGATTAAATAAAATAATTTTTTAAAAATAAAACTTAAAACTGAAATAGTTGAACAAAAATACACTCCATCAGGATTGTTGATTGTTTTGCACTTCACATGTCTTCAGAAACTTCCACACGAAAATCATTGATCGCCTTGGACTTTTACACTAGTCGCCAGGTACTAACCTGGGTCAAGATAAGACGACGTCGGGTTTATCATAACAGAACAGGGAAGTACGAATTTGTTTTGAACACGTGTTGATTTCATTTTGGTATCACAGCGCGCGACACTCAGTCCGGTATACACTTGATTGCACCTTTAGGACGACCTCGCCAAAAAATGGCCACATAATTTAACATTGATTCCACCGTATAATGACCTTCCTAAGGAATATGTCTTTATGAAAATTCAAACAGTTTTTGTGTGTGTGTGTGTGTGTTAATTTGTATTTTCTTTTTGCTACGATGTTTGCAGTTCAGCAGTTTAGAAAGATGCGTTGTACTCGTGGAATTATATCGCAGACATTTAGCATCATGTCCTATGCAGTCACATTGTCATGATAGCAGGACGACCAGTCCTAACACTAACCTCTTAATACCGATCGCCTAGCGAGACAGCTGATATTACCATTTGTATGAGTCTTTGGAATGACTCAGCCGGGGTTCCTGCATCCAAGGAGACTTCTCTTACCACTTTAAAGATTAATTCCTTTTAGAGATATTTGAAATAATATTATAATATATGCCGCTTGTTACCGAAATAGTCGGCTACGATCGGCTTTACTTTAGTTACATTATTGTACTTGCAACTGTGTGAAAGGTGCTATACAAGTTGGTGAATCATTGGCCCAACTGCCCATAGTACTAGCTGTATTTGTGTTCATCATAGTGACAGTCAGAGAAACACAAATACACATGAGTCAGGAAATATACATACAAACATACAACAAATTAACATGAAATTCTTGCACACCTCTATTACCTCTCTCTCTCTCTCTCCGACTTAAACACTTATTTGCTTTTTCAGCGATTATCAGTATCCATCACTCAATTAATGATAGTGATATTGTGTGTAACATATTCTAAAAGGATAATTATTGCTTCAAAACGTAGGACTGTAAGTATCATTATATTAACTACAACAAGTTAAACGTACGGTCCTTTGATCTTTACCGTGTGCAAGACCATATACTGTTTTTCTTTCTTTTGTTTCTACTATGAAGTACTTATTTGCTATTGTTGATTTAACCGGATATCAGGGGATATTTGTTCTACTGCCAAAAGCGACAATCGTGAAAGCAATCACATTCTTTGAAGACTTAAAGTGTTTGTTAATAGCCCTTGAATGTTTGTAGATGTAGACGACACACGCACGCACACACACACACACGCTCACACACATGCATATATGCATGTGTGATTGTATGTGTATGTGAGTTTTTGAATTAATATATAATAATGAATGTATATGTATAGATATACGAACAACATGAAATCATGTTAAACATGATAACAGTACCGGTTTCAATAGCAGTAGTAGTAATTGTATTGTTTTCATGTGGAAGTTGTGGTATATTTGTCTTGATCTAATACAAAGGAAGTAAAAGCTGCACAAGGTATATAAGAACCAAAACTCGTTTGTATTATCGTAGAACAGTAGTAACTAGATCCGTCCTGATAATGCTGGTGATGATAATATATAATAACAACAATGCAAACCCTGTAAGTCTCAATAGTAGGATAATACACAGCCCGTTATTGTGGTCACGTAGGAAAATGTATTCAAATTTAATTAAACATTAATTTTTGTTCTAAATATTAACTGAAATAGTGAATCGAAATAAATTCAATACTGATTGTTTATTGGTTTCAACCTATATATCGTCAAAAACTTCCACACGAAAAGTTATTGATCGATATGACCCTTGACAATGGTAGTCAGGAACAACCTAGGTCAAGAAAACATGACGTCCGGTTAAAATTAACAGCGAACAGGGAAGTAAAAATTTGTTTTAGAAACGCGTTTCTTATCTAATATCACCGCGCGCTACACTCAACGACGCTTGTACCTCATTATACTTTTAGGGTGACCTCGTTTGAAAATCCCCACATAATGTAACATTGATTATACCGTATATAGCTATGGTGGCGTGTAAATAATGACCTTCCGTCTGTACAAGGATTAAGATAGCTTGTGTGTATGCGTGTGTGTGTGTGTGTGTGATTTAGATTTTTAACGTAACTTTAACAATATTTCAGTCATATCGCTACGATGTCTACAGTGTAGAAGTTTATAGCGATGTCTAACACTGGGACGCAGACAAGTTGTAATATATCCGATTCAGTCACATTATCATGACACCAGGATGAGCAGTCTTTAGACTAACCTCTAACTAATTTTCGCCAAATGAGGAAGCTGCTAGTACCATCTTTGTAAGCCTCGACCTCCCACACTGAAGGAGGATGCACTAACTAATTAAAAGAATATATGCCTTTAGAGGTATATGTGATCAGTTTGCAAAAAGAAATTAATGACATAGTCGCTTCTGAACGCCGGCATGGCAGGTGACTTTTACTATAGGTAGTCATAATATTGTACACTGAAGTGTGTGACTGGCTTTATAAAAGTTGGTAAATCAGTGCCTCGACTGCCGACCGTACCAGCTGCATTTGTGTTCAGTATATAATTGTCAAAGAAACACAGAATTGTGATAAAAAACAACGCAAACGCCGAAAATTCTGTGCAACTAGTTTCGCATTTAATGTATGCTTCTTCAGGTGCAAAATGTTTTGAAAGTAACGGATGACGTCTTTTATTTTAAAACAACAATTCCGTTATTACGTAACGTCATAAATGATATGCATCATCATAACAATTCTATATGACAGAATTTAAAAGATACACGAGTCTGAAATGAAACTTGAATTAGTAAAATAATAAAATAAACTAGAGACAAACAGTCATACATATAATTATATTGTTATAAAGGATATACAATATATCAATGTAAATTATACAGTTTTATATAGTGCATTAGCATTAAGTCCATTAGGATACAGAGTATCTAACTTATGAATCCAATAAGTTTCTTTTATGAGTCTATTCATGTCACCATGCACAATATCTATTGGCATGAAAGAAAAATGAAGTAGAGAGTGATTATTGGTGTTAAAGTGTGTTGAAACATTAGAGGAAAACCGAGGATCTCTGTAATTTTTTATATGAAAGCGATGATTGTTCATTCTCTTAGAAACTTGTTGTAGTGTTTGTCCGACATATTGCATGCTACATTTTGTACAGGTTATTAAATAAATCACATCAGTTGATATGCAGTTAGTGTTATCGCCTAGAGAAAATACCTCTTTTGTATTAGCACTACTGAAAGAAGTACTTTCTCTTATGTTTGCACATTGAGAACGCCGGTGTATGTTAAATTAGGTGAGTATAATGGAGAACATAGAAATATAATACAAAAATAAACAGTTGTCAACGCCAACCTCTTCATCTGTTTATTTGACCTGATCATACCGTCGAGATCTTTTGCAGCTCAGCTTCTGGGAGTTGTAAATTAATAGCTCAATGGCTACATATGTATTTGCATAATTAGTTATATTGAAGTGGACATAAGTCATAAACTGTAATGTCTTAAATACACCGCACTGAGTTATTTGGTCCCAAACTAGGTGAACGTTATGATTATTATCTTGGTAGCAATGATAACATACTTAAGTATCCAGGACATTCATACAGTTGGTGGCTTGAATAGGCAGATCCAAGGTGTGCGTGTGTGTGTGTGTGTGTGCGTGTCTGTCTGTATATACCGCTCTTTCTATCAGTCATAAATATGGTGGCTTGAATAGACAATCCAAGGTGTGTGTGTGCGTGCGTCCGTATATATATATATATATATATATATACCGCTCTCTCTATAATAACAATACTAACAATAATAACAATACTATTACTAACAATTATTAGTAGTAGGAACATTAATGTTATTATGATATTAATATTATTATGAATAGTAATACTAACCATATTAATAATATAAGACAGGCACATACATTGAAACATGTAATAATAACAATAATAATAATAATGAGGACTTTGTATAGCGCCTAATTTTTAGAAGCTCTAAGCGTTTTACGACATTAGACAACACCTATAAGATAAGAAACATAATAATATTATTACAAAAACAAACAACATGAAATTAGAAAAACATTAAAAAAATAAAAAACATTCTAAGAATATTTCAGGTAGGAAACATTATTAGGTCTTTAAGTTTGTTCTTGCTGTCGAAATAAGTGAGTTTTGAGAGCCCTCTTGAAAGACAAAAAGCTTCACCGTTTTCGGCAGCAAACCGTTAAAAATTTAAATCTATAGTTTGTACTTTGATCCCTTTATCTTTCATTACGCATCGTATCCATTATTTACTAAACATACACCTATGTGAGATTTACATAAAATGTTTTCCTTCTTTAATAATTAGTACATCGACATAGGTGGGAGTTTGTTTAAGATTTACATCCAAATATCTACTCCTAAATGTGCAAAATAGTTGTAGATGGATAGGTATACTTGTATGTATGACATATATGTTCTTTTATGTTTACAATGTTTTTACTTCATAATTATATTTTAATTTAGAGGTATGGACTTTGTAGTCTGAAATAAAGAATTCTTATCTCTTCTCTCTATCTGTCTCTTTCTCTCTCTGTGTGGTTTCTATTTTCTTGTTGCTACTATGTATGCAGTCAAGCAGGGTAGAAAGATGCGTTGCACTCGGGGAATTATATCGCACACATTTAGCATCATGTCTTACGCAGTCACACTATAATGATACCAGGATGACCAGTCCTAACAGTAACATATCAATGCCGATCGCCTAGCGAGGCAGCTGATATTACCATTTGTATGATTCTTTGGAATGTCTCAGCCTTGGTTCAAACTAGCGACCTCCTGCATCCAAGGCGAATTCTCTTACCACTTTGAAGATTAATTCCCTTTAGATATATTTGTAATCAGATTATAATATATGCCGCTCGTTACCGAAATAGTCGGCTACGATCGGCTTTACTTTAATTAGTTACATTATTGTACTTGCAACTGTGTGACAAGTGCTATACAAACTGGTGAATCATTGGCCCGACTGCCCATAGTACTAGCTGTATTTGTGTTCATCATAGTGACAGTCAAAGAAACACAAATACACATAAATCAGGAAATATACATAAAAAGATACAACAAATTAACAAGAAACAGGACAAGAACGTTTCGGATCTTAGAATTGTTACTTCTGGTGATACTGACGATAATGATTTTGACAACGGACGTATACACAAGTAATACACAAGATAGATAGAAGTAGAAAAAAAGAAAATGTTCATGTCATAGATTTAATCGAATGGATAATAGTGTTACAAATTGATGCATTTGGATCATTAAATGTTGAATATAAATATGTTATATATGTTTATCGTGGGGATAAATACACGAGTGTTAATATAGAATGCATCCTATAATATTGCAAAAGTTGGACTAGTTTTCTGTATGTTCACCATTCATTACTATACATAACTTAAAGACTGTGTTTCGACGCCCATTCACACTTTTTGTTTTAAATGCAAAGAAAATATGAATGAACCAGGTTTCTATCTTTATTGTACGTCGACGTGTTGCTATTATCTTGGGTTGTGTCTTAAATACATCATCGTAATTGAACTATGAAATCTATGATAGATTGCGCCTAAGTATTCATAAGTATTCGTGATTTCGTTTGCTTTGTTGATAACATATACCCCATATTGAGCCATTGTAATCATACTTTATCAAAGGATGTGGTGATATCATTTGCCCTGTACAAGGGCGTAACCGCAAACATACCAAACCCGAACACTTGACATAGATAATATATTGGAACTGGGAAGGATGAGAGGCTTATTTCCATACCAGCAGTGAAGATAGGAGTATATTCCTCACGGAGTCTGGGTCGTATGCACGTAGTTTAGGATCTAATCCATACTTGGGTTTTGATTTTGCAATATATATGTCTAATGAAAATAATTAATTAAAGTATATACCCGATTCAAATGTTTAACCCTCTGTATGAGAAAGGTTATATATATATATATATATATATATATATATATATATATATATATATATATATATATATATATATATATATGGCGCTGGGGGTGTATGTGTGTGTTTACGCTTTAATAGGCTGCATCCAAAATGAATCGGTAACAGATTGCGAGATCTAATGGCATAATTAGTTCCGATATTAGTCAATGTGCCTCTCTATATTCAGGACAAGCTACTTCCTTTCATTTCATGTGCTCTCCATCCAAGATCAAACACCGGGACGGTTGTGATAAATTATATGCATTGTCAGCCTTGAATAGACTATAATATTTGTATCGTGTTATTTATATTGCAACCGTAATAATTCTAATGTTGTATAACGCTTGATATCTATTAAGATGTATTGATTATATAGATCGGTCCCATTAGAAGATTAGGAAAGCCAAACTATATACCAAACATCTAGTATCCTATAATGACCAATTGCTCGAACTGATGATGGGTATGATGGCGACAGTAATCCACACTTGCCGATAACGAATATGTTGGTGACATAGGTACATGGTAATCGGTTTAACAGTCTTTAGTGATTATTTATTAGAAACCTTCATCGACCAAATATAGTGGCCTTCATATGTTAAACCAACAAAACAAAACCAAAACTATCATGGTCAGACATTTGTAAAATATGAGTAACCAAAAAAGGACAAGCATTTGTGTCGCTTAATGTTTCATTTTCTCTTGGTAATTTCACATTAAGAAGAATTACGATCGTACTTGGCAAAAGAATGCTAGCAAAAAATATATTACGCTTTCAAAATGCATGGATATCGTTTAGGATAATACATGAATAGATACAAATCATTGTATTTACTTTTAATTTTATGTTATGTTTTTGTTTAATGTTTGCCATTTATCTATTTATTTAGTTGATAGATAGGAGACATCGAACCTCAGTTTTTGTCATTACAAAAGATGGCAGATTAGAATATAATTTGAATGTACTGGTAAAAAATATTGCATAAATACCATAAAATCAACATTATACTACGTATAGTAACTTGGAATATAAAGCGAAGTGAGATAAATGGTCTCGGTAACTCGTCTTAACATGGGGTCAATGCAGTGCTTTCCAGTTTAAACGTACAATATTTAAACTTTGTGTTTTTTTCACTCGCATAGATGAAAAATCTGTAATCATAATTGCATCTAAGCTACATAATCTAGACGGGATTATGGGTGCATGTGTCAATTTGTTAGTATTTCAAATTCAGCTAAAAAACCTGTTTGCACCTATTTAATTCTCACTATTCATTAACACATGTATTCTCATCAAGTAGCATGGACATTTGTAGTTATAAATCATTCATTTATCAAGATATATTTGGCTTTCATTACCCATTATTTAGTTAAATCACTCCAAATGATTCAAGAAGTTATTCGCCTTAGCAAGAAACTCAACGAGAAGAGACGAGTGACTGCAAAGGGGTGTCATATAAGGAAAATATGTTTTATCCTCATTTTATCTACAAATATCTTCAAATAAACCTGTTTGGAATTAAAGGCAAAATATTATAAATTAATAAAATAAAGCAACATTTGACTACAATATCTTTAACCATTAAAGGGAATATATATATATATATATATATATATATATATATATATATATATATATATATATATAAAATTATATAATTATATTTTAATTATAATTATAGAGTTTTCTCATGTCAGCATTTCTCATTTTCAGAATCATCATGAATTGCATCCTTTTGTCGATAATGCTCGTCAGTATAACGACTACAGGAGGAGAAGGTACTAGCAGTGACATAAATAATTAATCTCTCTTTTAAAAACCTTATTTTTTAAATTCATCTAATCAGCGTCAATTGGGCTCATTGTCGAAAACACATTCGCTTCACTGTCAAGTGTTGCATGCAGTATTCAATAATTCTACACTGATTCGGAAATATCTTTTCTAATTATAGTTTGCATCAATCACACCAAGTATTATTTTTGGAATACATATTGACATTTTTTGTAAACTTGACTCTTATTTGATTAAAAAGCTTCTTCGTCATCTGTTTGCGTTTGTCTTGAAATTGTTGATCTAGACTATATCACATGTCTTCATTATAAAGCGTGCGGCTGCTGATAAAATTTCAGCTAGGTTTATCAGAGGAACAAATGACATTGCTATATTTGTTTTGTTTATTAGTAACTTATACGTGTCATTAGATATTTAAGTTTGAGTCACTGACTATTGATTTTGTTACAGTTCTTAAGCTTTCTTATTTGTTATGTGTATCTATATTTTTGTAACTTTTTTTTAGTTTTATTTAGTTTTCGTAATTTGTACTTATGGGTGTAAACTGTATAGAATATTTATAAGCTGTGTACGTGACTTGAATTCCGTAGGATCAATACAAATATGTTTACGTATTGACAAGTAGTAATAATAGTCTTAATAATAAGACTTAAAATGGCTCTTATGGTGTAGTTTATTACTGACTGATGGGATATGGAAGTTTCGAGAACAATTATGTTGTTTTTAATTGCTTGAGTGAGGTCACGTGAATATAGTCAGTTCGTCAAAAATCAAATTATGTTATGAAAGTAAATTATTTGACCTTAGCTAATTCGCTACTGCACGGACCTCTTGTCTTTCCGGACAAAACTGAAAACATGTCGGATAATTGATATATCTATAACTTTTATTTTTCCTAAAGTGGTTAATATGTCTGAAAATATACTACATTATGTGGTGTGGTCACGTTAGCGTATTGTTCATCCAAGTATTGTTTTGTTGTATAATTAGTATCATCAGCATACGCCTTGATCTAAGCAACCGATCGGTGATCTCAGCCAGATTCTTTGCGACAGCGACTTTTAACTTGATAACAATGTTTTGAATGCAACATCAGATGCTTTAATTCACCTACTTTGATTTCCAAAAATCAAAGCCTCACTATTAGTAAAGTCAGTTAAATCATGTTTTATGGCAAAATTGTTCAGTACCATAGCAGCACTGTGTCGTCGGGCTAAGTAATATAAGTTGACAAACTATTACCCTAACTGATCCAAGTGTTCCAATGAAGCGTAATAAATCAGGTACCATGTCATAAAATCATGCTGGTAATTTGCAAGCAATTGTCCATGTTTTGATATCGTTCCTGTTTTCACTACATATTGTGATAATTCACGTGCAGTATGATTGGTTATGACATCAAGACGAATATCTTCATCCGGTTTCTGATAACTATTGCAATGCAAGAAAACTTGAATAACTACTTTTAGGCCAAGCCTATGAGCACAGAAAAAGGGAAAATATAAAAGATTGAATATTGTGCGAGGAAAATGTATTTCCTGAACTTGAGTAATTCACCTTCCACATCTGAAGCGAGTTTACTCAGTTGAATCTTCCGATGATGACTTGATTGAATGTTTCAGCTTGAACGACGAGGATATCAATTGGTAAATCAATCAAGCGTTTTGGGTATAATATAACAATTGAATCCGAATGCTCCAACCTTATGTGGGTAAACACATTTTATTGCAAGCAAGCAGAAAAACAGCAACCAAAGCAACGAAAACAATTTTCAGAAACTGTTATTAAAAGTTATGAAATACATACATGTGAGAAAATTTAGCATCGCTATAAGAAAGTTGATGTTAACGTACAAATTCTTGTAGTATTCAATTAGCATATTACTTAAATGCGATTGATGATTTGAACACATTTGGGCTGATTGTAAGTTCGAATTTATTTTATTTCCGTTTGTCGATGAATTTGATGTCTCCAAAAAGAACAAGCCCGAGTATCTGAGCATGCCTGTTTTAATATTTCGATTAAACCTTAATTCTCTATACACCTAGCTCGAAAGTATTTTACCATTTGATGATGATGAGGAGATGGAAGAGCGGCGATGGCTATTCTTGTTTATTCATGTCTATGAATAACTATACGCACAATAATGTAGAAAGTACAGTGTTTACATCCAGGTAGACAAACTCATATCTATCTATCTATCTGACGAATCAAAATTCTCTAAACTGTATGTTATCATTACAGAAATGTCATAACGGCGTAAATTTAAACGGTGACAATGTTCCAAGTTAAAGTAATGCTTTTGCAGAGGAGAAAGGCGATTTGCATATATCCCCCGGAAAAAACATAATAAAAAATTAACACAGAACCTACGGAAAATGCTGGATCCAGTATGATTCAGTATAAGAAATATACAATAAGAGATATAACAATGCAACGTTGTGCAAGAATAATAAGCGAGAATGTTTGCGTACCTATCTCAGAGCGAACCATTATTGTTTTCTGACCTAATTCTAAGTGAGATCAAATATACATGATTTCGTAAAGAAAAAATTATATCCGGTAGAGTTATGCAATGATTCTCTGAAAGACAAATGTAAGCTAATGTCCTAGTAGTGAAGGAAAAATAACCTATATTACAGGAGAAAAGGGTTACAACAATAATAAACGCAATCAAAAGCTGCAATATCGTTGCAGTCTAATACATGCATCGGTCAGGAATTCCAAAGCAGTACATCCAAAAAGGAAATGAATAATAATAAATAGACGGCAATACTGACTTAAAGGTTGGATTAAGAAAACATCATTTCCTGGTTTGATAAGAGTTATATTTGGAATATGGACATTTTGTTTCTCACACAACGATGGAAGTTAGGTGAGTATAATGGCAGACACAGAAAAACAAAATTAAATAAAGAGTTGTCAACTCCAACCTCTTCATTTGTTTATTTGAACTGGTCCTCCCGTCAATATCGTTTGCAACTCATAATTATTTATATTGAAGTGGACATAAGTCATAATCTGTAACGTCTTAAATACACCGCACCGAGTTATTTGGTCCCACACTAGGTGAACGTTATGATTATTATCTTGGTATCAATGATAACATACTTAGGTATCCAGGACATTCATAACGTTGGTGGCTTGAATAGACGTATCAAAGTCGGCTGTGTGTATGCGTGTGTATCTCTGTGTGCATCTACCGCTCTCTATAATTCATAAATATGGTGGCTAGAATAGACAATCCAAGTTGAGTTTGTGTGTGTGTGTTTGCATGCGTGCATGTGCGTGTGTCTACCGCTCTCTATATAATATCAATACTAACATAGTAATAATAACAATAATATTAATAACAATTAGTAAGAGTAGGAACAGTAATATTATTATCATATTACTATTTTGATTAATATTAATACTAACCATATTAATAATACAAATCATGCACATACATTTAAACATGTTAGAAAGAAAGCTTAACTGTTTTCGGCAGCAAACCGTTCCAAATTTAAATCTATAGTGTGTACTTTGATCCATTTATCTTTCATTACTCATTGTATCCATTATTTACTAAACACACACCTGTGTGAGCGTTATTTAATAATTTTTCCTTCTTTAATAATTAGTACATTAGTAAAGGTGTGAGTTTCTTATGATTTGCGTCTCAATCTCTACTGATAAAAGTGCAAAACTTCATTCAAATGTTCGTACCTTCCTCTCTCTCTATATATTTGTCTCCTCTCTCTCTGTCTCTCTCGCTCTCGCTGTCTCTACTGACCACTTATTCACTTTTTCAGTGATTATCAGTTGTAGAGCGGTATACGTCAGTCTAAAGGGTAATCTCAGTCTCCTGTCATATTCTATATGCATTTTGTCTATTCACTAGATCAATGATACTGACACTGCGAGGAAACTATTCTAACGGGATAATTATTGCTTCAAAACTTTGAATGTAAGTATCTCTTACTTTTCACTACAAAACGACAAAGTAATTTCCCTTCATCTTTAATCTGTGCAAGATCATTGTTTGTTGTTTTTCCTTTTTCACTATGAATTTGTTATTTGTTATTGTTGCTTTTAAAGAAAGTCAGAATAACTTTGTTCTACTGGCAACAAAAATGGAATTGAAAGAGTTCCAATTCTTTGGAGTTTTAAGGAATGAGTCAATGGCCAATCAGTCTCGCTCGTACATGTAGAGAACAACTACACACACGCACGCACTCACATAAACAGATACACACATAGACACACACACAGACAAAGACACACACACACACACACATTCACACATATCTATCTATCTATCTATCTATCTATCTATCTATCTATCTATATATATATATATATATATATATATATATATATATATATATATATATATATATATATATATATATATATATATATGAAGAACATAAAATCCTGTTGAATGTGGAAATAAGTGCTAGTTGTAGCAGTAGTAGTTGTTACTTTGTATGTGGGTGTTGTGGTATATTGTT
The DNA here is from genome assembly GCA_028554795.2 of Sinohyriopsis cumingii. Classification (NCBI taxonomy): domain Eukaryota; kingdom Metazoa; phylum Mollusca; class Bivalvia; order Unionida; family Unionidae; genus Sinohyriopsis; species Sinohyriopsis cumingii. Next base: position 56,150,199 of record CM068833.1, on the reverse strand, counting down.
CCTGACGTAAGTCGAGAGGAGTATATACAAGGTATAAAAGAACCACAAACTCGTAGGTATGAACGTATAATATCAGTAAATAGAACCGTCCTGGCAATTATACATAACAATAAAAGTAATACGAACAGTAGAAGTCTTAACTGCCTGCTACTAAAGAACACACAGTCATGTCTTTGCATTTATTCAAATTCAATTATATAATTAGTTTTTAAATTAAAATTAAATCTGAATTACTTGAACAAAAATACACTATTGTTGATTGTTTTGCACCTCACACGTCTTCAGAAACTTCCACACGAAAAATCATTGATCGCCTTGGACTTTTACACTAGTCGCCAAGTACTAAACTGGGTCAAGATAAGACGACCTCGGGTTTATCATAACATAACAGGGAAGTACGAATTTGTTTTGAACACGTGTTGATTTCATTTTGGTATCACAGCGGCGACACTCAGGATTACACCTGACTGCATCTTTAAGATGACCTCGCCAAAAAATGGTCACATAA